>JAPPVO010000032.1:41624561-42072005 GCA_030407325.1 Camellia japonica | reverse complement strand
AGAGGTTTTGGTATATATAATGAAACTTATAGTCGTTTATACCTGTTGTACTCCATCATTACTAATTTGAATATCTTCCACTCCATCATTACAAATTTGAATATCTTCCGCTTGAACATTTTGGCTTGCTGCTGTGCTGAGCTGTTTGAACCTTTGTTTTGGGCTGTTTAAACTCCTAATTTAATCAAATATTAAATATATTCTAACAACATTTACGATAAGGGTTTAGGTGAGAAATAATGGGACAAAATAAATTTTGATTCTATTTTTCTCTTTCAAATAAATCATCAAAATAAATTTTGATTCTATTTTTCTCTTCCAAATAAATTAAAACATAATTAAATAAACCATCAAAATAAATAAGTCAAACAATCTTCCCCTTTTTGATAATGGCACACAATGATATTTTGATTTGATTTGGGAGTAAAAAAAACTCCCCCTCAAGTCATGCTCCCTGAATTCATTTCCAAATATATAGGTTAGCACATGTGTAATAAATCAGCTTTAATTAGAGACATGATATGAGACTAAGATATCAAACTATAAATACATAACATCAAATTAGTTTGAAAATAATACCACAATACATAACATCATAAGTTCTCTCTCCTTGTGACATTATCAAAAGGAAATCATGGGTCAGAATCTGGAGGAAGATGAGGAAAATGATAGGGATAAATGGCATCAAAAAAATAGATAATCAAAACATATATATATATATATATATATATATATATATATTACATAGCTATAAATATATATACATATATACATACACATACAACTCTCCCACGTCTCTCTCGTTTTTCGCAAAACGCGGTTGCCACGCGGCCTGACTTTTGCTTCATTGGCCGACAAAAGCAGCGCTCCTCGATTGCCGTTCGCCTCAACTATCGCTCCATTCTTGTCTTTTTCTCTTCAGCCTTCTTCTTAATCACACTCGTCTACTTCTTGTTCTTCACCTCACTCTCTTTTATCTCTTCTGCTATCTCTTCTTTATCACTCTCTTCGATCTTCTAATTCCTCGAGAGACAGAACAGAGAGACTGAGCAGAGCAGAAAGGCTGCCAAAAAATGACTCTCCTTTCGATTACATCTCTCTCTCCTACTACATGGCCTCGTCCCGTCCCCTTACTCTCTTTTCGGACCTAAATGATCTGGTAAGCGCTACTGGACCGAGTGCCCTGGCTCCTACTTTTCCCAACCTTCCTATGATGTCGATTGAGCAAATAATGGCAGCTCAATTAGACATTGAGGCCAATCATTTCACACTGACGTCCTGTATGAAGACGGTGACTGCAGTCATAAGATTGGCTCACCGACTACAGAACATGACGAGTGAGCTCCATTAGGTCAACGCCCAACTCTCTCTGCTCCAGCGCATGTACAACGATGCGCGAGCAGAAATAGGCGTACTAAAGGCCGAAAATAAAGAGCTTGAACGGAAGACCACCTCCATGACTCGATTTGGAGCAACGTCGTTCTTGGCCGTTGATAGTCAGCGGGGAGTCGTTGCTCTCGACGAAAGCACAGGGGCAGGGGTGTCAGCAGAAATAGGCGCACTAAAGGCCGAAAATAAAGAGCTTAAACGGAAGACCACCTCCATGGCCCGATTTGGAGCAACGTCATTCTTGGCCGTTGATAGTCAGCAGGGAGTCGTCACTCTCGACGAAAGCACAGGGGCAGGGGCATCAAGGGTCCCCCAAGGTGATAAAAAGAAGAAGAAAATGATGTAAGATGCGAATAAGTAAGATCGGCGTATAGCCGGAAAAAAAATGAAGGGTTTTTTTTTTTTTATGTCTATTTTGATCAGCGTGTGGCCGTAAAAAAAATGAAGGGTATTTTTTTTTATGTATATTTTGATCGGCGTGTGGCTGTAAAAAAAATGAAGGGTGTTTTTTTTTTTGTAAATATTTGTATTTTGATTTGTTTTTGTTTTTATGTTTAAATACTGAAAAATGAAATTAAAAAGCAGAAAAAAATAAGAAAATTAAGTCCAAACAAAAAATAATAATGAGAAAAAAATAAAAATAAAAGAAATTAAGCCTAATAGCAAAATAAAATAAATTAAATAAATTAAAATAAAAATAATACCAGCAGAAATTAAACTTAATGGGATGTTGGTGTTGCTGGAATGGTAATAAAAAAAAATACCATGAGGGTTTTAAAAAAATCAATGTATGCAAAGTTAATTTTACCTCAAGATGCAGAACCCGAAGAAAAATTACACAGTTGAGAATAGCAAGCTGTTAAGGAGAATAAATGTATGAAGGACTTGAGAGCATGCAATTGATATAAATGTTTTCATATCAATGTAGCAATACACATATATCATTTTAACAAAAATTCAAGTTTCACAGTCATAACTTTTTAAGTAGAAATCGACATTCCAAACTCGCCAGAAATAAAATCGAAGTGATCCTTGCTTAGGGGTTTTGTGAAAATATCCGCCAATTGCTTGTCGGTGTTTACAAATTTAAGTACAATATCCCCTTTTTGAACATGATCTCTTAAAAAATGATGTCGAATTTCAATATGTTTTATTCGTGAGTGTTGAATCGGATTTTTGCTTAAATTGATGGCACTAGTATTATCACATTTAATAGGGATATGATCATAATGCAAATCAAAGTCCTCCAATTGTTGTTACATCCAAAGTATTTGGGCACAACAGCTTTCGGAATCTATATATTCAGCTTCGGCCATTGATAAAACAACAGAATTTTGCTTTTTGCAAAACCAAGATACTAATGAGTTACCAAGAAAGTGACAAGTGTCACTGGTGCTTTTTCTATCAAGTTTGCATCCGGCAAAGTCGGCATCCGAGTAATTAATTAAATCAAATGCAACACCTCTAGGATAAAACAGTCCCAAATTTTGAGTGCCAACAAGATATCTAAAAATTCTTTTAACAGCACTGAGATGTGATTCCTTAGGATTTGATTGATATCTAGCACATATACAAACACTAAACATAATATCGGGTCTACTTGTAGTTAAATAAAGAAGTGAGCCGATCATACCTCGATATTTTGTTTGATCAATGGATTTACCTTTTTCATCCTTGTCTAGCTTAATGGATGTACTCATAGGTGTTTCAACTGTTTTTGAGTCATACATACCAAACTTTTTGAGTAGTTTTTTAGTGTACTTAGCTTGGTTAATAAAAATTCCTTCCTTACATTGTTTGATTTGAAGCCCAAGGAAATAATTTAGCTCCCCCATCATGCTCATCTCAAACTCACCTTGCATACACTTAGCAAATTCCTTACACAAGGTTTCATTAATAGCACCAAATATAATGTCATCCACATATATTTGCACAATAAGTAAATCATCATTTTTAGTTTTAACAAAAGTGTTGTGTCAATCGTTCCTCTAGAAAAATTATTTTCAATCAAAAATTTACTCAATCGTTCATACCATGCACGAGGTACTTGTTTCAAACCATATAAAACTTTTGATAGTTTAAAAATATGATTTGGAAAAGCATGATCTTCAAAATCTAGGGGTTGTTTAACATAAACTTCCTCATTTATAAAACCATTTAGAAAGGCACTTTTTATGTCCATTTGATAAAGTTTGAAATCTCTAAAACATGCAAATGCAAGTAACATGCGAATGGCTTTTAATCTAGCAATAGGAGCAAAGGTTTCATCGAAATCAATACCTTCTTCTTGATTGTATCCTTGTGCAACAAGTCTAGCCTTGTTTCTTATAATTGTGCCGGATTCATCAAGCTTGTTTCGAAAGATCCATTTGGTACCGATAATAATATGATCTTTAGGTTTTGGCACAAGTTCCCACACTTTGTTTCTCTCAAATTGGTTAAACTCTTCATACATAGCTATCATCCAATGTTCATCGAATTCGGCTTCTTAAAAGTTTTTAGGCTCAATCTGTGAGAGAAAAGTCAAGTTATTACAAATGTTTCTAAGTGAAGAGCGAGCTTCAATACCTTTTGTAGGGTCACTTAGGATTAAATCCTTTGGGTGATTATGAACAAACTTCCATTCTCTTAGCAAATCATCATTGTTTCCTCTTTCTTCTTGAGATGGGAGAATAGGTTGTTCAATCTCTTTGTTCAACTTACATGGTTAGTTCTCTTCTTTATAGATACTTGAATTTTTCACATTTGGTTCCAAATCTATATTATCACTAACAATTTGCTTTTGAACAGAGATGTTAGTTTCATCAAATGCCATATGTATAGATTCTTCCACAACAAGAGTTCTTTTATTAAAAACACGATAAACTTTGCTAATTAAGGAATAGCCAAGAAAAATTGCTTCATCAGATTTTGAATCAAATTTACCTAAGTTATCCTTACCATTATTATGTACAAAATATTTACAACAAAAAACATGTAAGTGACTAATGTTGGACTTTCTATCATGCCAAAGTTCATAAGGAGTTTTTTTAGAATATGTCTAATTAATGTACGATTTAAAATATAGTATGTGGTGTGGACGGCTTCGGCCCAAAAATATTTAGGAAGATTATTTTCGCAAAGTATTGTTCTACTCATCTCTTCTAAAGTTCTATTCTTCATTTCTATTACACCATTTTGTTGAAGGGTTCTAGGTGCTGAAAAATTATATCCAATACCATACTCATCACAAAACAATTCAAAATTTTCATTTTCAAGTTCTCTACCATGGTCGGTTCGAATATTAGTAATAAGAAAGCCTTTTTCATTTTGAATTATACGACTGAGTTTTGTGAAAAAAAAAAGGTTTCATCTTTGTGTGCTAAAAATATAACCCATATAAATCTTGAATAATCATCAACAATAACAAGACAATAATGTTTACCACCTAAACTAGATGTCCTTGAGGAACCAAATAAATCCATATGCAATAGTTGTAAAGGTCTAGTTGTGGAAATATGAGATTTTGATTTAAATTATGTTTTAGCTTGTTTTCCTTGTTGACAAGCACTACAAAGATGATTTTTTTCAAATTTAATTTTTGGAAGTCCAATGACCAAATCCTTTCTCAAAATTTTAGCAATTAAATCCATATGAGCATGACCAAGTCTTCTATGCCATAACCAACTATTTTCATTATTAACATATAAACATTTAACATCACTAGCATAGAGATCATTAAGATGAAAAACATAAATATTATCATGGCGATTATCAACGAATAAAGCTTTATGATCATTTGTACTTTCAATTGTGCAATGTGATTTATCAAAACTAACTCGATTACCTTTATCACATAATTGACTAATACTAGTAGGTTGTGCTTAAGTCCATCAACAAGTAAAACATTTTCAATAGAATGGTTAGGAGAAATACCGATGCTACTAATACCGATGATTTTTCCTTTCTTGTTGTCTCCAAAAGTAATAAAGCCTCTATCTTTGGATGACAGTTTAGTAAAGAAGGATTTATCTCCGGTCATATGTCTGGAACATCCATTATCAAGGTACCACTTCCTTTCTTTAGCTTTGGACTTAAAGCAAACCTACAAGATGATAATTAAGTGTTGGTTTTTGATACCCATAGTTTCTTAGGTTCTTCTTGGTTACTTTTGTTAGATCCCTTAATAATCCAAATCTTTTTAATTCTCATGTTCATATTTTTTTTGAATGGACAATAAGATATATAATGACCATTGTTTCTACAATAATGACAAGTAATATGAGGGTGTGTCATGAGAGGTGCCTTTTCAAAAATTGTATTGAGATTCTTTTGTTTCTTAATAAGGTCATATCTAATACCCGCTTTATCAAAAACACATCTTTGATTTCCAAAAAGCATGTTGAGATTATCTCTACACTTTACAAAATTTTCAAATGTTTTTGTTAAATCATCAACATTGTTTTTTAAAGTAGTTTTCTCATTAGAGATAGTATCAAAATCATTTTTCAAAATAATTTTTTCTTTCTTTAATTCTTCTACATTAATAGATAAAGATGCAACAGATTTCTTCAACATATTATTTTTGGCACAAATTTTTCTAAATTCATTTGATAGTTCATGGAATGCACTTTCAAGTTCTTCATAAAGAGTAGTTACCTCATCTTGAGTAGAGTTTTCATTTTCAAGAGCCATGAGACACAAGTTGGCTACTTCATTTTCAATTTCATCATTTGAGCTTTCATCTTCACTTTCTCCCCAAGCTGCTACCATGGCCTTCTTGTTTCTTTTGTAGTCTTTTCCATGATTTTTCAATTTTGGACAATCCATTTTCATATGTTCAGGATTTTTGCACTCATAGCAAATAATAGGTTCTTTCTTGTTATCTTTGTTGTACTCCTTTTTTTAAAAGTCTTCTTTTTCATAATTATTTTTCTTGAAGTGCTTTTTGAGATTTCTACTAAACATGGCATAGCTTTATCTTCACTGGAGTTTTCATGTTCTTCTTCATTTGATGAGCTTTGAATGCAATTCCACTTTTTTTTTTTTTTTTTCAACATCCTCATGTCTTTTCATGGTGATCTCATGAGTCATAAGGAAACTCATAAGCTCATCCAATCAAGTGTGAGCTTTGGCTTCTATAATGGTGGTGACCTTTGCTTCCCAATTCTTTGGTAAACAACTAAGAATTTTTCTTACCAACTCACTGTTAGTATAAATTTTGCCAAGAGATTTCAAAGAGTTTACAATTTTAGTAAATCTAGTAAACATACTTAAAATAGATTCATCAGAGTTCATTTTAAACAATTCATATCTATGAACAAGCATATCAATACGAGATTCCTTCACTTGATTTGTTCCTTCATACGTTACCTCTAATTTGTCCTAAATTTCTTTTGCCGAATCACAACTTGAAATTCTATTATACTCCTTAGAGTCTAATCCACAAATAAGGGTGAGTTTGACTTTAGCATTAGCTTGCAATAATTTGTGATCCCTCTCATCACATTCATCTTCTGTTTTAAGTATACTAATATTGTCTATTAATTTGGTAGGAATTTTTGGACCTTTGGTGACAATAATCCACATGGCATAATCAGTGGCTTGAAGGTATAGGGTCATCTTATCTTTCTAATGACTATAGTTGTTTCCATCAAATAGTGGTGGCCTATTGGTGGCTTGTCCTTCAGCAGTGCTAGCTAAGGTTGCCATAGATCGAAACTCTCAGATGGTTAAATCTAAAATAAGAGTCTAGGCTCTGATACCAATTGTTACCCAAAAGACAACCTAAGAGGGGGGTGAATTAGATTTTTACAATTAAAATTAATAATACCCTAATAGAAATTATGACTAGCACAATGATAAATATAATTAATAAAATAAAAATAATTAAAACAAGTGTCTTAACAACTATGTCAGTTAATGATTTTAGCACAGCAAAAATGTGAAATATAGCTATGGCAATTTAAAATAAAATAAAGAGATAACGGAGAGAGAGGCAAACAAATTTATAGTGGTTCGGCTTCAACTCGGCCTACATCCACTCCTCAAGTTTCACTTGAGATTTTCCACTATACTTTAGCTTTACAGGTGCTAGCAACCTTTTCACAGATGGAGCAATCCTCCACAGATTTTACACAGACTTTCTAAGTCACGAACACTGAGTGTACTACACTCTTATAAGGTTGAAAAGAATGTGTTTTTGTTTTTACAGAAAGTTACAAGAATTATCTCTCAAAGATAGATACAAAAATGAGATTCTGATTTTTTTGTAATCCTCACACAGAAAAGATGGGCTTAAAGTTATACGTCGCAGTGTATAATTTCTGAAAGAGGATGTAAACAAAAATTGAAGAACACTCATCAGAGAATTTTTTAGAGAATAGATGTGAGTGATTATAAATTAAAGAATATTTTCTAGTTTTTTTTTGTAACTTGTTTACATTAGAAGTTTTGGTATATATAATGAAACTTATAATCGTTTATAGCCGTTGTATTCATTTGAATTTATAGCCGTTTATAGCCGTTGTATTCATTTGAATTTATAGCAGTTGTACTCTATCATTACTAATTTGAACATCTTTCACTCCATCATTACAAATTTGAATAGCTTCCACTTGAACCTTTTGGCCTGCTGCTGTGCTGGGCTGTTTGAACCTTTGTTTTGGGCTGTTTGAACTCCTGATTTAATCAAATATTAAATATATTCTAACAACATTTAGGATAAAGGTTTAGGTGAGAAATAATGAGACAAAATAAATCTTGATTCTATTTTTCTTTTCCAAATAAATTAAAACATAATTAAATAAATCATCAAAATAAATAAGTCTAACAATATTTATTTCAAAATACTAAAATTTATCAGCATAACCAAAAAATTACATTAAAAAATGTAAGTCTTTTCAATAAAATATGGTGGGAAAGTGGAAAAATTGAGGATGGGAAGGAGAGAAAAGGAAAGCAAAAGGTAAAGACCAAAAAAAAAAACCTTCTTAGAATTACAATTATGGTCTAGACAATGTAATTTCTATAATTTACTCAAATTTATTTTCTTTAATTTTACCAATTGAATTATAACACATTTATTTATCACACAATACTTTAAAAAAATATTATTGACAACACATACAGACACAAAACACATTTTCGTGTAATTTTTTTGCATATGTAATTTCCATAAGTTAAATTTAAGTGAGAACCTGAAAACTAAGAATAATTTGAATTCTTAAATACTGTAAAAATTTCACATTAAATCTAAATAGTAATGATGAAAATTCTAATTATTGAACATGTGGAGTAAACATATTTAAAAGTAATAATGAAATTTATAACTTTTGATCTCACCCAACAACATGCTCAAATACTACTTTAATTTAATTTTTGTAGTTTAAAAGTAAAAGTTTGATATTTTAAAATTCAAACAGCTTGAACCTTAAAGAAAAAAAAAAAATGAAGTATCATGTTGATGATTTATTTAAACGTCTAACGCATTAGCATTAACCAAAAAAAAAAACTTTTTTAAAAAAGGACAATAATATTCACACTTATAAAACAAAAATAAATGATTTAAAATGAAGTATAAATATCATTTAAAAAAAATAAAATAAGATAAGCATATTTGAAGCTAAAAATTATGTCTACTTATTTTTTTTGTAGTATAAAAGACATTCCCGTGTGCACGGGTATACTACTAGTTTAGGAAGAGAGAAAATATAAGTGAAATGTCAATGAAATATATTTATGTTTCACATATGTTTTACACTTTTTATTTTCTCTTTTTAAATTCCTACCTATATTCATAAACTAAACACGACCCAAAGACAAAACAAAAACAAAAAAATTGAAATTTTAAAAACTCAAAACCAAACAAAGTTGCTTTTAGTTGTTCAATACATGCACCAATAATTTAATAATTTAAGGCTGTTTATAACTTGAGAGAGTGTTTGGTTTTGGTAGGCACATTTTAAAATCCATTTCGGTGATCTAAACTGTTTACTTTTTATGATTTATTGAATAGAGTATTCATGCAAAAATCAAATGATTAGATATTGGTAGCTATATATTTGAATCATATATTTTTTTTAATTATAAAAATGGATGATAAATATAATTTCAAGAATAACTATTTAATTTTTAAAATACAAATTTAATTCAAACATATAATTATCGATATCTGATTATATTGATTTTTTACATTAATATCTTACTCAACGAGTTTTAAAAAGAGAATGCTTTCGATTGCTAAATTAATCTCAAAATAAATGTAACAAACTCAAACACCCTCTCAAATTAAAATAACCAATTTAAAAGAACACTAGGTTATTCCCCTTGGGTCACTCAAAAGCTCCATCAAAGTTGAATGTAAACATTGGCCCTGTTTGGTAGAGTTGTGGGAAAGTGTTTATAACTTATACCTAAACAGCTTATAGCTTATAACTATAAACATAAGCTGATTTCTGAATTATAAATTAAGCATCTCATGCCCCACTCAAAAAATAAGTTGATTTCTGACTTCCAAAAAGCTATAAGTTATAAACTATAAGCTAAATCAAACATATCAAAATAGTTTAAATTAAACTGAAAACTGAAATAAGTAACTTTTAAACTGCACCAAACAAGTACATTAAAGCATCCAAACGCGTAGACATCCCCTTTGAGAGGCAGCTACACCAAGGAAGCTCGGCAGCAGTCTCGGATTAATACACCATTCAACACCATTCCTTTATATGTTTTAGTAAAAAATATTTTCTTCAAAATATATATATTTTTTATGATATTTATTACAAAAATAAACGTTTAACCAAAAATAAATTTATTTACACCGATATTTAAAATATTTTTCAAATTACACTTTTTTCCAATATCATTATACGCAAATGTTTTTTAGCTCGAAAAAATCGGCTCCGAATGCCCCTAAAGCCCAAAACGACGTCGTTTTGGGCTTTAGGTTTTTTTTTTTTTTTTTTTTTCTCGCCATTGTTGACGCAGAGGGAGAGGGAGAAGAGGGAGAGAGAGAGAAAGAGAAGAGAGGGAAGAGGAAGAGGAGGTCGTCGCAGCTCGCCTCCGGCCGTCCGCCGGCCCGTCGTAGCTCTGCCCCGATCGTTGTAGCTCGCAGCTCCGCCGTCGCAGCTCTGCCGTCCCCCTCCTCCTCCTCCTCCTCCCCTCTCCTCTCATCCCCTCCCCCTCCATTTTTAGGCCCTCTCCAGTCCCCCCCTCCCCCTCCCCCTCCCCCTCCTCCTTCTTCGTCTTCTTCTTGCTTCTTCCGCTGTAAAAAAAAAAAAAAAAAAAAAGAATTCGGAACATTCGGGGAGCTCGGATTCGAGCTCCCAATCACATCTCATCATTATACTACCACAGTCACCTACCCCACCTCATCATCATTAGTTTACCACTACCATTACTAACATAATCACAAACATTAATTTCAAGATTTTAACTATAAATATACAAAATATTTTTATTAAAAATTATTTTGCGCCGAAAGCGCAGCTGATTTGTAATTTTCGACAAAGTCCACTTGACTGCAAAAAGTAACATACCCCACCATGTGCAAAAAGTAACATACCACACTTTCTACGAAAAACCATATAAAAGTAGCGGGAAATAATAATTCAGTATAAATTTTAAAAAAAATTATAAATTAATATAAACTGTACATACAAATATGAATAATTAATTTATAGAGATTGTACTTTTCCATCGATTGATAAAAAAAAAAACTTTTATAGATTTGTAATAATTTTTTTTTATAATATAACTCAATAATAATTTTCTCTAAAAATATAAAAATTTTATGGTGTGGGAGTGTATATCCTATGTACTCTATTATAAAAATGTATAATATTTTTATCACAAAATTTAGTAATATCAATTATAAAATACGTAATCTTGTGCTAGAGTGAACAAAGACGTTCGTGAACAGTCTCGAGCACACCTTAGTAAGAACTCGTTTAAACTCAGTTCGTCAAATTTTATTAATTTCAAGTTCGAACTCGTTAAAATTTTAATAAATAAGACAAAACATACTAAATTTGACTCGTGAACTCGGTTCATTTAATATTTATTTAAATAGTAAAATAAATATATTATTTATATATTAAATAATCTAAAAATAGTATAAAAAATATGTTATTTATATATTTAAATAAAATAATAACTAATTATAGATAATACATTTATATAATAATGGTGACAAATATATTATTTTGATAAGATATTAACTCTTCTTTTAGTATGTTTATATATATTGTATATATAATTATATAATTAAAATTTCAATTGTAACTTTAATCTCATATACAAGTATAAATTTATAATTTCTTTACCTCATAGACTCGTAAATAGACTCGAACTTAAGTCAAACATAAGTCAATTTGATTTGTTAAATTTTTATTAAATTTGAATTCAAACCGCTAAAATCTTAATAAATAAATCTAAATTATTTACAATTCTAAAAAGTGCACGCCATACAATTTCCCGTAGAAGTGATATATGCTTGATCCTTGGTGGGATGATTGAAGATTATTTTCAAATAAAGGACAAATAGCATAGCATGGGTCCTTCAGAATTCCTCTCTCCAGTAATAACAAGAGAGAGGCAGATGTGCTTTCACACCTTGCTAACAACCCCAAGAAAATTAAAAACCCTTGGTGGAGCAACATCTTTTCAAAAGAAGTGTTCTCCCTTTTTTTACTGATTGCGCTTGATTTTCATATTTGTCGAAGTTATTTGAAAATTATGTAACATGGACCATTCAGCATTTTATAACTCCCTCTGTAATAACAGCAAAATCCGTGTATTTGTGGCTTTTGATTTTCAGTTGATTTGTATCATACACATGATTTTCAAAATCCTCCGAACATAATCGCCAATCTACATAAGATAGATTGAATTATTTAATTGCATTGCCTGTAAATAATCATATGAATCAGGAAGATCACGTGACCGTATGTTCATCCAATAATATTCTCTTATTTCTTCATTATTTTCCTTGTTAACAGGACGAATAATTCTTTAACTCTCTACTATTCGTTGAGCACACCACCGACATAAAATTCTCAAACACATAATAATTACTCCCTAATGTGCTCAAAATTGACAGGTTCAGTTCATTGAAACTTGTCCTTTGTACTCAATCAAATAAAACCGATTACATGCCTAGTTGAGAGTATATTTGTCAAAATATAGCCTCCAAAATGTTATTGGAGTTGAGAAACTTTTTTATCTTGACAAATGCTATTTGGTGTTGAATTTATTCTACATATATTTTAAAAAATATGTTTAATAAAATTTAGTTAAATTATCTATATGCATGTCTATATATAAATACATATAAAATTATATATAAAAAATATGTTGTGATTATTGAATTTATCCTCCTAAACTTTGATCTCTATTATAGTAACAACACTATAGAAGCAGTAGATCTATAATTTCACACAATCTTACTTCTTACGTTAGGTAACTATAAAATGCTAACCAGTTATTCTATTAACTCAGAAAAAATTACTTAAATTTTACTTAGAATAAAAATGCGTGATTGAGATTAAATTTATATAGTATAAAATTTATATATAAAATAAATTTGAATCACAATATAAACTTTTTTAATAAAATTTCGAAATCGATAATATTAATGATGAGCTACACGACCACGTTGAAGTATAACCAAGGGTAACTTGAAATTATTATTGTTTGTTACATGCCAGCTAATGATGAGATACATGCCAACTAAAAATCTCAATTGCGAGACAAATAGATAAAGAATAATGCTTGGGACCCCTTTTGGGGGGTTACCCCTCACCCCTTTGTCACGTGGCGGGTGGTGATTGGAGGAGCAGGAAAAAAAAGAAAAAGAAAAAGAAAAAGAAAATGTAACCAATGAGAGAGAGGGGGTCAAAGGAGGTGGGAAAAAAGAGGGGATGAATCATTGTTGATAAATAAAACAGCTCCGATATGGAGCTCGAAATTCAGGGACACTAATGTCCCGAATTTCTATATAAGGCCAAAAAAAAAAAAAAAAACAGTTACCAAAACTGAAAATTAGGAGCATTAGTGTTCCTAATTTTAGTGTCACAAATCATTTTTCTAAATAAAAAATGGCTTGAGCCACACGGTATGGCCTCGCTTTGTATTTATTTATATCAATTGGTTGGAACAAAAAGATAGTTAAATTTGAACCATTACAGTCCAACAATCACAGAATCTTAGCAATCACAAAAAAAAAAAACAAATAATATAACAAAAAGTCTCGTAGTAAGGGAAAAATAATTAAAATTTATATTTAAAAATGATTAATTTTTAAGTTTTTAAATAAAAATATACAATAATAATCAACCAATCAGCCCAATTAGGTCCACGTGTCGGAAAGAGATATGTTCAACCCCTCCACTACTTATTCTTCTAGATCCAAAAAAAAACCCTTCACTACTTGGAAACCACGTTGAAAGTTCAAAGGTGAAAGTAATTACGGAAGAAAACTTAAAAATGGAATAATAAAATATAAAGAAAACTTTATTTAAAAGGAGATGGAATGACGAATTATTGTTGTCTTTTTCTTGTACATGTGGTGGTGGTCTTTTTTTATTATTATTTTTATTTTCAAATTTTAATTGAACTTCATGAAAAAATATATATATATATATTTTATTGTTAAATTCCACACTGATGAAAGCATCTTTATTAAAGTTTTAACTTTCTACAACGATGTCCCTCAATCTTTTCTTCATCTTTTTTTATTTATTGGGAGGTATCTCACTGCCAATAGATTCGCTGACTATGTTTGGCCATGAAAAACAATTTACATAACATTTACTAGCCCATCATCGGTACTATGCACGAAATAATTATAATATTTATATTCGTTTTAGATTTTTTTAATATATAAATTATATTTTTTAAATTTTTTTATAAAAATAATTTAACAATCTTATTACTAATCATAGTGTATGGGAGAAGTTGAAAAGGATATTGTAGTAACTATATACGGATTGTATCTATAATTATTTGTATGAGGGGATTTTAAATGCTGATCAGAATGCAGGCATGTGGAAAGACATGTGGATTAAAAAAAGTTAATAAATGTTGATCAGAGAATTTTGACCAAATCAATAAATGTTGAGTTTTTTTTTTTGAATAAAAAATTTAGAAAATCAGGTTGTATCTATAATTATTTGTATGAGAGGATTTTAAGTGCTAATCAGGAGATTTTGACCAAATCAATAAATGCAGTCATGTGGAAAGATATGTAGATTAAAAAAACTTAATAAATACTGATCAGGGGATTTTGAGGAAATCAATAAATACTGAGTTTTTTTTTAATAAAAAAATTTAGGAAATTCAAATTGAAATATTGAAACTCCCACAGGCCTTGGGGTTAAAAACCTCATTTTGCTTAATATATAGTATAGATAGATAGATTTAATATGAATTTATATTTATTTTAGATATTTTTTTAATATACAAATTTTTTTTTTTTTTAGATTTTCTATAAAAAAATAATTTAACAATCACATTACTAATCATAGTGTATGGAAGAAGTTGAAAATGGTGTAGCAATAGATATGAGAGAAGTCAAAGATGCTTGTGGGTTGGAAAAAGTCAATAAATGCTGAGGTTTTTTTTTTTTTTTAAATCAAAAAGTTAGAAAAATAAGATTGGGATATTGGAGCTCTCACAGGGCTTGTGGGTTAGAAACTCCCTTTTCCGTATATAATATTAGCCTATCATCCATGCTATGCATGGGATAATTATTGATATTTATATTTGTTTTAAATTTTTTTAATATATAAATTATGTTTTTAAAAAAAATTTTAAAAATAATTTAACAATTTTATCACTAATCATAATGTATGGGAGAAGTTGAAAAGGGTACTGCAGTAACTATACACGGATTGTATCTATAATTATTTGTTTGAGGGGATTTTAAATGTTGATAAGAGAATTTTGACTAAATCAATAAATGCAGGCATGTGGAAAGACATGTTGATTGAAAAAAGTTAATAACTGCTGATCAGAAAATTTTAACCAAATCAATAAATGCTGTTTTTTTTTTAATAAAAAATTTTAAAAATTCAGATTGAGATATTGAAGCTCCCACAAGCCTTGGCGGTTAAAAACCCCCTTTTTAAATGTCTTCTTTTTTTCCTTTTTTTATATTATATTAAAGTTTAATATTTTGATAATAATCATATGTGTTGGACTTTTCAAGAAATTAAATGTCTTTTTTAGAAATTAAATGTCTTTTTTTTATTATATTATATTCAAGTTTAATATTTTAATAATAATCATATGTGTTGGATTTTTCAAGAAATTTTTTTTATACTTGTTCTTAATGCATTTAAATGTTACTATGAGGGATAATAATCATATGTGTTGGGACTTTTCAAGGAATTCATATGTGTTGGATTTCAAAGAATTTTTTTTATACTTGTTCTTAATGTATTAAAGTGTTATTATGATGGTAAGACTTGGGAGTTGGGAGAAGTTAATAAATGTTAAGATTTTTTTTTTTAAAAATAAAAAAATCAGGAAATTTAGATTGCGAGATTGGAGCTCCCACAAGATTTGAGGTTAAAAAACCCCCTTTTACTTAATATATAACTAGCATATCATCCGTGCTATGCACGGATTGTGTTTATAATTATCTATATATGTGAATTGTGATTGTTAAATGCTTTTTTTTTTTTTTTTAAATGTCTTCTTTTTTTCCTTTTTATATTATATTAAAGTTTAATATTTTGATAATAATCATATGTTGGATTTTTCAAGAAATTAAATGTATTTTTTATTATTATATTATATTAAAGTTTAATATTTTGATAATAATCATATGTGTTGGATTTTTCAAGAAATTAAATGTCTTTTTTTATTATTATATTATATTAAAGTTTAATATTTTGATAATAATCATATGTGTCGGACTTTTTAAGAAATTTTTTTTATGCTTATTCTTAATGCATTAAAGTGTTATTATGAGGGATAATAATCATATGTATTGGGACTTTTCAAAGAATTCATATGTGTTGGATTTCAAAGAATTTTTTTTATGGTTGTTCTTAATACATTAAAGTGTTATTATGATGGTAAGACTTGGGAGTTGGAAGAAGTTAATAAATGCTAAGATTTTTTTTTTTTTTTAAATCAAAAAATCAAGAAATTTAAATTGGGAGATTGGAGCTCCCACAAAGTTTGGGGTTAAAAACTCCCTTTTGCTTAATATATAGTATAAATATATAGACTAGCATATCACCCGTGCTATGCACGGATTGTGTTTACAATTATCTATATATGTGAATTGTGATTTTTAAATGTCCTTTTTTTTAAATGTCTTTTTTTTTCCTTTTTATATTATATTAAAGTTTAATATTTTGATAATAATCATATGTTAGACTTTTCAAAGAATTAAATGTCTTTATTATTATTATTATTATATTATATTAAAGTTTAATATTTTTATAATAATTATATGTGTTGGACTTTTTAAGAAATTTTTTTATACTTGTTCTTAATGCATTAAAGTGTTATTATGAGGGATAATAATCATATGTGTTGGGACTTTTCAAGGAATTCATATGTGTTTGATTTCAATTTTTTTTTTTATACTTGTTCTTAATGCATTAAAGTGTATTATGAGGGTAAGACTTGGGGGTTGAGAGAAGTTAATACATGCTTGTAGCTCGGCTTTTCGCGCCCCCTTTCGGAAGAATGAAATAGCCCTTACAGTTCGGACTCCACTTGTGTGTTAGTTCTGAATCTGATTTCACAAGTGCAATGTGAAACAGTGGAAACACAAAAAGAGTCCAAATCCGGCAATTGTTTTGGAAAATCGATGTTTGAATCAAATGCCAAAAATGGACTGCTTTGCCAGATTTCAGAGTCGCCACCTAAATATTTATTTTGGGAAATTTAGGAAACCCATGACTTGTGCCAAAGGCCATTAGTCCGTCGTTACCAAAGTGTCTTGGTTCGGGAACTTAGGTATGAGAGGGGAAGGTCAATAATTGAACACCCCACTCACCCGATCAAAGATCAGCCTCTACTAATCATGATGTGATTTTTATGTACAATATATGCTCTTATTCTGATTATTTAATAAATCCTAAAATTTATTATGTGAAGCATACAAGGTATAGACTAGTTTGCTCAAATTGGAACAATTCAATTTCATGTTTGTTTCTCGAAAAAGGTTTGAATTTGCCACCCTTAGGTGGGCTTAGTTTGCCAGGTTTGTGAATCTTAAAACATACATTCGTTAAATCGTTCCAATTTAAGCAACAAGCCTTCATCCACAGGCATTCAAACAGTTTATCATTTAAGCAATTAGCCTCATGGTAGGATGCTAAACATAATAAGAAAATTATGTACAAGCGGGATGCTAAAGCATAACAACTCACATATTTACCGACGTCCCGCGAACAAGCTACAAAACAAAGTTAGAAAATATGCATGCTTCCTAACTGTACAATGTGACAATGCAACACATGTGATGTGCAATTTACTAGGCTCGGCTACTATTATGGCATATGAGATGAATTGATCGCATGCGGTCTAAGCATGTATTCAAAGAGAAGTATTGAAACAACAATGCAAAATGGATGATGAACCGAGCCTTGGTACATGCAATACAAGTGGATGCAAACATGAGTATGCTAAATTAAACATGATGCCTTTAATCTAATCATCATAAGCTGGTAAATAAAAGGGAGAAAGACGTGGGGTTGGAAGACATGCACACACACACGCACACTTATTACAAATTTGTCTGCCCTCGCGCAGGAGGGTCCGAATGAAGTAATGCGCCCTCACGCAGGAGGGTCCGAATGAAGTAATTATTACAGATCCGAATGAGGGAGAGAGGAGAGAAGAAAATAAAATAAAATAAAATAAAACCTCACAACACTCAAAATAAAAATAAAATAAACAACTTCATCACTGGCACATGTCACTCCTGTTCGCATGTCCTGGGTTTCGCAACATCATATGATTCACATTTTCCAGATTCAAGCGGCAAACCAAGGAACGGATTTGAAATCTGACTAGCATGGCTTATAGGGAAATCACTATTGGATGATGTGCAAATTTCCTGAGAGTGTAGAGAGAGAAAGAGTGACTATCTCTTCATAACTTCGGAGTTGTACCTGTCAAGAGAGAGAGGGAGATTGAGTGGGTGCCCCCCTCAAAGAGAGAGAGCAGCCCGTGTGTGCTGCAGAGAGAGAGATTAATAACTAAGTAATATTCTAACTAATTATTACAAAGTGGAACTAACTAATGAATTACATTAATTAATTAATTTATAAAATTCAAATTAACTATTTAATTAATTACACTAATTAATTGATACATGTACAAAACTCAAATTAACTAATTAAATGAATTATACTAATTAATTAATTTATACAATTCTATTTTATGAAATTCGAATTAACTATTAATTAATTACACTAATTAATTAATTAGTACATTTATAAAACTTAAAATGAATTACACTAATTAATTAATTTAAAAATTCACTATCTAATTAACTAATTACCAAATTAATTAATTATAAAATGCTAATTAACAACCTAATTAACTAATGAATTAATTATTAAATTCTATTTAATGACCTCATTACCTACTTACCTAATTAAAATTCTAATTAACTTATCTACCTAATTACACTAATAAGTAATTATACAATTCTGATTAATTAATAAAATTATAATTAAAGAATCTACCTAATTATTACACTAACTAATTAATTACAGTGTAACTAATTAATTAATTAACTAATTACTTATAACATGAATTAACATAATAAACTAAATAATCTAATTCAAGCTAGAGAGAGAGTGGTGGGTCTGTGAGTGTGTGATGGCCAAGAGTGAGAGAGGTGTGTGCCGTGTGTGCATGGGATGCTGCATGGGATAGCCGTGTATGGGAGGTGTAGGCTGCTGCTGCCGTGGGTGATGGTGATGGTGTGGAGTGGTGGCTGGGTTGGTGTGTTTGTGTGCCGAGAGTGAGGGATGGAGAGAGTCGCCGTGGTGGTGGTGTTGTGTTGCAGGTGTGTGCTGTGGATGATGGTGAGAAAGGTGGCTGCTGGGTGATGCTGTGTATGGGGTGCTGGGTGTGTGTCGTGGGTTTGTGTGGTGGGTTTGTGAGGTGGGTTTGTGAGAGAGGTGGCTGCCGAGAGGGATAGGAGGTGGCTGCCGTGTGTGTGTTGCATGGTGGTTTGGGTGTTCACGGGTGGTGTGTTGCTGCCGGGTTTGTGGGTGGCGAGCTGTGTTGCTGTGCATGTGAGAAAGAGGGAGAGAATTGGGTTGTCATGCATGTGTTCATGGTGTGTGGGTTTGTGTGAGTGGTGAGCTGCCGAGAGAGGAGGAGGGAGATGGTGCTGGGTTTGATTGTGGAAGGAGCAAGTTGAGAGAGAGCGGAATGAAATGAGTTTGGTGCTGTGTATTGAATGGGTCTTCCTCCCTCTCTCTAAACTCTGTGTTCACTCCCCTCTCCCGTGTGTAAAATGCTCTCCCCCCCCCACCCGAGAGAGAGGGAGGGAGAGAGAGATTGATCTCCTTTTTTGTATTCAGTCCCCGATCGGCAGGGAGAGAGTTGTCTGTCTCCAGTGTATGCATGGGTTGTCCTCAAGATGAAGTTGCCGAAGAGAGGAGAAGAGAGAGAGTGTGTGAATGGGTGTATAAAAAATGAGAGGAAAAATCAATCTTCCCTTCTGAAATTGGGTCCCTTTCCTTAATGGATCCTCCACCCCTGTTGAAGTGTTGATGCTTCTCCTTTTAAAAATCCAGCCGAGTGAGAGGGATGGAGATTTGAGTGTCTTTGTGAGTGTTTCTTCCACCATCTAAGTGCCTTCTTCTCTTTTACTCCACAATTCCACTCAACAAAACATATCTTTACCACCGCCCCATTTTCTTTTCTTTTTTTATTTTTTATTTTATATATATTTTTTTGCTTTATATTTTTTATTATTGTTATTATTTTTTATTTGCTATTTTTTATATTTATATAAAACACACCTAAATATTTATACGAACACACAAAATTATACAAAATGATAAATTCAAATAAAAATATTTTGATTTGACCAAAGATGGGTGAGTTTCGGGATTTAAAATTTCAATTTGATTTTTTTTGGTGAGGGTGGTCAAACTAAAATGCCCAAGTCTTAGGGCCGGTCAAAATGGGGTGTCTACAATGCTAAGGTTTTTTTTTAAAAAAAAATCAAAAAATCAGGAAATTTAGATTGGGAGATTGAAGCTTTCACAAGACTTGGGGTTAAAAATCCATTTTTGCTTAATATATAGTACTAGCCTGTCACTCGTGCTATGCACGGAATAATTATAGTTATTTATATTTGTTTTAGATTTTTTTTAATATATACATTATGTTTTTTAAGATTTTTTATAAAAATAATTTAACAATCTTATCACTAACCATAGTGTATGAGAGAAGTTGAAAAAGGTACTGCAGTAACTATACACGGATTGTATCTATAATTATTTGTGATAATACAGTTCGTTCTTGGTGGATGGGTCGGTTTGATACAAGTTCTTCGAGCTCAGGTCCAAATGGTCAAGCCCACCAAGTCACCTGCAAACAAGTTCAACGGGAAACGGGGTAGTCCCCCAGTGAACCCTCCGACGAGCAAATTAGTAGAGGAAGTAGAGAATGTAGAGAGAGAGAGAGAGAGAGAGAGAGAGAGATGGGAGATAGAAAGCTTAACCTTCTTCTTGTCTTCAACGTTTGCTTATATCCTTTGGTAATCATTTCGCTGTCTCTTCCGACCTGCCCTCCTCGCCGAAAGTCTATGCTGTAGCTTACCTTGTTCAGGATAAGGGGGTCATGTTCCGACGGGGAGGTGTTGTCGTAATAAATGCTATGATGGGTTGCATTAATGGTGATGTGCAGTGGCAATAACTTTGCAGATCTTTGTCTGCTGATGTGGCTCGTCCTTCACCTGCCATGTGTCTGAATGCTATTGGCTCTTTATGCCATGTTGGAATCCAGCTGTTCTGGACTTCATCGGCTAGGTTATGTATTGGGCTCCAATTGATGGGCTTGGGTTGTTTATAGTGGTTCATGACCTTTGTGGGCCTGTCCATGTCAGTAGTCCCCCATTTCCAAGTGCAGCTTCAGTCCAACGAAGGAAATATTTATGAGGAAGATGAGCCCGACCGGGATGGGCGACCGAGTTGGTGGACTGAGCGTGAGGTGCTCTGATCGTGAGAGGGGGACCGAGCGGGAGGGCCGACCAGGAGGTGTGTCGACCGCGTGAAGGCCGAGCGGAAATGAAGACCGTGAGGACGACTGATCGCGCGAAGGCCGAGCGGAAGAGCCGACCGCGAGGAGAGGCGATCGTGCGCGAAGGCCGAGCAGCAGGGCCGACCGTGAGGAGGGGCGACCGCGCGCGAAGGCCTAGCGGCAGGGCCGACCGTGAGGAGGCCGAGCGGAGAGGCGTGGGGCTCAAGAGGCGGCGTGTCAAGTGATGATTTGAAGTGGAAAAGACAGGGTAAGGGGAGGAGACAGTGTATCGTGGTCGTACACGTGGCAATATCTTGGGGGGGAGGTTAGGCGTTGGAGCAGAAATGAAACGATAGGTCATTATGTGTGTTGAAAAGGTAGTTTTGGCGGATGATTTGAAAAGTTTTCAAACTGGCAAAAATTAATTGGGATCCTTGGAATACGGGCAAACTGTGGGCTTTTGGCATCATTCGGTTCACCTACTTGTTTTCAAAAACTCAAAACATCCCAAGTGTTAACGCATTCATTGCTCACGATACACCGCTGCAACACTTTTTTAATTTCCTTGCGCCTGCGTCAGAAGCGATTCGCAAACATACCATAGAAATGGCCCAAAAGAAGCTGTGAATGTGAGGGTGGACCCGTTTGGTGATGATGATGCAGTGGAGCTAGCGGCGCAGTATAGGACAAAGAGGGTGGAGAAATCGGTGGTACGATCACATGGTTCCACCATGATAGCAGCTCCAAAGCCAATCAGCCAGGCGGAACCAGATCATTGGCACACAAAGGCTGACAAATTGACGTGATTGGCTTCTCACACCCCGGTAAGATATTGTCCGCTCTGGCAAGGTGGCGAAACGACGTCCGTCGGCCTCACGGATTTAAAAGGCCTCTTACAAGGTAGAGGGGGCCAGTACGCTTATAAGTTGGTTGGAAGTGTCCCTCCCAGGCGATGTGGGATTGCCCCAACATAACCCCCCAGCGGACTGGGCCGCGAACAGGGGGAGAGTTTGTCGGACGACCTGCATGGGCCACCAAATTGACGTGACTGGCTTCTCGCGCCCCGGCAAGATATTGTCCGCTCTGGCGAGGTGGCGAAATGACGCCCGTCGGCCTCACAGCTTTAAAAGGCCTCTTACAAGGTGAAGGGGGCCAGTACGCTGATAAGTTGGTTGTAAGTGTCCCTCCTAGGCGATGTGGGATTGCCCCAACATAACCTCCCAGTGGACTGGGCCGCAAACAGCGAGCGAGTTTAAAATTGACGTGACTGGCTTCTCGCGCCCCGGTAAGATATTGTCCGCTCTGGCGAGGTGGCGAAACGACGCCCGTCGGCCTCACGGCTTTAAAATGCCTCTTACAAGGTGGAGGGGGCCAGTACGCTTATAAGTTGGTTGCAAGTGTCCCTCCCAGGCGATGTGGGATTGCCCCAACAATTTGTATGAGGGGATTTTAAATGCTGATTATGGTATTTTGACCAAATCAATAAATGCAGGCATGTGGAAAAGACATGTGGATTGAAAAAAGTTAATAAATGCTAATCAGGGGATTTTGACCAAATCAATAAATGCTGAGTTTTTTTTTATAATAAAAAATTTAGAAAATTCAGATTGAGATATTGAAACTCCCACAGGCCTTGGGGTTAAAAATCCCCTTTGGCTTAATATATAGTAAGTATAGATAGATAGATAGATATATTTATATTTGTTTTAGATATTTTTTTAGATATTTATATTTGTTAAAAATCAAAAAAAAAAAAATTTAAAAAGAATGTGTATATAGGAGAAGTCAAAAAGACTTTGGAGAATTTAATAAATGCTGAGTTAAAACAAAAATTTTAATTAATGAAAACTACAATTTAATGGGCCAAAACATATATATATATATATATATTACATGTGGAATACACGCAGACATCATAATGTCGTGCTATGCACATGTAATTATAGATATTTATATTTGTTTTAGATTTTTTTTAAATATATAAATTATGTTTTTTAAGATTTTTTATAAAAATAATTTAACAATCTTATCATTAACCATAGTGTATGGAAAGAAGTTGAAAAGGGTACTGCAGTAACTATACACGGATTGTACCTATAATTGTTTGTATGATGGGATTTTAAATGTTAATCAGGAGATTTTGACCAAATCAATAAATGCAGGCAGGTGGAAAGACATGTGGATTGAAAAAAGTTAATAAATGCTGATCAGAGGATTTTGACCAAATCAATAAATGCTGAGTTTTTTTTTTTTAATAAGAAATTTAGAAAATTCAGATTGGGATATTGAAGCTCCCACAGGCCTTGGGGTTAAAAACCCCTTTTTGCTTAATATATAGTATAGATAGATATGATCGTGGGAAATTTTGATAATTTTTGTGAGATTTTTAACATTTTTGCAAAATTATTGTTGTGCTAATTATCATTTTGTGCCATAACCAAAATCAATTTCAATTATATCTAAAGGGATTATAATAAAAAATCACATGAGGCATTATAACTAAAATAACAATCACAATACATAAAAATTAAGTTATAACTAAAATTATAATTGATTATAATCAAACCATACAAATTCGTAATTAAGAATGAGTTTGGCAACAAGCCAAATAAGCTGTTTATTAGCTTATTTTTGTCAAATCATCTCTTTATTTTTTTATACGTCTTTTCTTAATAAAAAAAAAATAAACCGTACCCAAACCACCCGAGTCATATGATACAAAGGCGTGTATTATAGAAATTTTCAAAATAAAAAGGTAAATTATAATAAACAGCCTAAAACAATGACTAATTTATAATTTGTCTCCCTAAATTTCAAAACTCAATCATATTTGGTCCTAGAAAATTGAATCCATTTTTTAGAAAATTCAATTTTTTGTTTAAGTATTTTTTTTTTGTTTTTAGTGAATTTTTTAAATATTTTACGTAATTTTTTTTATTTTAAATACACCTAATCTAAATACGATTAAAAAGTATAATATTTTTGGAAAAAAACTTTAAAAAATTTACCAAATACAAAAAAAAATATGAAAATTCAATATAATTTCATATTTTGTTATATTCAATATTTTTTAAAAGATTTTTGTACAATTTTTTTTTTAAGTATATTAAGATTAAGTGGATCTAAAAATTTTAAAAAAATGATTAAGATATTTATAAATATCATTAAAAATACAAAAATACGAATTGAAAACTCAAAAAACTGTTTTTGAAATCTCAAAGCCAAACACCTCAAAGTATTATTTTGTTATAATTAACCCACTCTATTAGGATTCTGTTAAGAATTTACACAAAGTCAGGTCATATATGAAGCATATGACAAACTTATTGAATTTTAATGACAATAATGTTTTTATCTGATAATCCCGTTTCCACTTTAATAAGATAAGAAAAGCAAAATGCAAATAAGATCACCAAATAAGGATATTATCGTTCTTAAAAATCAATTAGTGCGTCATGTGCTTCATACATTAACTGATTTCGTTTAAATCCCTAATAGAATTTAAAAAAAAAAAAAAGGTTTAGCATAATAAGATAATACTTTGAATAATGCTTGAGACACTTGATTTATCACTTTTTAAACCATCTCTAATCAATGATAGATCTAGGAGGGCCTAGGGGGGGCTACCGCACCCCCAAAAATTTGAAAAATATCATATATTATATTAGAAATTTTAAAATAACTTAAAACTATAGGAGTTCGCACCCTCAAATTTTTTGTAAATAATTTCAAAATTATATAGAGTAGTCCTCCCAATTTTTTAAACTATAGAGTAGCCCTCCCAAAGACCTAATCCTGGATCCGTCCCTGTCTTTAATGATGTGTCTGACAAGTGTCAAATTTTAATTTATCAAACATTTTATCATGTCGTGTGATGACCGGGTATGTAACCCGTCTTTTTCTCCTTTCATTATGTTTATCTTGCTTATGGTGGGAGTGTCGAGAATTAATCTAAGGTCTCGTCGACCGTTTGGGTTTATCATTCTTGAAAACCTTCCTCTGATTCCCTTTTCTTGGTCCTATTTTTCCTGGGGTTGAGTTTTACTTGTCTCGGAGGACGTGAAATTTGATCTGGGTTGTTCAGGACTCACTGGTGCAGTTTGTAGGCGAAAAGGAAAAATTGCACGTGCGGGGCACGTGAGAGAAGTGCGGGGGCACGTCCGGGAATGGGGCCGCACGTGCGATGAGGAAGGGAAATTCTGGGTTGGCTACTGCATTATATGCACGTGCGGAAGGAGGTGCAGGAGAGAGTGTCACACGTGCGGGAAGTACGTGACGCACGTACGGGAAAAGAGGGGCACGTGCTGGAAAGTTATAGCGATCCCGGGTTTTACCCCTTGTTGTACAGTGGTCCGGACTTGAGCCCGTGGACATTAGCAGTTGTTATTCTCTTGTTTACATTCTTTCACACTTTGTTTTGAGTTATAGGATGTGTTGGGCAGGTTTGTTACAGGTTGGTTGTGTCTGGGAGCCAAGGGTTACTGCCCAGAATTCTGGACCTTCGCTCGAGCGAGAAGTTTGTCGCTCGAACGAGCTCTTTGTTTTGGTCCTTCGCTCGAGCCAGGGTTTGGTCGCTCGAGCGAGAGGTGTGTTTTGTGTCTGGTGGGTCGAGCCAGAGTGACTTTGCTCGAGCGAGCGATTGCGTCTGGTTCGGGACCTGAGAGCTGCATTTCTTGGCTCGAGCGAGCTTTTTTTCGCTCGAGCGATCTGGTTTTTCTTCGCTCGAGCGAGCGTTCCGTCGCTCGAACGTGCGTCTGGTTGCAGACTTGTAGGTTCGAGTTGTTGGCTCGAGCGAACATTTTGTTGCTCGAGCGAGATTCTGGATTGTTGGCTCGAGCGAGACTTTCTTGGCTCGATCGAGGTTTTCTGTGTCTGGTCACTCGAGCGAACCTGTTTTATATCAGCAGACAGCTGCGATTTTAAACATAACATTTTCATCACTTTTCATTTTAAAACCCTAGATCTGAGACTCTCTCTCTCTAGACTTGCCTTCTCTCTAAATTTTCATCTCTTTCTAGTGTGAATCTACCCTAAGTTCTTTGTTAAAAAGGTAGAGGGTGTTGAGAGCTTTGATTTAATCTGAAAATTTGGCGATTTGGAGCGTTTTGGTTTTTGGTCTTCATCTCCGTTGGAGCTCAAACTTTGAGGTAGGGATACCCTACTCCTCCTTATGGACTTTGTCTTTCAATTTTAGCTTTTTGATATGTTGGGTGTGTTGTGTAATTTTACAAAAGTTTGGGTCTTTTGTGTGATTTTGCAAAACATGGGGTTTTGTTTATAATAAACCTATATGCAAGATTGGCATAGAAAAGTGAGATAGACGATGAATTATGGATGAAAATGGAACCTTAGGGTTGTTTTGTTAATTATGGGAAATTGCCCTAATTGGTTTAATAAATTAATTCGAATAATTAATTTGAGAAATGAGGAGTTGAATTGGAAATGTTGGGATTTGGAATGTATGGGATTAAAGGGTGTAGTTGGATTAGTTATCACTCACCAAACTGAAATGTTGATTTTATAACCGTTCGACGCATTTATTTTCTGTTTAGAAATAACTGCTTTGGGCTATCGGTGGAGGATAGTCTTGATTGTTGTAGACAATGCATGATGATTAGGCAAACGGAAACTAATTACCGGAATGTGTCATTAAGTATGACGGTTGAAAGGATACATTAACTTTATGTACTGATTGGTAATGTATATAATCATTGTTTATATGTATGTGTTGTGTTGGAGGAGATAGGGGATGTACTCCACGGTTTAGGGGAAGATATGGGATGGACCTCTAAACCGGATGTTGTTTGGGAGAAGATAGGGGATGGACTCCATAGATACAACTCATAGGCTTATCTACTATTATGATGATACAGCTCTTATGCTTATCCCTAGAAGTGTGATATAGCTCTTATGCTTATCTGTTGATGTGTTGGTATAGCTAATATGCTTATCTATTGTGAAATGAGAAAATGTCTAATATGAGTTACTATGATTGGCCAGGTTCTGAGTCATGGTTAAGAATTGGGAAATGAATAAGAAATGGAAAATGAAAAGTAATGTGGACTTGTATGTCATTAAAACTTTAATGTGGTATAAGTGGATGTATCAGTGTTGGCCATCTATCAACTGCTAATCTTTTAGTCATTGTTCATAGCTGGTTTAGTGTACTTTTACTGGGCTGTGGCTCACCCTTTATGGGAACATCATTTTCAGGTACAGGTAACATGCCACCTCTAAGGACATAGCTTGGGGGGCTAGAGGCTGTCAGACTTTTTGGATGTCATTTTCCTTTTGATGTATTACATGTAAATTCAAGCCTAGGGCTTAATGTGTAAATGAGTTAGTACTCTTTTTGTAACCAAGTGTTGGCTTGGAAAGTTGTAAGCCCATGGGGCGTTTACTTTTGTTGTCAACATGTAATATTTTTGTAAGGAAATACTCAGATGAATAGAAGGATGTTGATCTTTTATATATCAATGCATGTCAATATTGTTGAGTTTAATGTTATTATTTTGAGGGCGTTACAAAAGTGCTGAGTTCAATTTTTTTTTTTCCTTTTCTTCTCCTTGGGCTGAGTGTATTTCACTTTAACACATCCCCCCCTCTCCCTCTCTCTAAAACACTTTTCTCTCCCTTCTCTCTACATTTCCTACACCAAATTAGATTAAATCTTTGATTTCTTGAAATCCATTGGAGTTTTGATCCTAGTCCCTTCATCAAAGTTGAAGAACTTCTCAAGGGCTATGTTTTGTGTGGTGGAAATCAAGTTTCAACACCGTTGATTTTGGAAGTTTCATCTCATTTCTTCTTCAAAACTTGAGGTAGGGATTTTCTTAGAGTTATATATATATATATATATATATTTTGCAAGATTATGTTGATTTGGAACTCTCTTTGGTGGTATTGAAATTTGATTTTTGGGCTCAAGTGTGTTGATGATTTTAAAAGTGAGTTTACACCTTGTTTCTTTGTGAGGAAAAATGCTTTGAAGAGATTCTTTCAAAGAGATGAGGAAATGTCTAGTTTTGGTGAAGACCTAGAAATTTGAGATTTTTGAAAGAGAATGTTGAGAATTCATGGGTGTTTACATATTATAGTGTTAAATGAATAAATGATTGGGAATTTAATATTGTTGTATATAAATGAGAAATTTCATGGAATATGAAAAATAGTTGGTTTTGAAGTTTATTAATAAAAAATGTGGGCATAGTCATGAAATAACTAAATTGTTGAGAATGCATGAAATGTAGAAATGTGCCACTCTTTGATAGATATAAATGAATACACGTTTATCTTGTGAAATAGCATTGGAAAGAGAAACGGGAATTTTGATCACAATGGAAAAATTATGTGGAAGAATTGAAAATGGAAGAATGTTATATCACATTGATATATGTTGCATTGGCATTTCAATTCATTTTGTTGTTACAAATTTTGAATTGAGATTTGGAAACATTTGCATTGAAAAAGGAAACGTTTGTGAAACAAGATCTCATTGATTTGTTTTTGGAGTAAATACATTGGTAAGTCCGGATAGAGGGTGTAGTTAGAAATGATTAAGTTGGCCTGAGTGTCCAGGGTGAAAGACTGAAAACACACGAGGAGGAGGTACCATGTGCCTTCTGGTTAACTACCAGTAAAGTGGGGTTTTGGTAGTGCTCGTTATACCTACTTGCAGACACCAACCTAGGGATTGCCTGAGTTGTATTTACTGCCCCTTGAACCTAATTTAAAATTATTGAATTGTTGAATTTTCAAGATTTCACTGTGCATGATGGTTTTTTTTAAAAAGAGGAGGATGTGACTTTCCTTTAAAGGCATAGCATGGCATATGCATTTCGTCTCATAAAAATTGTATAAAATGTATATACTTTGTTAAGAATTTCCTACTAGGCTTTATGTTCACCCTATGAGATTTTGTGCAGGGAAAGATGCAGTGATTCCACCAAATTAAGGGTGTGGTATGTGTTTTGGGAGCACAAGGCTCTTGTTTTGTTGTGTTTATTTTGCAAGCCAAGGGCTATATGTGTATGGGTTCGAGCAACAATTTTGTGTAACCGGCCTTAAGTCTTGGACTTTGTAGCCCTTGAGGGCATTTATTTACTCCTGACTGGTTATTTCACATGCTATTGACTCATGTACTAAGGTTGTTGAATGTATATTCACATGTGAGACTTTTTTGTAAATCTTTTATGATTATGAATGTTAATGTTGGAAATTTGGGATTGATGTGGTTATTGAAATTTACCTATGTTTATTGTAAGGATGGGTAATTGGTACATCTTTGTTATGAATTTTGTTGGGGCATTACATGTGGGGTCTAACCTCAATGTCATATCATTAGGGATCATTTAGAGGTGATAAATTAGAGGGATGTAGCATTGTTGTAATACTTTTAGTTGATTTATTGTTAAATTTTAAAATTTAAAGAAACAAAATACAAATGAATTATAATTTAAGGGAGTTTAATGTAATTTTCCCAAATAAAAATAGAATAAGGGCAATTTCGAAAGTTAAAACTTCGGTACCTATTACAATGCGCAACACCTTAAGGGTTGCACATGATATGCAACTTCATTATTGACCACTGTATTACACAAATAGATCCTAACCATTGAATTCTTTAATTTTGGAAAATTAGACACCAGAGCGACCCGTTGACCCATTTCCAATAACGTATTCTTTGTTCTTCGATAGTGTATTCTCTCTTTACTTTCACTTTCGTCTCACTCTCTCGCCCCCTCTCCCTCTGTTTCCCCTTCATTCCATCTCCTCCCCTACTCCTTTTGCTCTCTTCTCTTTCTACTGCACTCGTTCCTCTCTCTTCTTCTGGCTCGACTGACTGCAAGCCGACATGGTTGTCCTATTTAAAGCCCTAATCTAACCCAGTGAGCCTCTGTTTGGTTTCTGAGAAAACAAAGGAATTTTTTTTTTTGTTTTGAAGAGCAATCAACAAGGTATTCTTCTCTCTGATTATTTTTGCAACCCTTCCTCTTCTAAAACTCTCTTCTTCCCCATTTTTAACTCTATTTTCTCTTTCTAAAATTCTATTCCAGTCTCTCTTGGCTCACGCTGATTCGAAATTTGTACAAATAAAGCAAGGCTTGGTAAGTATTTTATTCTATTTTCCTTTATATATTTCGGTTGACATTTGTAATGAAATAATCTTGAAAAATCTAGAACCCTCCTAGATGTTGATTTGTGATTATGTATCAATTTTAAGCAGCATATAACAATCCCAATCAAACAATCAAGACAAAGAGACACAACGATTTTACGTGGAAAAACCACAATTGGACACCTCCAACTGTGATAAAAAAACCACGGGCAACTGCCACAAGACAATCCACTAAGAAGAATTAAAGGAATTACACAGGTATACTCTCAATTATCTAGCGAATCCACAACGCCTAATTGAACCAACCTCTATGTGCCTCTTCCAACCCCATTTTCACCACGGAATTGTCTTTCTGATGAGCCACTCCAGAATCCACCGAAGCTTCAGGCTCGAATTCTTCAGAATCCACCGAAGAACAACTCTCTCTCTCTCTTGTGTATAACAAACAAACCTTTGATGTACTCTCTTTAAACCATGAGTTGAATACTCAATAAAAACATCAAAGAAAACTAAAAAAAAATATCTCCAGATATAAACCTTAAGATCCAAAAAGAAGATCTGGAGGAATTCAATGAATTCCTTAGTTTTGGGAGAAAACCAAGTATTTATAGAGAACCAAAAGTAATCCTAGATTGGGAAGAAAACAAACTCCTTGAGAAATCCGGATTCTGAGGCTCGCTCGAGCGAAGCTTTGCTGGCTCGAGCGAGGAGTGTATTTTTCGTGATTTCTACTAGTGCCTTGGCTCGAGCGACGGATCCTTGGCTCGAGCGAGGAATACACTCTTTCAGGTTTTTGTATGACGCAATCCTTGGCTTGAGCGAGAACTCCTTGGATCGAGCGAGCAAACCTTCGCTCGAGCGAGCACTTCTTGCTCGAGCGACCAATGGCAGACATGCAATTTTGAATGCAATTTTGAATGCAATTTTGCATTTTGCTTCGACCCCCGTAATAATCAGCGAAGTGGCAATCTTGAAAGTATTGACATTACAAACTTCTCTGCAAAGCACGATTCGGGTTGGATTCGCCTCTAACAACTCATAGCCTCACTGAAATAAAAATGCGAATAAAATTACAACTCAAAGGAGTTTTGTCAAACGGGTTGCCAATAATAAAAACCTAACAAATCTATTTTTACGTTAATTAATATAGTATTTTGTAACCATTTTGTTGTTTCCATGACTTGTTCTTTATTTGTTGCAAAATATTTCATCTTATTTTGGCATTAAAATTATAGGGCTAATTATGTTATTTGAATTTTGATTGCATTTAAGATGTTCATAAAAATGCTTAGTTTGTTAGCTATTTAAACAAAAGTATTTTGGAACTATATTTTCATTGTATTTAGATGTTTTTGAAAACTTATGATTGATTTAACATGTTCTTTGAAGATTTATCCCAAAATATATTTAGTGATATTCACATGAAGCAGCTATAACTTGTGGTTAAAACCTCCCAATTTGTAAGTTAGGGCAAATAGTTATTCCAAATGTTTTTCTTAATGTGTAGTAATTATTGTTCTAGTTGAATTAAATAGCCATCTCAATTCAATCTTTTGTTTGATTGGTTTTTAAAATATATTATTATATATAATATTTTGAAAAGCGAACGTAGTTCACATACAATAGAAATACTTTCCAAAAATGCTAATCAAATAGTGCTTGAACTCACTTGTATCATTCCTTAAGCATGAGTAATTGACAAGATAATGGGAAAGTGACTCTAATCAACAAAACAACTGTGAAAAACTAAAAAGAATTGAAGTATATGATTTTAATTTTAGCTAAACAGTAGTCGACATGAAGCTTATGTTTAGTAAAATGAATTTCCACATCATTTTTCCAGTATATTGATGCTAAGAGAATCCATGAATTATTATATTCCCTCAAAGCGTAGAGGCTTTCCTAGCAACCATGAAAGATTAGTGCAAAACTTTAGGATTGACATAGTGGGTAGTGTGAGAAAGGGAAAATTTTGAATTTTTCTTCTCTTGTTTGTTTGCATGATAAATTTATCATGATAATTCCGTAGCAACATGGTAAGTTCCTTTTCAATTTCTTGCAAAATATACATAAATGTTTCTTGCAAAAAATAAAGATTTTTTCCCCCCCATTATTTTGTCACTTTTGATTTCCTATTTAAACATGCAGCTTTTTACACTTGGTTAATTTGACCTAACGAACTATACTTTGTTTTTTGTGTAACTTTCTTATGATAGGGGATGTGCATAGTAGCATTTCCTTTATATATGTATATTATGTACTTGGAATTTTTTTTTTCATATAAATGCTATATATATTTTTTGGGACAAGTATTTTAGATGATTGGTTTTAGTTGGATTGTTTATATACATATGCCTAAGAGGAGGGACGGATATCATCAAGATATTGTAATTTAGTAATTTCAATTTGGGAACTACATCCCAAGGACATTAGGCTCAATTAATAAATGAATGAGAATTGTTTTAATAAATCAATGAGAATTATTTTATAATTACAACTAAAATGAGAAGGTGAAAAGTAAATATAAAGAGGTGGCAATTGCATATTTGATTTGCCAAAATATCCTTCTCTTTTTCCTTTTTTCTTCCCTTTGCTTTGGCAACTAAGTCCAATACAACCAATTTCCTCCTACCCTGACCAACCCCAACACATTGCCTGCCATCACCAACCCCTCACTCACCCATCCCTTTTCTCTTCCACTACTTGAAACCCCTCCCCCACCCATTTCCATCACTTCCTCATGCCACTTTCGTCTACCTCTTCTACACAAGCCCCTTCCAACCCCACCCAAGCTAACACCCTAATCAACCCAAACCCAAGCCATCGGAACCCCCCAAACTTCTCCAGTCCCCCTCCATCTCTACTCTGCAGCATCTCTCTCTTTGTTATTGTTAAAAGATACAAGTCCAAACTATACAAGGTGGGGATGATCTACTCCCAATGTTTTGGCCTGATAATTACATGATATGTATGGAGTGGGAAAATTATATGTACCCAAGAAATTAGTCCGAGCAAGGCCTGACACTCTGGTGACCCCCAAAAATAAAAATAAAAAAATCATGAAGGAATATGTATCAAACTTTTAAAAATAAAGAATGAAATAGAGAATATTTGTGTTATGTATTTCTATAAATGGTTGAACCAACGAGTAAAATGATGAAGTACGTGAGCTTTGTCAAGATTGATTGTTTGGTATCCAAATGTTTTGACTTGTGCATAAAAATCCATACAAAAATTGCTTGAGACGTAGACTGCTTGTGTGCCCCACTTCAACGTAACTTTCTACATTAATGGCTAGACTCAAGAGTTGGTGTCCATTCACATTTTGAAAAATCCATGAGAAAATGTTAGCTCTATTGTGAAATCTTATGCAACGCCCAAAAAAAAAAAAAAAAAAAAAACAAAACAAAACAAAACAAAACAAATGACCCAACTCATAAGAGAAGTAAGCATAATTGAATTTGTATATTTCCATTCATCATGCGATATACATTCATAAATGTTCATCTTGAATCTATAACATGTAACATTAGTTAATAACAACAAAATAAATGCCCCATGGGTTTACATCTTTCCAAGACATAGCTTGGTTACATCAAAAGAGAGTCATAAGCTCTGTACAAATAATAAGCCCTTGGCTTGAATAATCATTTAAACACAAACACAAAAATAGAGTCTTCAACTCCTAGGTCCTCCCAAGCTACGTCCTTGGAGGAGGCATGTCATCGGTACCTGAAAAAGGTTTCCTAAGTAGGGTGAGCCAAAACTAAGTAGAAACAATCTAACACAATATATGAGATTTAACTAAAGTATAAGTGTCAGAAATATATTCAATATTCATGACTAACATACATTCTTTACATGATCACACAGTACCGATATTCGCATCTCAATCCATTATCATATATTCATTTCAAGTTATTTCATTTCATTTCATTTCAATTCTTATGCCAAGTTTATAATTCTCCGAATAACCAAACTGAGACTACAACTCAGTGGTTCTAATTCCACATATCTAACATACAAGCACTTTAATCTTGCCATTTTACGAAAATTTCGTCCGCCGGATCGGCACCCATGTATACATATGATTTCGGGACTTTCACCCTGGACACTCCGGCCAACTTAATTTCAATGGAGTCCATCTCCTATCTCCTCCCAAAACATGGAGTACATCCTCTTTCTCCTCCCAAAACATTATACATATACAATGTATTTAAAAGTATCGTCATATTCAATGACTATCAATCATACATATTCAATGTCTTAACACACCGTCACATTCAATGACATAACTTGAATGATTAGTTTCAATTTACCTAATCCTCATGCAATTTCTATAACAATCATAACTATCCTCCACCGATAGCCCAATACAGATATTTCTAAACAGATATACAATCTCTATAACAGATATTTCATCAAATTTCCAAAAGTGAGTGATTAATCAAATCCAACTACACCATTCATTCATATATCCTCCTAATTTCACGTTTCTCATATCGATTCCACTATTAATACAAAATAATTATTCCAAACATTCTAGGGCAAAACTCCATATTTTCCCAAATGTTACCCAAAGACCAAAATCAACAATTTAAACACAAGATAATCTCCTATCCAAGACCCCATAGACATTTATGTAACACAACATAAAAACCCCCTTTTTTTAATTTGAACCCAAACCCTAAGTCTTCTCAAAATACCCCAAATCTCACCATTTATTCATAACAACATATAACTAGGTTAAAAATCTTATTAAAGTATAGAATATCACTATCTCAAGTGTAGAAGCCCAAAGGAGAAGTGGAGGAAAGTGACGAAATCAACTTCTAATCAGATGAAAATGGAGCTTTCAAGATGCTCTACCCTTTATCCAAAAGCACTAGGGTGAAGAGATCAAAGGATCTTGGTCAAAATGTTTAGAAAAAGTGGATTTTAGAGAGAGAGGGAGCCAGATTATGGTTTTTGAGTGAAAAGATCATAAAAAGTGATGTAAAAATAAGTTGTTGCGAACTAATATACACGAAGCTCGCTTAAGCAAAGGAGTTGTCGCTCGAGTGACCAGACACAATAAGTGTCCTCGCTCAAGCGCAAAAAGCGTTGCTTGAGCATAAAATACAAATCCCCAGAAGTTTTGCAGACAAAAGATGTGATGATCGGTTCGAAAAGTCGTCCCGTTTCTTTCGAGTTGTGTTGGGTAAGTAGTTGTGGTTGCAAATTTCTCTCTTAAATATTTTCTACTGTAGTTGTTTCGAATCAGAGTTTTCACTCGTTCCGGAGGGTGCGGGGTCGACTCCGGGGTGTTGAGGGTGAAGCCGAGAAATTTTCCGGGCTGGGGGCCAGGGCCGTACGTGCGGGGCCTTTGGCCGCACGTGCGTGAGAGGGGCCGCCTGTGCGGGAGGTCAGGCTGCACGTGCGGGAAACAGAGGAGTGTGTTGTGTGCACACTGAAATAAAAGCAGGTGGGCGAGTGGAGGTGCGGGGATGAGAGCCGCACGTGCAGGAGAGGCTGCTCCGCATGGGCGGGGAGGTGTGCCGCACATGTGGCGAAGCATGTTTCGGCCTCGTTTTTCATGTAAAACAGCTATGTATTGAGTTTTTGCTCATTTTTCTCTCATTTCTGATATATCTCTCTCTATACAATATTTCTTTCTTTTTCTCTTATCTCTGTCTCTACTCAAACCCACAAACATTTACATCTTCCTAGATCTCAAGAAATCTATAGAGATTTTGATACTAGTTCAATATACCAAAATGATGAGCGTGTGAGGGCTTCGTCTTGACCGGTGGAGATCGTTTGTCGGCGAGGTCGATTTTGGGCTCTTCTTCTCTTCTCTCTTGAGGTAGGGATTTCCATGGTCTCTTTTCAATACTTCCGTTATAGATAGATGTGTGGTATGTTCTATTGCATAAAAATCATATTGTTATGGATTTTGTTGAAAATCATGAATGGGGTTCAAGATGGGTTGTGTGAGGTTGTAAATTGGGAATTCATTGTTTGTTGGATTAATCTTGAGTAGTAGTTTAGCTTGTCTATGTAAAGAGGGAAGTGAAGCCAAAATTTTAAATAATTTGCTCCTTTGACAAAAAAGGTTTTAATTGTGGGTTAAACATGTTATGAGATTAGAGATTTAAATGATGAAACTTGTTGATTTATTAAAGACAAATCGAACTTCATGAAATTTTTAATATTGGATTGGCATTGTGAATGAGAGAAGTTGATTAATGACTTGGTTGTACGTTTGCGATTAAACCGGTATTATGATCCTTAAAACCTATTTTGTGATTGGGTTGATTACAATTGAAGATAATGAATTGATAATTTGATTAATTGTTAAAAAGGGATTTAGTTATGAGATTTGAATATTGTGGTGTTACATTACCGTTAGGGGGAAATTGAGTGAATATTAACCTTGTTAGTTATGATTGAAATCATTTATGTAAAATAAAAGAATATGAATTGGTCATACTCTCTTGTGATGAGAAAATAAATGAATTGAGGCAAAGGGGGAGGAAGATTAATGTAGACGGAAAGACAATTGATTTTACAAATGGATGAATGAAATGCTAATATTGTGGAGTTTTGGAAATTGACTTGGGGATTGAATCATGAATATTTAATTTCATTATTATTGTAATTGGGTCTAAAGTCCCATGGGAATTGTTGTTGTTAATGTGTAAGTTGAATACATTTTGGCTTAGAGGTTTTGTCCTTGGTCATCGGTGGAGGATGAAATTGTTGTGTTGATTAATTGTGTGTATGTGTTGCACTAGTTGGGTGTACTTTATCATGTGGTGATGGTTTATGTATGTGTATGCTGTTGCGCTGATAATCAGAGGTACCAGTCCCTTCCAGCTAGCACCTGGTAAATTGGCATGTTTTGTGGAGAGATGTATCATTGGCTTACTGTGCTTCTGGCAAGTAAAGCGGAGATTATTTACCATTGTTGTCTCAGTTGACTGTGTGTATCATGTGTTACGGTGATTATGAAATTGTAAGATTAAATTGTCTCTTGCGTAGAGTAAGTGTTTTATATATGTTTGGACGTGTTGAGAGTAGTTGAAGGAGTTGCCTACCAATAATGAATTATCGATAATATCTCTTTAACTTGAACTTAAGATTGAAAATGTGATGAACGTATGGGGTCAGACTTGGGTTATAAATAATGGAAGGGAAATCGGAATTTGGTGATCGTGCTTTCAAGAAAAAGTAATAAAACGAATATTATGGGCTATTTTGTCACAAATGGGAAATAAGGTAATGTGTAAGAATTGTTCATATGGGAAATGGGTAGTAAAAGTGGAACTTGGTGTTGTTAAATAACTGAATGGTTTTTTTTTTAGAAAAGTACGTATGTATGTTTACTTTGGCTTATGAAATGTCACATTGGCCCTGTTTGGTAGAGCTATGGGAAAGTGCTTATAGCTTATGCCTAAACAGCTTATAGCTTATAACTATGAACATAACCTGATTTCTAACTTATAAATTAAGCATCTCCTGCCCCACTCAGAGAATAAGCTGATTTTTGACTTTCAAAAAGTTATAAGCTATAAGCTATAAGTTAAACCAAATGCATCAAAATAGTTTAAATTAAGTTGAAAGCTGAGATAAGCAGCTTTTAAGCTGCACCAAACAGGGCTATTATGTATATGGTATGAGATTAGCATTCATGATCATAGCTATTTGTAAATTGTTATTGTCAAGGATCATGTTGAGATCCCTACTGGACTTTATGTTCATCCCACTTTGTTGAATCTTTTTCAGGTTATTATCAGGATGAGCAACAAGATTTCGGACCTTCCTTATTTGTTGGCCACGGGCCTCTTTATGTGTAGGCGGAATACCATTGATATAAAGGGTTATACCCTTCCTCTTGATTTAAATAATGTAAGCCTACGGGCAATTTATTTAGATATGAATTCATGTGCATTCATTTTATATTTGAATGAGAGAATTCTTACTTATGTACTCCTTGTAAGTATAATGAGCTTCTGTATGCTAACTTTGAAATTAAACGTATAATAATGGCTTGGTAATAGTAATCCGAGTAATAAAAAGTGAGGCGTGACAAAAGATCGTTGATTGAGCGCAAGAGTTCTCACTCGAGCGAAGAACGATACCCTCTTAGAACTCTGCAGGACTGAAAAAAATACTGGGAGCTCACCAAGCTCGCTTGAGTGAGGAAAGCTTCGCTCGAGCGAAGAAGCTAAAAACTGGGCAACTTTATTCCAGAACAACTAACAACCCATTTGTTCTAAACATGCCCAACACATTCCAAAATTCAAAATCAAAGAGTGGAAGGGAGAGAAGACATAAATAAGAATATTAAACCACGAGACCCGAGTCCGAAATACAGCAAAGGTCGGGTCAAAACCCGGAATCGCTATATCTTAGCTCTGTTGTGACAGTAAAGTTACAAATCTTAACGCTTTGGAATCTATCAAAACTTCATACCCAAGTTTTCCGAAATCTATCGAAGAATACCTCTCTCTTTTGTGAATGAAATAATAAAAACAAATCCCTTGAAGATGTCTATATGAAGCTCATAGATCCATCGATTCAGCGCACAAACGACCATTCGAGCGGTCAAACAATTTTGACTTCTTTTTGGCTTCGAGGGTGCTACCGCTTGACCCCACCAATCCCTGTACATAGTTAATACAAACTCCTTTATTCAAGCACAATTTGGGTTGGATTCACATCTACACTCTCATAACTCACATATAAAATAAAGTGAATAAAAATACAACAAAATGGAGGTTTGTCCAACGGAATTGTCAATTACAAATACCTAACACAATGTATATGTCAATACATCATATATTTCCCAATTTTCTCAACAATTCAAGATTTCATCCACACAATTTTTACATTGTGATCAATTACTCAAATCTCTACTCAATATATATATACATATATATTCCAAGAGTTAAATAACAACTCATCACATGCATCTCTTTTCTCAAAAATCAAATAATTCTCAACATTATAATCATCATCCTCAAACCTCATCCTTAAAAGACAATTATTACAATATGACTTTCACAATTGCTCATTTTCAAAACTTTCCTTTTCTCATGGAATTTCAATAATAGGTATACACATATCAATCCTCTATCATTTCTCAACAATGAGACTCAACGAGGCTCAATTTTATAATACTCCAACTTTTCCCAAATTTCTGCAATATTTAGGTGTGACGACCCTGCCACGTATAATATTTTATATTTGATTAAGGAAATTTAGATTTTAATTAATCGTTATTCTGATTTAATTTGGGATTCATGAGAATGGCTTAAGGAGGTAATATTGAGGAGGAAAAGGGAATCGAACTATATAGGATTGATATGTTTGTGAGAATGGCACGGGTGATAAGTTTATGAGAATGGCACGGGATTTATGAGAATGGCACAGGTGATATGCATAGTCCAATGTGCATATTTAACTTTTATTTTACAATCTTACACTAGGAAAAAAGAAAAAAGTGAATTGTTTCACTTATATAAAATGAATTTTATGCTCCCATTTATATAAGTAAAAAAATATTTTTAGTGAAAAGCCCTATAATCGATACCTTTTTTTTTTTTTGATTTTCTTAATTTTAAACAATTAAGAAAATCTTTATTGGTTAGCTTCCATTTAACTTTTATTATACAATCTCACATAGATATTTTGATCTTAAAAATAATTTTGTTTGAGATTTTGAAACTCTCATAATATTTAACTTTAAAATAATTATAATCTCACATCGAGAAAAGAAATAAAAAAATGAGTTGTTTCACTTATATAAAGTGAATCTTATACTCTCAGTTAATATAACAGTATTGTGCATGTTTCAGTTCAAGATGGTTTAACTTTTAAAATAAAATTTAAATGTTTTAATTAATTAATTTTGTTATAAATTGGTTGGTCTTTTGACTTAGCCGATTAGGTGGAATTGTTTTCGGTTTGACTGATTCACTGGTTTAACCAGGGTTTTAGCTGTTTTATCAAAATATATTACTTAGATTTGTTTGATTTGGCTAACTTTTATTTGATAATCCCGCATCGGGAAATGTAACGCCCTCAAAATAAAGAAGATATAACGCCCTCAAAATAAAGAAGATAATCCAACCCAATAGACTCATAGGCATAATAGGAAAAGCACTACTTTCATTCGTCAGAGTTTATATTACAAAAGAGATTGCATGCATTATACTTTCATAAATATTCATTCTGAAACTACAGCATGTAACACAAATTAATAACAACAAATAAATGCCCTACGGGCTTACATCTTTCCAAGACATCTCTTAGTTACAACAGAGCTAAGATATAGCGACCAAAAGTATTTTTACTAGTAAATAGTTTATTTTACATAAATTATGTTCAATAAAATAATTATGTTTATACATATACTTTTATATTAATATAGATGTATGTACTATATAAATAATATATGTTGCATATATAATCATATGGTGCTATAGAGGTGTAGTGGGAAGAGTGTAGTGTATAAGGTTTATGGTGCGGGAGGTTGGCGGTTCGAGTCTCTGCAAGAGCAAATCAAATTGTTCTACAACGAATTATCGTCACGAATGGCACTTGATAGCGTCACGAATAGTGCCTACCATGACATTAAAGTGTCACTAAAAGGTTTTAGTCTTGATGGTGTAATGACACTTATAAGTGTCACTAACTCTTTTTTTAATGGCGCTTGATAGTGCCACAAATAATATCTACCATGACATTAAAATGTCATTGAAAGTTTTTAGCCATGATGGTGCAGTGGCACTTGCAAGTATCTACCGTGGCACTCGTATCTACCGTGGCACCGATAGAAGTGGCACTTGTTCAAAATGCCACAAGACCAAAAAATGTCATTAGAAGAATAGTTTTGTGGCACTTTCAAATGTCACTAAACTAAGAAAATGTTGTAGTGGCTCTTGGCTTGGAATAAACATTTAACACAAAAGAAATAACAAAAAAAAAAAAAAAGTCTTTAGCCCCTAAACCTCCCAAGCTATGTCCTTGGAGGCGGCATGTCACCTATACCTAAAAATGGTTCCCAAGAAGGGTGAGCCAAAACCCAATAGAGATATGCTAAAACAATTAATGAGATTTAACTAAGATATAAGCATCAGATAAATGTGTAATATTCATAACCAACACATATTCTTTCCAAGACCATTCAATATAGGTAACCATACATCATTCCGTTTTCATTCATCCATTTCGGATTTATCTATTCACCAATTTCATTATCATCTAATCAACTAAAATGAGATTTCAACTCAAGGGTTTACAATTCAATACATTCATCATTCCAACACTTCTATTTTCTTGCCATTTTACGGAATTCACATATGAGGGAACCGGCACCCATAAATGTATAAGATTTTGGGACTTTCACCCTGGACACTCCGGCCAACTTAATTCTCAATGGAGTCCATCCCCTATCTCCTCCCACACAATGGAGTACATCCCCTATCTCTTCCCAAACAATGATATATATACAATGTATTTAAACACGTTGTCATATACAATGACTAATCAAATCACATATTCAATGGTTTAATCGAACCGTCATATTCAATGATATAACTCAATTGATTAGTTTCAATCTTCCTAATCCTCATGCAGTTTCTACAACAATCATAACTATCCTCCACCGACAGCCCAAAACAAATATTTCTAAACAGATATTCAATCTATCAAACAGATAATTCATGAAATTTCCATAGGTGAATGATTTATCAAATCCAACTACACCATTCATTTACACATCCTCCCAATTTCGTATTTCTTATACCAACTTCATTATTTATACAAAATAACAACCACAAATCTAAATTTCATCATTTTAACCCATATAATCCCATCTTCAATACCCAACATATGTTTTCATAACTCAAATAGTAAACCCCTCTTTCAAACCTTAAGTTCAAACCCTAGTATCACCCAAATGCTTCCAAATCCCACCATTTATACAAAATGACAAATACGCAGGTTAAAACTTATAACAAAGAGTAGAATATCTCTACCTCAAATGTAGAAGCTTAAAGGAGAAGAAGGAGAAACTTTGAAGATGCCCAAAACTCAACTTTCTTGGATCAAATGGAAGCTTGCAAGTTACTCTACCTTTTTAATAAAGGAAGTAGAGTAGAAACTCTTTGATCCTAGGGGATTTGTGGAGAGAAGTCGGATTTTTAGAGAGAGAGACAGCTGATCTAGGGTTTTTAGCAAAAGAGATTCAAAAAATGATGTAAAACTCCTCTGCTGCGAACTGATATATGTGGTCTTCGCTCGAGCGAAGGAGTTATCGCTCAAACGACCAGACACAATAAGTGAACTCGCTCGAGCGCAAGAAGCGTCGCTCAAGCGCATAATGCAAAGTTTCAGGTCTGACTCAGACGCACACGCTCGCTTGAACGTAAAAAGCCTCGCTCGAGCGAAGAATACAAACATTCAGGTCTTACACAGACGCACACCCTTACTCGAGCGCAAGAAGCCTCGCTCGAGCGAAGAACTTCACCCTCCTCAGAAAACCTACATCTGGAAGGAAACCTGAGAACTCTTAATTCTCGCTCGAGCGCAAGAAACCTCACTCGAGCGAAGAAGCAAAATACCCAAGGCTCGCTCGAGCGCAAGAAGCCTCGCTCGAGCAAAGAGGCAAAAATCTAGGCAATAACAATCTAAACCAACTAACAACCAACCTGTTCCAAACTCGCCTAAAAAGTTCCAAAACTCAAATACAAAGGGTCAAAGGGGAAGAATAAGACATGGATACGATATTCAATCACGGAACCCGAGTCCGGAACACAACGAAGGTCGGGGCAAAACCGGGATCGTTATAGAAAAAGAAGGAAAAAATGAATTGTTTAGGTTGGAATAGTTTAAGTTGGAAGCTTTTATCTATCATAGTTTAAGTTGATGGTTCATCAAATTGTATGGTGAAAATATGCCTCTCTAATAGGAGGCCAACTTATATAATTTAATGGCTTTTTTTAATAATTAATGTTATTATTATTATCATAATAAAAGGGTTTCGAAATTTAGAGACTGTCACCCATCTCCCCCAATTGGGTCCATCTTGCTTGCATGACTACAATTAATAATATTTTGCTCCAAATACAATGATGCAAATTTATTCCACAATTATGGCCACATGGATGACAATGTAACAAGGCACATGTCGAGGAGGAAAAGAGGTCAGTTAGTTGACTTTGATTTATTTTTAGTTTTTATTAACAACATTCTGAACAAATTAAAGTTCAATTTACTTTGAGCGAGATTATTATTTATTATCACGTAATTTTATTATATTTAATTTTTAAAAATAAATAATATATATAATTTTATAAATAGATCATATATTTTTATTAAAGATAAATACATTGAAATCACATAAACATAACTTTAGAATGAATTTGATTTTTATTTTTTTATTTTTAATATGTATATGAGTTTACAAAACAATCGAGTATGATAAATTCACAAATCTAAACTATGCCTCTCTAATTCCCATTGGCTAACTTCCTTTTACCTTTTATTTTACAATCCCACATCGAAAAAAGAAGGAAAAAGTGAATTGTTTCACTCACATAAGGTGAATCTTATGCTCCCATTTATATAAGCAAAAGAAGATTTTTAGTGAGAAGCTCTATGATCAATATCTCATATTCATTTTTTTGATTTTCTTAATTTTAAACAATTAATAAAATCTCCATTGACTAACTTCCATTTAACTTTTATTTTATAATTCCACATAGTTTTGATTTTAAAATAATTTTGTATGAGATTTTGAAACTCTCATAATATTTAACTTTAAAATAATTATAATCTCACATCGAGAAAAGAAAGAAAAAATGAGTTGTTTCACTTATATAATGTAACGCCCTCAAAAAAGTATAAATAAATCATTCATAAGATCTATAAACATGAATAGAAATGTTATATTCTCATTCATCAGAGTCTACCTTACAAAAGATATTACATGCATTACACTTTCATAAAAGATATAACTCTAATTGCGAACAACAAAAATAGGTGCCCTACGGGCTTACATCTTTCCAAGTGATAACTTGGTTACAACAAAAGAGAGTCATAAGCTCTTTACAATTAAAGCCCTCAGCTTGAATGAAAAACACATAAACATAAATAAACAAAGTAGAGCCTTCAGCCCTGTCCTCCCAAGCTATGTCCTTGGAGGCAGCATTTCACTTATACCTGAAAATGGTTTCCCAAGTAGGGTGAGCCAAAACCCAGTAGAGATATGCTAACACAATATATAAAGTTTAATTAAGATATATGCATTAGCTAAATGTTCAACTTTTACGAATAATTCACATACTTTTCATGATCATGCGGCATTGTTATTAACATTTCAATCTGTTTCCATCCATTCACTTCCAATCAATTCATGAGTATAATTCATTTTTATCAAATCAATCCAAATTGAGACTACAACTCAATGATTCACCATTTAACATACATTCATCACTCCAACACTTCTATCTTTGCCATTTTACGGAATTCTCATCTGAGGGAACCGACACCCATATACACAAGATTTCGGGACTTTCACCCTAGATACTCCGGCCAACTTAATTTCCAATGGAGTCCATCCCTTATCTTCTCCCAAACAATGATACATATGCAATGTATTTAAATGTGATGTCATGTACAATGACCAACCAAACCACATATTCAACAATTCCGCCAAACCGTCATATTCAATGACATAATTCGTGTGATTAGTTTCAATTTACCTAATCCACATGCAGTTTCTACAATAATCATGGCTATCCTCCACCGATAGCCCAAAACAGATATTTCTAAACAAATAAATAAATCTATCAAACAGATAATTTATCAAATTTTCCATGGGTGAGTAGTTTAACAATCCAACTATACCATCCATTCATATAACCTCCCAATTGCACATTTTCCACATCAATTTCGTTATTTATTCAAAATAATTATTCAATCCAAGCTAGGGAAATTTTTTCCCTTATTCCAAAATATCAACCCATATGTCTAAATTTCATTATTTCAACATTAGAGAACATCATACACAAACCCCATGGTTATTTTGTAAATCAACATGAAAACCCCTCTTTTTAGTTTAGAACCTCAAACCTTAACTTTGCCCAAATCACTCCCAAATCCCTCCATATATTCAAAATGACAAATACCTAGGTTAAACAACGTAACAATGTAACACCCCCAAAATAATATAATAAAGATAACTCATATGCAGAATAAATATGAGAAACAACATATATCAAAGTTCATTGTTTAACAACCAATTAAATGCCATGTAGGCTTACATCTTTCTAAGTCATTGCTTGGTTACACAACTTGAGTCTCACTCATTACATCTTAAGCCCTTGGCTTTACAAATAACAAACATACACACATAAGGCATAAATAAGAAGCTCTTGCTTCCCGAAAGTCCATCCATGCTATTGCCTTGGAGGAAACATCTCATCTGCACCTGAAAATGATATTCCCGTATAGGGTGAGCCAACAGCCTAGTAGAAATAATCTAACACAATTTATGAAGTTTAGCAAAGGTATAAATACCACGTACATAAACAATACCGATATGGTAGTATCCATAAGGCTTGCATATCCATATGCCACTAAGACCAAATTTTATTCCATTTTCCCTCAATTCATTTCCAGTTCCTATATGCTACTCAATTTATGAGTTAAATTCATTATCTTTCAACAACCAACATGAGACTACAACTCAATGGTTTTCCAATTATGCATAACATACATAAACACTTCAAACTTTGCCATTTTACGGATATTTCGTCTGAAGGAATCGGCACCCTTGTATATTTTCTCAAATATGACATTTTACAGATATGTCGTCCGCGGGAATCGGCACCCATATATGTTTTCTCAAATATGCCATTTTATGGATATTTCGTCCGCGGGAATCGACACTCATATATATATATATATATATATATGATTTCGGGTCTTTCACCCAGGACACTCTGGCCAACTTGCTTTAAATGGAGTCCATCCCCTTTCTCCTCCCAAACAAATATACACATTCAATGTATTTATAACATGGTCATATTCAATGACACCAACAATGGATTAGCATTTAAATCGCCTAATCCTTATGTAATCTCTACAACAATCATAACCATCCTCCACCGATAGCCCAATGCAATTATTTCTAAAGAAATGTTCAACATCGGAATAAATAGTTTATTCAAAACTTTCATAGGTGAGATAATACATATCCAATATCACCATTTACAACCACAACCTTCCAATTTCACATTTTCAATACTAATCCCAATTATTTATACAAAATAATCATTTCATCGAATTAGGGCAAAAATCCCCCCTTTTCCAATATTGACCCAAACACCCAAAATCAACTATTTTGGTACACCAAGATCTTATATTCAAACCCTATACTCATTTATCTCTTACACATCAAAACCCCTCTTTTCATTTCACACTCAAACCTTAGATTTGTCCAAACCACAACCAAATCTCATCATCTATATACAATAGCAAATAACTAAGCAAAAAACCATATTAAAGTGTAGAAAATCCCTACCTCAAGTGTAGAAGCTCAAAGAAGAAGAAAGGAGTTGAAAACCCAAAATCAACGACGATGAAACTCAATCTCCACCGTACACAACGAAACCCTCGAGAAGCTACACAACTTTGACAAAGGAACTATGGCCAAAATCCCAATGGATTTGGAGAAATCAAAGAGAGAAGATGATTTCTATAGAGAGAGGCTCTAGATCTAGAAATTTGGAGGCTTTTAAAGAGAGAGAGAGAACAGAAAATGATCTGAAATGTCACTTTCACGATCTGTTATAACACGGTCCGCTCGAGCGTGGAAAGCCCCGCTCGAGCGTAAGACACAGACTCCCGCTCAAGCGTGAAGTACGCTGTCCCAGTATTTCTGCAAACACAGTCCCCGCTCGAGCGCCCGAATGTCCGCTCGAGCGTAGAGCAAAATTTCAGAAGCCCGCTCAAGCGGAAAAGCCAAATTCTGGGCAACAAAGGCTTAGAAAAACAAGCAACCAACCTGTTCCAAACACCCAACTACAACCCAATAACCAACATTAAGGGGAAAATAAAGGAAGCAAGACGTGAACCACCATCCAAACCATATAAACCTGAGTCCGAACACCACAAGAGACGGGTCAAAACCAAGGTCGCTATAAACAAGGTGTAGAATATCCCTACCTCAAAGCTAGGAGACCAAAGGAGATGATGAAGAGCTTCAAGAATGCCCCAAATTCGGTTTTGCTCGTATCAAAGGAAAGCCCTTGAAATGCTCCAACACTTTAATAAAGGGACAAGGGTTGAGAGATACTTAGATCTAGGGTTATTTGTAGAGAGATAGGGTGTTTTAGAAAGAGAGACAGCCGATCTAGGGTTTTTAGGAGAAAATAAATCAAAAAGTGAAGTAAAATCACTCTGCTGCGTACTGATATATGCAGTCCTCGCTCGAGCGAAGGAGTTGTCGCTCGAGCGACCAGATACAACAGTGACCTCGCTCGAGTGCAAGAAGCATCGCTCAAGCATAGAATGCAAAGCTTTAGGTCTGCCATAGATGCAGACGCATGCTCGAGCGCAAGAAGTCTCACTCCAGCGAAGAAACAATTTCACAAGGCTTGCTCGAGTGCAAGAAGTCTCGCTCAAGCGAAGAACTTACATCTTCCCAGAAAAGCTGCATCTGGGAAAGAAACTTGAAGACCCTTAATTCTTGCTCAAGCACAAGAAGCCTCGCTCGAGTGAAGAGGCCAAAATCTGGGCAACAAACATTTGAATCAACTAACAACCAAACTATTCCAAACTCGCCCAACAAGTCCCAAAACTCAAATTCAAAGAATTAAAGGAAGGGAACAAGATGCAGACAACAATATACAATCACGGAACCCGAGTCCGGAACACAATGAAGATCGGGGTAAAAATCAGGATCGCTATAACCTTCCCCCCTTAAAGAATTTCGTCCCCGAAATTTTGTACAAGTTTCAAAACCATGATTTTCCAATTTTCAAAATGATTACAATTCAATTCTCGTTATCATGAACCACCCACCGGTCATTCCATCCCTTCTCAAGAGATCAATTTCACAAAATATAGCTCAACATATATTACGAATATGCATATTCCGAATTTTAGCAAATTTCAAGTTTTTCCCAAACATCTTCAATGTTTATAATATATTTAGATTTCCAAAACTCAAACAACATATACAATGCTTATATTAAACTTGCATTCCTGAAACGCATTCCACATTTACAATGCCTTCAAACTCCAGAACATATACAATGTTTTTATGGTTCATAAACAAAACTAAAATTTCAACATACACTCAAACATCAACAAATAAGTCCGGATATTTCTCACGGACTTCCAATTCATGCTCCCAAGTTGCTTCCTCAACCCCGTGATGTTTCCACAATACTTTGACCAAGGGAATTGTCTTGCCTCGCAAGACTTGGTCCCGCCTATCCAAGACTCGCACCGGTCTCTCCTCATACGAGGCATCCTCATCTACCTCTAAGTTTGTCCAATCCAACACATGTGATGGATCCAGCTCATATTTCCGAAGCACACTAATATGAAACACGTCATGTACTCTGGAAAGTTGCGGAGGCAACGCCAAACGGTATGCAACCTCCCCAATCCGCTCAAAGATCTCAAAGGGACCATAAACCAATGGGATAACTTCCCATTCTTCCCAAATCTCATCAAACCCCGTCTAGGTGATATTTTCAAAAAGACATGATCACTCACCTCAAATGACAAAGGTCTCCTCCTACGGTCGGCATAGCTCTTCTGACGGCTCTAGGCTGTAACCAACCTTTTACAGATAAGTTCCACTTTCTCCGTCGTTTCCTGAACCAACTCTGGACCTAGCAAAGGTGCATCACCCACCTCGGCCCAACACACAGGAGATCTACACGGTCGGCCATACAAGGCCTCGAACAGTGCCATGCCAATACTCGATTGGAAACTGTTGTTGTAGGCAAACTCCACTAAGGGTAAGTGTCTCTCCCACGACCCCTTAAAGTCAAGGACACAGCCTCGAAGCATATCCTCAAGGATCTGAATAGTACGCGGACTGCCCGTTAGTTTGAGGATGGTAAGCCGTGCTAAAAGTCAATCTAGTGCCCACGGCACTCTGCAAACTCTGCTACAACCGAGCAGTGAAACGTGGATCTCTATCTGAGACAATCGTTACTGGGGCCCCGTGCAGTCTCACTATGTCCCAAATATACAAGTCAGCAAGGTAATCTACCGAATCTCTTATGCGCATAGGGATAAAGTGTGCCGACTTGGTCAACCGGTCAACTACCGCCCTGTAGACGTGCTCCTGGGAACTCCCCGACATCCGCGCGCGCAAAGGGGGTGGCGCGAATCTCGTCTTGTTCCGAGCTACTACAGTTTGGACTCAAATGTCACGGTTCTGAATCTAATCCTACAATGTGCGATATAAGACCGATAAATCACCAAAGAGTCCAAATCTAGTAAATCGTTTTGGAAAACTGATTTTTTAGAAAGAAGTGCCAAACATGGACTGCTTTGCTAGATACAGAGTCGCTACCTAAATATTTTATTTTGGGAGAATTTAGGAAACCCTGACTCGTGCCTAAGGCCACGTGTTCGTCATCACCAAAGTTGCCTCGGCTCGGGAACTTGGGTACGAGAGGGGAAAGTCATGCAATGAGCACCCCCGCTCGCCCAATCAAAGATCGGCATGTACTAAGCATGATATTTTGTTTTTGAAAACACATGTGCTCTTGTTCCGATTAATTAGCTAATCTTACTACGTGATGCGCACAGCATACAAGTATAGACTAGATCGCCTAATTTGGAACAAAACATTGCATGTTGGTTTGTTTGAAAATGGTTTGAAGTTTGTTACTCGCAAGTAGGCTAAAAATGGGGGATTCAATGAATTGTTCCAATTCAAGTAATCCAACCTTCACCCACAGGCATTCAGGCAGTTATATCAAATAAGTAGTTAGCCTCATGGTAAGCATGCTTTCATGGCAACATTAACACACATGCAGTATGCTAAAGCGTAAACACTCACAGTGTACTCCGAGCCAAAACAAAGAACTAGTTAGAAATCATGCATGATCCTAGTTCATGTTAAGATGGCTAATGCAACACATGCGAAAATGTAATTTAGGCAGGCTCGGCTACCTAGAATGTCATGTGAAATGCAACTTGGTACATGTATTCAAATTGGAATTGAAATACAATGCAGTTAGTATGATGCGCCGAGCCCGGTGCATGCAAGACAAATAAATGGATGCACGCATGCAAGCATAAGGTATGCTAAATGAAATATGCCATAAAACTAACCGTCATAAGCGGTTAAATAAAAGGGAGAAAGAAATGGGGGTTGGAAGACATCCATCACACACACGCACGCTTATTACAATAATATGCCCTCTCGACGGAGGGGCTGAATAAGAAGCTAACTAGCTAATCTAAGCTAATTAAACTAATTATTACAAAACAAATTAATTAACTAATCCTAGTTAACTAATTATTACAAAACAAATTGAAATAGCTAACGCATTAACTATTAAAGGTACAAACCAAAGCGTAAACTAGCTAAACACATTAGCTAAGTAAAGCAGTAAAAGCAGGAGCTTCAGAGGGAGAGGAATGCATGCATGCCCAGTCGCCTCGTTTGGAAATCCAATGCGATGCCCCGATTTGCCTCTGTTTTCATTTGTTCTCAGAACACTGCACCAAGCTCCAGAAAGCTGAAACTTCACCTTGGGAGTCCTGTGGGAGGGCTGCCGACCAGTTGTTGAGGAAGGAGACCACCTGCCGACCACTTTCTGTGCTGAAAACCAGAAAAAGTGGTCGGCCAGCTAGTAATACTGGTCGGCTGATCAGTTGTTGCTGCTAAATTGTAGTTTGCTGCAACAGAGAGCAAGAAAGGGCATGACAATGCATTTGCAAAATATGTGTGCACAACCACCCTCCCTATCATGTCATGAGCTCAAGGGAGTGTGGTTCTCAACCCTCGGGCCACCAATCGCGCATTTTAATGCATGATAGCCGAGAGATGAAGTTGCACAATTCAATATGAAAATGAATGCACAAGTAAACACATAAGTGCCTAGAACTCTATCATGTATGATCAAGAGCGTCGACGATCGGGAATTGAGGCACGTTTCATCACTTTAAGTATGAAACGCCCCTCATTTCCTGTGTTTGGACTAACACCAATTCCAAACACAATGCAACATAAGTAACATGGCAAACATGTAATGCAACTACATGGCGTACACAATGCAATGTGATATGATTAACTTAACAAAGCTAATGATATGCGAACAATGCTAACACATGCATGCACAATGCAATGCTACAAGGACAACTTAGCAATGTTAGGGACATGCATACTCAATGCAAAGAAACTACTTGGCATACATAATGCAAATAACCACATGGCATGCACAATGCAATGTAGGATGGCATACTCAATGCAATGAACAATAAGCATGCGAACAACATGTAAGTAAACATGCTAAATGGACTTAAACCAAAAGGGGTAGACCTTAGCCATGCCCAAATTAGTGGCCATTGGTGATAAAATTAAGGCACATAACGCACATACAAGCATGCACAATGCAATGGCCTATCAAAGAGGCCTATGAGCACAACTCTCAAGAGTGCTCAAAGAGTGACAAATGTGGAAGTGTAACAACACTAAGTGCACTGAAATGAGGTAAGAAATGATGCCAAATCATTCAAACAACACAAGTATAGCATGCGAAGGTTCTAAAGCATAAAAGCTAACAAAGAGAACTACAAAGGGGGCATGCAATACATGGCAAATATGCATGAACCAAACATGGACAGAGCTCAAGTAGGTCTTAACAAAGACCAAAACATGCTAAGATAGAGGCTCAAAGGCCTAGGCAAGATGGCATACATGCTAGGCCATAGGTAAAGCAACAATGCACAACACTCAAAGGCACTTAAAACATGAAAGAAGTGGGAACATGACAATGTTATAAGCTCTGAAATGTCATGTTAAGTGATGCTAAATCATGTACACAACACAAATGAAGCATGCTATGGTGCCCAAAGCTTGAAGCTAGCATAGGCATATGTACTACAAGTATGCAAAACATGAAGCATGTGGCCAAGGCAACCCAAAACAGTCCTAGAACATGTTAAAATGATACTAAAATATGTATGGAAGGAAGCCAAAATAAGCTAGCATGAAGGGCATAAAACATGGTGCATACAAGGCAAATAAGATGGATTACACTACACCTATTAAGACCAAGCATGGGATGACTTAAACAAAAAAAATCAAAGTTATATCATGGCATAATAACCCCAAATAAGCACTGAAATGATGGCTCGCAAGCTAAGGCATGAAGGCATACGCAATGGTTCATGTTAAGGTATAAAGGGACAAACCCTCCAACGCATTGAATGAGTGATAAATGCAAGTACAAGACCATGAAACATGGACTGAAATCACATAATAAATGATGCCAAATCATTCAAATAGCCCAAGTAAAGCATGCTAGTGGACTTGATGCACAAAGCTAACAAGCTTGATTGAACCATAGCTATACAAAGCAAGTCATGCATGGCCAAAACAACCAAAATCAGAGCTAAAACATGGTAAAACATGGACAAAAGCTTCTTGAAGTTAAGCCAAAAGCATGCTAGAATGACATGTTAAAGCATGAGACACACTAGGCTAATTCATGGAATTGCACTACAAGTGCAAGGAGCATGCAAGAGGTGACCAAACCAAACCAAAACAGAGTATGACATGGAGAAACATTACCAAAAACATGCTGAAATGGAAACAAAACAACCTAGAATAACATGCTACTTCATGAAGCATATAAGACTAGTTTGTGTGATTTACACTACAAGTGTATTAGGCATGCATGGAGTGACTAAGACAAGTCAAAACAGATCTAAGGCATGCTGAAATAACCCCAAATACATGCTAAGAACAAGCTAACACAAGCTTAGTAAACATGCTCAAACATGAGGCATATGAAGCAAATAAACAAGACACAAGGAGAGGGGATGACCCTCTCCTATTTAGGACTCCAAAACCACCTTTTCACCACTGAAAATCCTCTGGATTTCAGTGGTAGAAAGGTCATGCAAAGGCTACAACAAGAGCCTAAGGGGATGGCTCAAAGCAAGGCCTAACAAGGCCTAACAAAATTTTTAGGCATACAAAAACAGAAGTTTTTCCAGTTAAGAGCTAAGCTTAAAAAAGCATGCAAAAGGGTCCAAAAGCTTAAGCAAGAATGGGGGTTTAAAAGGTTAAAGGCTCACCCTTGAAGACCACTTTCAAAGCTGCAACTCCAGTAGCTCCTTTAAGCTCAAACCAGTCCAAGAACTCCAAAAACAACCCCTAAGCACCTCAGCAACCAAGGGATGGTGTTTGAGTGTGTGTTTGTGTGTTAAAGTAAGACAAAACTACACTTTAAGGCACAAAAATGAAGCAAAGAAGGAAGTATAGATACAAGTGTATATCTATCACTCAAGCTCCAAAATTCTGAACCTAGAGGAGGGAGGAGGAGCCTCCCTCTTATAGAAACAAAATGCAAAGCTTCTAGGAGAAGCCAAAGGCTCAAAGCCATCCCTCCATACAGTGTATGGAGGATGGTCTGAGTGCCCTCCAGCTGTGCCAGCTGGAGGAAAATATCTCCAAAAAGATGCCAAAAAGCAGCCGACCACTTAAAGTGGTTGGCCAACTACTTAAAGTGGTCGGCCGACCACTTTAAGTGGTCTCCCAGAACAACAACTAGTCGGCCATGGTGGGAGAGAGTCCAGAGAATGAAAACAAGCAAATAGTGTTGTGGCCGACCAATTTTGATGCTCCAAAGATCAGGGAGACCAGTTGTCAGACTAGAAAACTGGCTGGCAGGAGGAAAAGTGGTCTCCAAGGGGAAATACTGGTCTCCCACCCTTGTACCACCTTCCAAACAAGGAAAACAAGGTTTGTACAAAAAACAAACCAAAACGGATGCAAGACGAAAGTTCGGGAGGCAAAGCGCACAGCCGGGAGCCTCGAAAACTAGCTGTCGAGCACCAAAAGTGGTTTACGACCACAAAAGTGGTCTCCCAAACCACAGTGGCCCTCCAGGCCAAGGAAATAAGGTGTGGTTCAAAAATCATGCCAAACGGAGAACGTTAAGCGGTCCCGAGACAAGGCGCGCAGCCGAAAGCTCCGAAAACCGAAAACTAGTCTCCAAACGGGAAAAGTGATCTACGACCACGAAAAGTGGTCTACGACCACAAAGAGATGGTCTACCAGACCACTCCCTCCCTCCAGGGAAGAGAAACAAGGCCTGGCCCGCAAACCGGGCCGAAGCACAAAGAGTTAAGAGGCCCAGGGGCAAGGCTCTCAGCCGAAACTCCGAAACCTTGAAACGAGCACAACATGCACTATCACCGAGCGCTCAATCGATGACGCCTTAGTCTTAAGGTTGGTCAAAAATGGGGTGTCTACACGCCCAAATGGCATCACTACCCCGTTGAGTCCTCAGAAGACCCACCACAAAATCCATCGTCACTCCACTCAGCCATAGGCAAGGGTTACAACAAACCTGCTGGCCTCTAATGTTCAGCCTTCACTTGCTGATAAGTAAGGCACTTCGATACAAACACTGCCACATTCTTCTTCATACCCCTTCACCAAAACTGGCGACTTAGATCATGATACATCTTTATGCCTCCCGGACGCACCGCAAGGCGTGAATGGTGAAACTCTCGGAGTACTTCCTCTCGGCAAGACTCCGGCACAAACAAATGGTCACGGTACCTCACACTCAGGTTGGCACACACAGTCAAGCCCTTCTCTACCTTACCGCTAAAGATCTTCTCCCGGAGGGATTCCACTTTAAGGTCATCCTTCTATGTTTCTAGCACTCGGTTCACAAGTGTAGGTTGTGCAACCACTGAGAACAAGGTTGTAAACTCAACAGACTCACCTAGATGCAAGTCAAACTCCCCAAGAACACCCAACATCTCCCATTCCCGGATGGCAATACAAGCCACACTGCCGATAGATTTCCTACTCAATGCGTTGGCCACTACATTGGCCTTTCAAGGATGATAATGTAACTCGAAGTCATAATCCTCTATGAACTCCATCTACCTTCTCTGCCTCAAATTCAAGTCCTTCTATGTAAACAGATACGTCAAACTTTCATGATCAGAAAACACCTCAAATCTCTCGCCATACAAATAGTGCCTCCAAATTTTCAAGGCAAATATCACCGCTGCTAACTCTAGGTCGTGAGTAAGGTAGTTCTTCTCGTGTGTTTTCAACTGCCGTGAGCCATAGGCTACTACTTTCCCCTCTTGCATCAATACACAACCCAAACCCTCTCGTGAAGCATTATAATACACTGAATAGCCCAAACCTCTCTCCGGAATAATCAGGACTGGGGCAGTGGTAAGTCTAACTTTAAGCTCTTTGAATGACTTTTCACAAGTCTCACTCCACACAAACTTAACCCCTTTCCCCGTCAATTTAGTCAAAGACGAAGCTAATCTGGAAAAATTCTTCACAAATCGACGGTAATACCCGGCCAACCTCAAGAAACTACGGATCTCGACAACATTCTTAGGTTGTGCTCAATCTTGCACTACCTCTATCTTGGATGAATTTGCAGTCACCCCTTCCTCGAATACTACATGGCCTAAGAACTCAACCTCTCTTAGCCAGAACTCACACTTCCCGAACTTAGCATACAGCTTATGGGCTCTAAGTAACTCAAGCACCACTCGCAAGTGTTCCTTGTGCTCCTCCTCAGAGGATGAGTAAATCAGAATGTCATCCACAAAGACGACTACAAAACAGTCTAAGAACTCTCGGAAGATGCAGTTCATCAAGTCCATAAACACAGCAGGTGCATTGGTTAGCCCAAAAAGCATCACCAGAAACTCATAATGGCCATATCGCGTACAGAATGCCGTCTTCGGAATATCCTCCTCCCTTACCCTCAATTGATGGTAACTCGATCTCAAGTCTATCTTAGAGAAACAACAGGATCCTTTCAACTGGTCAAACAGATCATCTATATGAGGCATAGGGTATTTGTTCTTAACTGTAACTCGGTTCAACTTTCGATAGTCAATACAAAGTCTCAAGGCCCCATCTTTGTTCTCAGCAAAGAGGGCCGGTGCTCTCCAAGGCGAAGTACTAGGGCGAATAAAACCCTTATCTAGTAATTCCTAGAGTTGAATCTTCAACTCGCTCAACTCAGCTGGTGCAAAATGATACGGTGCCATGGATATCAGTGCCATGCCAGGCACTAGATCAATAGAGAACTTAATCTCTCGGTGAGGTAGTAAACTAGTAAGGTCATCGGGAAAAACATCCGAATACTCACAAACCACTCTTGGCAACTCAACCCGAACTTCATCACTCTCACTACTCAAAAGGCTAGCAAGAATACAACTAAGTTCACTCCGCCCACGCGGATCATACACCGGTGGGAAGACTCTATCAACCCGATCCCCTAAGAAATGAAAACAATCGCCGTTCAAGGCACATACAGTAACCCTCTGATGGTAGCAATCTATAACAGCCCGGTATGACGATAACCAGTCCATACCCAAAATAACATCAAAGCCAGACATATCCATCAATACAAAAGAAAAAGGAAGCCGACAATCGGCGACCTCTATATCACAGCCCCGACACCCCTATTTCAAGACCATCTCGCCCCCAATAGGCGAAACTACACAAATAGGAGATGCTAACTGTGCCAACTCCAACCCCAAAATTGATGCAAATGCAGAAGATACAAAAGAGTGAGATGCACCCGTATCAATTAACACACTAGCAATTGAATTGCAAAAAAAAAAGGTACCTCTCACTACTGATGGAGCAGGTACGAGATCTGGCGCTGTAACAGCATACATGCGCCCCGTAGGCTTTTGATCAACCTGCTCACCTCTCGGAGCATAAGACTACTGCACTGACTGAGCCGGAAAGGCTCCCTGATTGGCCCTCAAAGCCTGTGCTGACTGTGCTGGCTAGTGACTCTGTGTCTGCCTCGAACCAGACGTACTAGGTAAACCACCCAACTGTGGGCAAAACCTCTTTAGGTGCCCCGCCTGCCCACACTGATAACAAGTGAGTGTAGACTACCCGAAACTCTACTCCGCGCGCGAGGGCGCGAAATCGTTGTTCTTAGCTACTACAGTTCGGACTCAATGTCACGGTTCTGATCTAATCTCGCAAAGTGCAATGCATGACCGACAAATCACCAAAGAGTCCAAATCCGGCAAATCGTTTTGGAAAACTGATTTTATTAAAGAAGTGCCAAACATGGACGGCTTTGCCGAATACAAAGTCGCCACCTAAATGTTTTTGTTTTGGGAAATTTAGAAAACCCTGACTTGTGCCTAAGGCCACGTGTCCGTCATCACCAAAGTTGCCTCGGCTCGGGAACTTGGGTACTAGAGGGGAAGGTCATGCAATGAGCACCCCTGCTCACCCGATCAAAGATCGGCCTTTACTAACATGATATTTTGTTTTTGAAAACACATGCGTTCTTATTCCGGTTAATTAGTTAGCTTACTACCTGATGCGCACAGCATACAAGTATAGACTAGATCGCCTAAGTTGGAACACAACATCTCATGTTTGTTTGAAAATGGTTTGAAGGTGCTACTCGCAAGTAGGCCAAGACGTGGATTTGCCACCCTCAAGTGGGCTTAGAAAACATGATTTTTCCACTCTCAAGTGGGCTTAAAACTCGCACTTCGATGAATTGTTCCAATTCAAGCAATCCAACCTTCACCCACAGGCATTCAGGCAATTATATCATTTAAGCAAATAGCCTCATGGCAAGCATGCTGTCATGGCAATACTAACACACATGCAAGATGCTAAAGCATAAACACTTACAGTGTACTTCGAGCCAAAACAACAACTAGTTAGTAATCAATGCATGATCCTAGCTATGTTAAGATGCCTAAGGCAACATATGCAAAAATGCAACTAAAATAGGCTCGGCTATTCTAAGATGGCATATGAAATACAACTTGATAATCATGTATTCAAGTAGGAATTGAAATACAATGCAGTTTGTATGATGCGCCAAGCCCGGTGCATACAATACAGATGAATGAATGCAAACATGTAAGCATAAGGATGCTAATTGAAATATGCCCTAAAACTAACCATCGAAAGCCGGTAAATAAAAGGGAGAAAGAAATGGGGTTGGAAGACATGCATCACACACACGCACGCTTATTACAACAGTTGGCTCTCTCGACGGAGGGTCCAAATAAATAATACAAACCAACTAATTAACTAACTATCTTAGCTAATTAATTATTACAAAAACTCTTAACTAATTAAACAAATTAATTAAGTTACAAAATTAGCTAAGTAAGAAACTAAAGCAGGTTGCTACAGCCCTGCCTCAAAATGATGAATGATGCATGCTCGGTCGCCTCACTCGGAAATCCGTTGCCATGCCTCATGTTGCCTCTATTTGCACTATTCTGCACCTCTAAAATTATGCCAACTTCTGCGATGATTCTGACTTACCTCATAGACATTCTGAGAGGTCATCGGCCAAGAGGGGTGGCCATCGGTCAGTGGATAATGGTCATCGACCAATTTTGAGACTATCGGCCAAATATTTGTAGCTGATCAGCCATCTCTTCCTGCAAACTCTCCTTTCTGCTGCAACAGAGCATAAACAGAGGCATGACAATGTATTTGCAAGAAAATGTGTGTGCCACCACACTCCTTATCATGTCTAAGGCTCAAAGGAGTATAGTGCTCGGCCCTCGAGCCATCAATCACGTATTTCGATGCATGATGGCCAAAGAGGCCGAGTTGCACAAATCAATATGGATGAAATACACAAAAACACATAAATGCCTTAAACTCTATCATGTTTGATCAAGAGTGTCGGCGATTGAGAATTGAGGCACGTTTCATCACTTCAAGTATGAAATGTCCCTCTTTCCTCGTTTCATCACAATGCAATGCATGCAACATGAAGATGTTATGCAATGCAACATGATTGACTTATCAAAACTAAAGGCATGCCAACTCAATGCAATGCAACCTAAGCATACAAGCAAAGCTAATGCAACATGAGTATGCCAACAACAATGTCATGCAATGCAACCAAAACATGCAAACATGCAATGTACCAAGCATGCAACATGCAAAATGGTCTTAAACTAAAATGAACAGACCTCGGCCATGTCCAAAACAGTGGCCAAAATGTTGAAATGATGGCATGAAATGCAAGACAATGCATGCACATGCTCCAGCCCACCAACTGAGCATAAAAGCATAACTCTCAAAAGTGCTCAAGGAGTGACAAATGCAAGAGTGTAACAACACTATAAGCACTGAAATATGGTATGAAATGATGCCAAATCATTCAATCAATACAAGCATGGCATGCTAGGGTCCTTAAAGCATAAAGCTACCAAAGAGGACTACAAAGGAGGCATGCAATACATGGTACAAAGGCATGAACCAATCATGGACAGAGTTCAAATAGGTCTAAACAAAGACCAAATATGCCAAGATTGAAGCACAAATGCCTAGGCATGCATGCATACACACTAAGCCACAAACAAGGTAACAAATGCACAACCCTTAGAGGCACTCAAAGGGTGAATGAAGTGGGAACATGGCAATGCTACATGCTCTGAAATGTCATGTGGAATGATGCCAAATCATGTACATGATACAAATGAAGCATGCTATGTGCCCAAAGATTAAGGCTAGCAAGGCACTTGCACTACAACTATGCAAAACATGAAGCATATGGCAAGGGCAACCCAAAACAGTCCTAGAAATGTTAAAATGAGTCTGAAACATGTATGGAAGGAAGCCAAAATATGCTAGCATGAAGGGCATAAGGCATGATGGATGCAAGGCAAATAAGGTGGATTACACTACACCTATCAAGACCAAGCATGAGATGGCTTTGCCAACAAAAATCAGAGTTATATCATGGCAAAATAACCCCAAATACACATTGAAATGATAGCTTGCAAGCTTAGGCATGAAGGCATACGCAAAGGTTCATGTTTAAGGCATAAAGAACCAACCCTTCAACGTATTGAAAGAGTGAAAGGTGTGAGTGCATGGCAATGAAACATACTCTGAAGTCACATAACAAATGATGCCAAATCATTCAAATAGGCCAAGCAATGCATACTAGGGGGCTTGATGCACAAAGCTAACAAGCTAGGATGAACCATAGCTATACAAATCATGGCATGCATGGCTAAAACAACAAAAATCAAAGCTTAAGCATGCTAAAACATGACCAAAAACTTCTTAGAGTTAAGCCAAAATCATGCTAGAATGACATGTTAAAGCATGATACACATTAGGCTAATTCATGAAATTGCACTACAAGTGCATGGAGCATGCAAGGGCCAACCAAACCAAACCTAACCTTAACAGAGGTATGACATGGCAAAACATCACCAAAAACATGCTGAAATAGAATCAAATCATGCTAGAAAGGCATGCTACTTCATGAAGCATACAAGACTAGTTTGTGAGAAATACAGTACAAGTGTATAAACCATGCAAGGAGTGAGTTCGCCAATCAAAATCAGAGTTATAACATGTCAAAATAACACCAAAAACATGCTTGAACTAAGCTAATTCAAACCACAAAAGCATGCTACTTTGTAAGGCTAACGAGGCTAGCAAAGAGGATTTACACTACAAGTGCAATAAGCATGCAAGAGGTGACCACGATAGTCAAAAACAGAGTTATGGCAGGTCTGATAAGTCACAAAAATGAGCCTAAACAAAGCCATAAAGAAGTAAAAACACATGCTCATTTGGTTGGCCATCAACACTAGCAAGCAAGACAAGAGGAGAGGGGACCACCCTCTCCTATTTGGGCCCTCAAAACAGGATTTTTACCACTGAAAATCCTTTGGATTTCAGTGGTTCTAAGGCCAAAAAGAGGTTGTTTGAAAAGTTGATGGCCAAGTAAGTGTGTAAAACAAGCTTAAAGGGAGGGAGATCTTACCCTTGATGTACAGCTGCAAACCCAGCCCAAAATCTTAGCCAAAACACCTTTTGGAGCTCAAACAAAGTCCCAAGTAAGCTTCAAGCAACCTCCTCCCAAAGATAGGCAACTTTGATCAAGGATGCATAGGGCAAGAAAGAGAGGCTTGAGAGAGAGAGGTAGAGATCAAAACTCCGAAAATTGTAGAGAGAGAGGGAGTTTAGTGAGAGAAGCTCTCAAACTTGCTTAAGAAGTTCTCTAAATGTTCTAACCCTTGAATATGAGATATTTGGCTCTCATATATAGCAAAATATCAAGCTTTGGTCGAAATATCTCAATTGGAAATATTTGATGCAGTGTATAACAGCTGGAGGAGAAATATCTGCCAATTATGGGCTTTCTGGACATTTTTGGCCGATCGACCAACATTTGTGGCCGATAAGATTCACTTTTGGCCGACATATAGCTGCTGAGGTCAAATTGTGGCCGATGCACTTCCATAGAGGCCGATGGCAAAAATCAATCCGGGTCCTTGAATTGAAGAAAGTCTAACTCCTTCATCTGGACTCCTTTTTAGGTCATTCTTAAGCCTAAACTGTAGCCCCGGAAGTCTTCTTTTCAATTATGCAAACTTTACATCAAAATTCCATGTGTGCTAAGAGATATCCCTCTTTTAGTGAAGGTTGCTCAGTTTCGGTCCAACTGGATTGATGCCCTACTTCAACCAATCATATCTCCCCCATCCAGACTCGGCTTTAGGAGATTCTTGAGTGTAAATGAAGCCCCGGAAGCCTTATTTCCAATGGTGGTGGCCTCATAGCTTAAATCTAAGTATACAAAAGGATAGGCCTGATTTAGCGAGGGCTGCTCGACTCTCTCTTAGCGATTCATGCCCATCTTCTTCTCCAACTTGGTTTCTTCCCTTTTCTCCTCTTTTCTTCAAATCCAAACCCCCGAACAAGGTGTTTTGAAAGATTTTTCAAAGATTTCATCTTCCTTTCATTCATTTCCACTTTGTCCTCGCTCGGTTACCGAAAAGCATAACATTTAACAAAATGCGAGCCTCGGAGCATCGTAGAAACTTTATTTCAAAAATATTTTGAAAGAGAGGGTTTTAAGGTCTAAAAACCATCCAAAATAGCTTTGGTCCAAAATGGGGTGTGAGGTTAGGATTTGACTCTCCTCTTGCCGAAGAAATCGAACCTTTGCCCTGCACATCTTTCATCACCAAGTAAACCATCAGTGGCGTCCAAGTCTTAAGGACGGTCAGAAATGAGGTGTCTACAGTGAGCGGCTAGCCTCTACCTTAACTCTGGCCTTGAGAACGAGCCGAAAATGATGCTGCTCGCTATCCTCTTCCCTTCTGTGGGCAAGCTGGAGACTTGTGGCCTAACTAACCACATTTGAAACAAGTGATGTCTCCCTGACTGCCTCTCCAGAACCTGAACTTGGCACTAGAAAGGTAGATCTTGAATGTGCTCCTTGGGACTGCTGAGGGTTAGAACCCCTCTGCCTCTTAATGTCTCCCTGACCATCCTGACTCCTCCTGGAGCCACTCATCATCTCCTCCTCTGCGTGCATAATAGTCTCAAGATGGGCTGCAGCCTCCACAAGGCACCCATAGTCTTTAATCATGGACCTGGCAACTCTAAACATGTGTCCGGTTCTTAATTTCTTCTCAAACTCCAAATACCGACGCTCCTCGGTTGCCACAACTCCGGTGTAAACCTCGATAAGCTAGTGAAAGTGGCTTCAAACTCAGCCACAGGTGTGTTCAACTGTTTGAACTGAGAAAATTGATCCCTCAGCTTCTCCCTCACCGTAGCAAGTAAGTACTTGTCCTGGAAAGCTTCAACAAAGGCCTCCCAAGTCCCTCCAATACGCCCTTGCGGATACTTCCACCACTGACCCGCGTCTCCCTTCAGCTGGAAGGACGCCAAGGTCACCCTCAAACCTCCGTCTTCCATGCCAAGCATCTCAAACGTCTGTGTCATCTGTTCCAACCACTCGTCAGCCTTCAGTGGTTCCTTGAGATCACCCAAAAACTCGTCCAGATTTAACCAGAAAAACTCCCTCTTCAGAAAAGAAAACCCTGCTTCAGCTAGTTGGGTCTGGACTTGATTCTTAGCCCTAAGAATGTCCATAGATTCCCTCAATGCTCCTGCCATTTCATGGGCTAAGGCGCCTATGGCCTGTTGACCTACTGTCGCGGCCACGTTGGCCTAACCAACTTCCTCCTCCTGCGTCGAAATCTCATCCAGTATAGGCATCTCATGCCTCCTAGGCCTACCATGCCTACCACCACGGCCTCGTCCTGACATCCTAATAAAGGTAACAAAAGAGATTAGCACATTTACAAATGTGCCGAAGCTATCTCACTCGTGTCCTAATTCGATGGACAACTATAGTTCACTCTACATAATCACATAATCACATGAACACATACGAATTTCATTTCCAGATAATGACCGTCCCATGGCGTTGCTAGAGTTCCAGTTAGAAACGGCGGTAATCAAGTGCCTTTCCAATAGGACTCCCAGAAACCCATAGACCCGATCAACATCCTAGAAATCAAATCACACACCCATATAATCACGTAGACATGTTATCATATAAGCACATAACATTATACTTGAGTCTCTAACAAACGAGACAAACCCATTGTGGTACTAACCACTTCCCACGAACCCAAAGTATTCAAACCCAGTACACTCTGATATCAAGTTGTAACGCCCTCAAACAAATATAAATAAATCATTTAGAAGATCTATAAAAATGAATAGAAATGTTATATTCTCATTCATCAGAGTCTACATTACAAAAGATATTACATGCATTACACTTTCATAAATGTTCATCTTGAAACTATAGCATATAACTCTAATTGTGAACAACAAAAATAGGTGCCCTATGGGCTTACATATTTCCAAGTGATAACTTGGTTACAACAAAAGAGAGTCATAAGCTCTTTACAATTAAAGCCCTCGGTTTGAATGAAAAACACATAAACATAAATAAACAAAGTAGAGCCTTCAACCCTGTCCTCCCAAGCTATGTCCTTGGAGGTGGCATATCACTTGTACCTAAAAATGGTTTTCCAAGTAAGGTGAGCCAAAGCCCAGTAGAGATATGTTAACACAATATATGAAGTTTAACTAAGATATATGCTTCAGCTAAATGTTCAAACTTTACGAATAATTCACATACTTTTCATGATCATGAGGCATTGTTATTGACATTTCAATCTGTTTCCATCCATTCACTTCTAATCAATTCATGAGTATAATTCATTTTTATCAAATCAATCCAAATTGAGACTACAACTCAATGATTCACCATTTAACATACATTCATCACTTCAGCACTTCTATCTTTGTCATTTTACGGAATTCTCATCCGAGGGATCGGTACCCATATACATAAGATTTCGGGACTTTCACCCTGGACACTCCAGCCAACTTAATTTCCAATGGAGTCCATCCCCTATCTCCTCCCAAACAATGGAGTACATCCCCTATCTCCTCTCAAACAATGATACATATGTAATGTATTTAAATGCGATGTCATGTACAATGACCAACCCAACCACATATTCAACAATTCAGCCAAACCGTCATATTCAATGACATAATTCGTGTGATTAGTTTCAATTTACCTAATCCACATGCAGTTTCTACAACAATCATGGCTATCCTCCACTGATAGCCCAAAACAGATATTTCTAAACAGATAAATAAATCTATCAAACAGATAATTTATCAAATTTTTCATGGGTGAGTAATTTAACAATCCAACTACACCATCCATTCATATAACCTCCAAATTGCACATTTCCCACATCAATTTCGTTATTTATTCAAAATAATTATTCAATCTAAGCTAGGGAAATTTTTTTCCTTATTCCAAAATATCAACCATATGTCTAAATTTCACCATTTCAACATTAGAGAACATCATACACAAACCCCATGGTTATTTTGTAAATTAACATGAAAACCCCTCTTTTTAGTTTAGAACCCCAAACCTTAACTTTGCCCAAATCACTTGTAAATCCCTCCATATATTCAAAATGACAAATACCTAGGTTAAACAACATAACAAGGTATAGAATATCCCTACTTCAAAGTTAGGAGACCAAAAGAGATGATGAAGAGCTTCAAGAATGCCCCAAATTCGGTTTTGCTCGGATCAAAGGAAAGCCTTTGAGATGCTCCAACACTTTAACAAAGGGATAAGGGTTGAGAGATACTTAGATCTAGGGTTATTTGTAGAGAGAGAGGGTGTTTTAGGGAGAGAGACAGCCGATCTAGGGTTTTTAAGAGAAAAGAAATCAAAAAGTGAAGTAAAATCACTCTGCTGCGAACTGATATACGCAGTCCTCGCTTGAGCGAAGAAGTCGTCACTTGAGCAACTAGACACAACAGTGACCTCGCTCGAGCGTAGAATGCAAAGCTTCAGGTTTGCCATAGACGCAGACGCATGCTCGAGCGAAGAAACAATTTCACAAGGCTCGCTCAAGCGCAAGAAGTCTCGCTCGAGCGAAGAACTTACATCTTCCTAGAAAAGCTACGTCTGGAAAAGAAACCTAAAGACCCTCAGTTCTCGCTCGAGCGCAAGAAACCTCGCTCGAGCGAAGAGGCAAGTTATACAAGGCTCGCTCGAGCGAAGAGGCCAAAATCTGGGAAACAACCTTTTGAACCAACTAACAACTAACAACCAAACTGTTCCAAACTCGCCCAACAAGTCCCAAAACTCAAATTCAAAAAATTAAAGGAAGGGAACAAGACGTAGACAACAACATACAATCACGGAACCCGAGTCTGGAACACAATGAAGATGGGGGTAAAAATTGAGATCGCTATATATAAAGTGTTACAATCCCACATCGGGAAAAGAAAGAAAAAGTAAATTGTTTTATTTATATAAAATGAATCTTATAAAGGAGTTTTAAAGGAGAAACCTTCTAAAAAGTCCAAACCCTCATTCTAAAATTATTGAATTTTCTAAATTTTAAACAAGTAAGAAAATTTCCATTGGCTAGCTTCCATGTACCTTTTATTTTACAATCCCAAATCAGAAAAAAGAAAAAAGAAAAAAGTGCATTGTTTCATCTACATGAAATGAATCTTATGCTCCAATTTATATAAATTATTGAAATTTTTTAATTTTAAACAATTAAGAAAATCCCTATTGGTTAGCTTCCATTTAACTTTTATTTTACAATCTCACATAGGGAAAAGAAAGAGAAAGTGAATTGTTTTACTTATATAAAGTGAATCTTATGCTCCCATTTATGTAAGTAAAAGAAGATTTTTAGTGAGAAGCCCTATAATTCCATTTTTTTTATTTTCTTAATTTTAAACAATTAAAAAAATCTCCATTGGTTAGCTTCCATTTAACTTTTATTGTATAATCCCACATAGACGTTTTGATTTTAAAAATAATTTTATATGAGATTTTGAAACTTTCATAATATTTAATTTTAAAATAATTACAATCCCACATCGAGAAAAGAAATAAAAAGTGAACTATTTCACTTATATAAAATGAATCTTATACTCTCATTTAATATTATAATATTGTGCATGTTTCAGTTCAAGATGATTTAAATTTTAAAATAAAATTTAAAGGTTTTAATTAATTAATTTTGTTGTAAATTGTTGGTCTTTTGACTTAGCCGATTAGGCTGAATTGTTTTTGGTTTGACTGATTCACTGGTTTAACCATGGTTTTAGCTGTTTCATCAAAATATATTGCTTAAATTTGTTTGATTTGAAATAAACTCAGATTGACCTTATTAAAAATTGAACGACTAAGATTGATTGATTAGAAATAAACTTTCCGTCCAAACAACTGTTAAACTTTTAATATTTAACAATCCCACATCAGTAAAATGAGAAAAAAAAAAAGAGTTGTTTCACGATATAAACCTTATGCTCCCATTTAATATTGTAGTGTTGTGTATGTTTCAGTTCAATATAGTTTAAATTTTAAAATTAAAATAAAATTTAAAAGTTTTAATTAATTAATTTTTGCATAAGTTGGTTAGTCCTTTGACCTAGCCGATAGGGTGAACCATTTTGGTTTGACTGATTCATTGGTTTAACTGCGATTTTAGTGGTTTTATCAAAAATATATTGGTTAAATTTGTTTAATTCGAAATTAATTAAATATTGACCTAATTAAAGATTAAATGGCTAAAATTGCTTGACTAGAAATAAACTTTTCACCCAAAAAAATGTTAACTTTTAAACAATTAAGAAAATCTCCATTCATTAGCTGTCATTTAATTTTTATTTTATAATCCCACATCGAGAAAAGAAGGAAAAATGAATTGTTTCACTTACATAAAGTGAATCTTATACTCTCATTTATATAAGCAAAATGAGATTTTTAGTAATAAACTTTATGATCAATATCTCATGCTAATTTTTTTTCTTAATTTTAAAAAATTAAGAAAATATCGATTGGTTAGCTTCCATTTAACTTTTATTTTACATAATATAAAAAAATTAAATATAATTTTCTTTAAATAATATTTTATTTTATCCCGTGCATAGCATATCACCTATGCTATGCACGGGATTGGATTTAATTTGATTTTCTTAATTTTAAACAATTAATAAAATCTCCATTGGTTAGTCTCCATTTAACTTTTATTGTACAATTCCACGTAGACGTTTTGATTTTAAAAATAACTAGCATATCACCCGTGCTATGTACGAAATAAAATAATATATTATTTATTAAAAATATGATAATTATATTTAATTTTTTTAATATTTTTTCTCTCACAAATAAAATGTTATATATAAATTTAAAAGTTTTGTTTCAAATGTTCCTTTCCTACAATATATAGTATAGATAAATTAAAATTGTTGTATTGAGAATTAATAATTAAAATTATGCTTTGTTATAAAATAAAAAAAATAAAAAAATTGACATAGTTCTAATACTTCACTAATTTAAAATAAAAATATATGAATTTCAAAAAAATTATCATATTAGTTTTTGAAAGGGAAATGATTAAAGATTTTAAAAACTAAATGAGTAAGAAAGAATCATCGTAACATGTAAAACTACTAAAATCACGGTTAAACCAGCAAATCATTCAAACCAAAAACGGTTTAGCTTAGTCAGTTAGGTCAAAAGACCAACTAGCTTATACAAAAATTAATTAATTAAAATTTTAAAATTTTATTTTATTAAAATTTAAACTATCACTAAATATGAAAAATAATCTATTAATTTAAATTTAAAATCGACACAATATAAATTTAAAATTATAATAATCTATCTCATAATTTATAAGTTTTAAATACAAATATAAAATTATCATAATTATCTCATAAATTTTTTTATTAAGGAGCAAAAAAGTGACATTGAAACATATTGAATTGAAACATGCACAACACAACAATTATCATAATTATCTCATAATTAATTAATTAAAACTTTAGTAATTAATTATTTTAAAATTATCATTTTTATTAATTAATTAATTACAATTATCTCATAATCAATTAATTAAATTTTTAAAATTTAACTATATTGAATTGAAACATGCACAATACTGCAATATTAAATGGGATAGAGTATAAGATTCACTTTATATGCGTAAAACAATTCATTTTTTTCCTTATTTTTTCGATGTGATATTATCAAATAAAAGCTAGCCAGTGGAGATTTTCTTAATTGTTTAAAATTAAGAAAATCAAAAAAAATTAATATGAGATATTGAAATTCTCACATGGCTTCTCACTAAATGATGAGAGTATAAGATTTACTTTATATGAGTAAAACAACTCATTTTTTCCCTTCTTTTCCCGATGTGGAATTATCAAATAAAAGTATGAAATCGCTAAAATCGCGGTTAAACAAACGAATCAATCGAATCAAAAATGATTTAGCCTAATCGGTTAGGTCATAATTAATTAATTAAATTTTTAAAATTTAACTATATTGAATTGAAACATGCACAATAATACAATACTAAATGGGATGGGAGTATAAGATTCACTTTATATGAGTAAAGCAACTCATTTTTTTTTCTTAATTTCCCAATGTGGGATTATCAAATAAAAGCTAGCCAATGGAGATCTTCTTAATTGTATAAAATTAAGAAAATCAAAAAAATTAATATGAGATATTGAAATAAGGCTCCTTATTAAATGGGATAGGAGTATAAGATTTATTTTATATGAGTAAAATAACTCATTTTTTTCCTTCTTCTCCCAATGTGGGATTATCAAATAAAAGTTAGTCAATGAAGATTTTCTTAATTGTTTAAAATTAAGAAAATTAAAATAAGGATTTGGAGCTCCTACAAGGCTTCTCACTAAAAAGTCCATTTTCTTTATATAATATATGGATAGATAGATAGATAGATAGATAGATAGATTAAATACTATAATAAAAAAAAAATCAAAATTTATACATAATAGTCATATGCTGTATGAGTCTCATATTGTTACGCCCCAAAATTTGGACAATTAAATATTAAATTAAGACTAAACCCCAATCAATATTCCATTATCAAAATCTTAGGGGTGAAACAAAATCTAAATGTTCTCATCTCCAAAGGGTTTAAGTAAATTCTCATACTCAAAAGATAACAAGGGATTTAAAAAAAAAAAAAAAACTAGCAAAACGCCAACCAAACCATCTACCATAATTTCATAACTATCAACTACTTCCAACATTTAAGTAGCAACAACTAGTCATAACAACTTAAATAATGTAACGTTGAAAAACAACCCACAATGCTAAATTGTAAAAAATACCAAGGTCAAAAAAATGATAAATACATAAACTAATATCAACTCTAAGCTCAAAAAAACCAAAAGAAGTCCAAAAGACATGTCCTACGATCATAGCTATTTCTTGTCACCACCATAGTCCCAATTAATCCTGCAAAGGAAGTTTAGCTGTGCTCAAACAGAACACACCCAAGCTGCTAAGAGACAAAACGGGTCAATATACAGGTATACTGGTATGAGTATAAGATTTAACACCCACGTGTCCACCAGACACAAAAAAAAAAAAAAAAAAAAAGCATTTAATTCTTGTTATGGGACAAGACAAGTAGTTCCATCCGCACCAAGACGAATGGGTAGTTTCCCGAGATACGGTGGCATTTAATTTCTTACCCGTGCATAACGAAATATAAATTGAGTATAAAATAAACAAAATAGAAATAAAAATATGGTGGGTCAGCCCTGCAAAAAAAAAATTAGTAAGACCCGCCATCCTGCAAAAAAACAAAGTTAATATAATTTAATTTTAAGTAACTTGCTAAAGAAATATCAAAATGTCCCGTTTCATACTTAAATAATTCGAATTGACCAAAACTAAAAGAACAAAAGTTGTACAGAATCAAATTTTCTAAAAGACAGCGTGAACGAATTTAGTAGAAACTGAACAAGTTGAGAGAAAAGCTTGATAAAAGAATCTAGACGGAATTCAACCGAAAAATCTGAAGCTGAAAACGAACAGAAACTGCCCTAAGATGATTTTTTTCGGAAAAGTTCACAACACGAAATGTCCCGAATAATTTTTTACTTCAATTTTTGCGAAACCAATAAAAATGAGCTCGTTCCATGGGTTAAAACAGCATCTAAAGTCTGTCCTGCTAAAATGAATGAAAACTAAAATGAATAAAAACTATTGTAACCAAAATCATCCGATTACAAGTTCTAATCGATCTTTTTAATAAAAAGTTAAAACACAAAAATTGTCTAGAATCACGTATACATGCATCTGCTCAAATTTCATAACTTATCAAGGTCGTTTACTATTTTTCAAGATGTACAATACAATACAATTCATACTATACCAATAAACTCATAATTAAATTCTTTGTCCCTTAAGTCCACCACTTCGGCCTCCATTTCCGACCTACACATATATCCCATGTGCCTCCTGTATACCTAACACCGCTCTGAAGCCAAACTTGTACGGGGATATCATCCCGAGTTTGACCCACACTCACTGGATGGTTAGCATATACGTACGTGCGTAAATCAAAGCACTCGTCTACTCATGAGAACGAGGTAACAATATATATAAACACAATCTCTCATCTACTCATGAGAACAAACATAACAATGCCAAGCTTAAGACATTCAAATAAATCTCATAATCTCACTTTTTTTTTCTTGTACACTCTTTCTCATCATCACTCAAATAAAACAACAATCCATGGAGTCATGATGGAGTATAAGGAATTTATCTATGGGTTCCAAGTTTATTTTAATTTCATATATCCATGAGTGTGATTATAACCATAAAATAAATCCATATAAAAACCCTAAACATGACAAACACAACTAATCAAAATAATTAAAATCAATTCATCCTCTACATACAAATACAAAATCAAACCAACATTAAATAAATAAATAAATAAATAAAAACAATGAATTAAACATAAGTCAAGGAAAGTGAGTTTTGGACTCACAATATTTTTTGAAGATCAAAAAATTATTTGAAGAACTAATAGAGCCACCAAAACAAAACCCTAATCTTTTTTTTCTTCTCCTGTCACTCGCGCCGTCTTTACCTCTCCTCTTTTTCTTTTCCTCACGTGGCTGCTATTGCTTCAAAACCCAAATCACAAAGTCTCTCTCTCTCTCTCTCGGCTGCACACAGCTCTCTCTTTTCTTTTCTTTTTTCTTTGTTTTCTTCTTAACTTCTAAACCTAATTGACTTGTTATAGTATACTATATTATAAACCTAAGTCTAAATATATAATAACCTAATTTCCTATTATAGTATATTTTACAAATAAATCACAAATACAACATATATAATATAAATATCTTATATAAAATCTATATCAATAATTTCTTTTATATATTATATATAAATATAAATATAAATATTCGGATTAATTATATATAATTAACTAACACATTAAATTAATTAAATACCACATTAAATTCTTATATAATTACGCAATTAATAAAGCCAAAAATAAAATCAAGTAATAATAAATAAATAAAGACTTACAAAAAAATCAAGATCGCTACACATATAGTATTAGTTCTATTCATATGATTATTGTATAAAATATTTGATAAATCTGTTTAGACTTTTAAGAAGTTGTTTGAAAAGTAATTTTTAATAATTTTTGACTTTTTAATTACAGTATGAGGTGAAAAAATTAATTAAAACTTTAGTAATTAATTATTTTAAAATGATAATTTTTGTTAATTAATTAATTATGAGCTTTTAAAGTTTAAACTATATTGAATTGAAACATCCACAACATTACAATATTAAATGGGAAGGAGTATAAGATTCACTTTATATAAGTAAAGCAACTAATTTTTTTTTCTTATTTTCCCGATGTGGGATTATTAAATAAAAGTTAGCCAATGGATATTTTTTTAATTGTTTAAAATTAAGAAAATCAAGAAAATTAATATGAGCTATTGAAACTCTCACAGGGCTCTGTAGCGACCCTGATTTTTCGTAAACCTTTATTATTATTATTATTACTTGATTTTATTTTTGACTTTATTAATTGAGTAGTTATATAAGAATTTAATGTGGTATTTAATTAATTTAATGTGTTAGTTAATTATATATAATTAATCTAAATACGTAATGTTTATATTTTTTATATATAAAAAAGTGTTTTATATATTAATATATATATATATCATATTTAGGAATGTTATAATTATGTTGTATTATATAATAAAATATATATTAGGTTAGATGTGCCATTAGGTTATCTAGCAAAACAAAGAAAAAGAAGAAAAGCGGGTTGTGTACAGCCGAGAGAGAGCGAGAGAGAGACTTTGTGATTTGGGTTTTGAATCAATGGCAGCCACGTGAAGAAAACAAAAATAGGAGAGGTAGAGACGGCGGGAGTGAAAGGGGAAGAAAAAAAAGATTAGGGTTTTATTTTGGTGACTTCATTAGTTCTTTAAATAATTCTTTGATCTTCAAAAAAAATATTGTGAGTATAAAACCCACTTCCCTTGATTTATATTTAATTTGTTGTTTTTATTTATTTATTTATATTTATTTGATGTTGAATTGATTTCATATTGGCACGTAGATGATTGATCGATTTTAATTATTTTGATTAGTTGTGTATGTAAGGTTTAGGGTTTTTAGATGATTGATTGATTTTAATTATTTTGTTTAGTTGCATATGTAAGGTTTAGGGTTTTTAGTTGATTAATTGATTTTAATTATTTTGATTAGTTGTGTATGCCAGGTTTAGGGTTTTTATATAGATTTATTTTATGATTGTAATCACACTCATAATTATATGAAATTAGAATTAATTATGAACCCATAGATAAATTCCTTATACTTCACCATGACTCCATGGATTGTTGTTTTATTTGAATGTTGGTGAGAAAGAGTGTATAAAAAAAAGTGAGGATTATGAGATTTATTTAAATGTCTTAGGCTTGGCATTGTTATATTTGTTCTCATGAGTGAGATGTTTTATATATATATATATATATATTGTTGCATTGTTCTCATGAGTAGATGAGTGCTTTGATTTACGTGCGTATGAATACATTACAAGAAAAATCACCTTTGGCGACTAAATTTTTAGTCGCCAAAAGTCCATTTTTAGTCGCCAAAAGTCGACTTTTTAGTTTCCCCGACTAAAATTTTTAGTCGCTGCTTTTGTCACGAATACATGGTCGCCGGAGGTATTGGCGACTAAAACTTTTTTAGTCGGCAAAAAACAGGTCTTTAGCGACCAAAGTTTTAGTCGCCAATAGTAATTTACACTTTTGAAAATCATACATTTAGCAACTAATCCTTTAGTCGCCAATACTCACTGAATCGTCGACTAAACCGTTTAGTCGCCAAAATAAAGACTTTTGGCGACAAATAATTTTAGTCGCCAAAGGTGCTTCCGTGAAAAAAAAAAAAACCAACTTTTTTGCTTTTTCTGAGATTCGAACCACCAACCTGACCCACATTCTAAACCTTTAGCAACACACTCCCTCCACTATGCCACTACAACACCACATGAATATATATGCAATATATATTATTTATATAGTATATTGACCCGTATTAATATAAAACTATATATATAAATATAATTATTTTTATTCAATATAATTTATGTAAAAAATAAATTATTTACTAAAAAAAAATTGAGGCCACTTTTGGCGACTAAATCCATTATTTAGTCGCTAATTCTGTAATTTTGGGCTACTAATTATTTTTTAGTCGCTAAAAAAATAAGTTCCGCCTAAAAATAAACAGTTTTGGCGACTAAACCTGTTTTTAGTCGCCAAAAACATCCCCTTTTGGCTACTAAACTGAATTTTAGTCGTCAATTGCCTGTTTTTAGCTACTAAATTTTTTTTAGTAGCCAAAAAGCTTCACTTTCAGCGACCAAACTGTTTTTAGTCGCCAAAACACGTATAATCGGCGACCAAAGTGTTTTTTAGTCGCCAAAACCTATACTTTTGGCTACTAAATTATTTTAGTCGCCAAAAACCGTCACTTTTGGCTACTAAAAAACCTTTAGTCGGTAAAACCCATATAATCGGCGACTAAATTGATTTTTAGTCGCCAATAACTATACATTTGGCTACTAAATTGTTTTAGTCGCCAAAAGTGAACCATTTTAGTCGCCGAAAATGGCACTTTCAGCGACGAAAATAATTTTTTTAGTCGCCATTTCTGCATTTTCTTGTAGTGATATGCTAACCATCCGGGGAGTGTGGGTCAAACTCATGACGATATCCCCATTCAAGTTTGGCTTCGAAGCGGTGTTAGGTATACGGGAGGCACATTGGATATATGTGTAGGCCGAAAGTGAAGGGCCGAAGTGGTGGAGTTAAGCTATAAAGAATTTAATTATGAGTTTATTGTTATAGTGTGAATTGTATTGATTTGTACATCTTGAAAAAATAGTAAAAGACCTCGATAAATTATGAAATTTAAGCAGAGTGTGATGACCGGTTTCATTGCGTGTATTCCCTTTTTGTCCTCTTTGAGTTGTGGTGTTTGATAGCTTACTTTCAAATTCCGGTTCTTGTTTAACTCTGGGTTGAACGTCACTTGTTTCGGAGGATGCACAGCCGAGTCTAGAGCGTCCGGGAGCGAACCAGGGAAATTTTGAGCTGGAGGGCCAGGACCACAAGTGCGGGGCCTTGGGCCGCATGTGCGGGATGGGAGTCGCATGTACGGGTAGGGATGTCAGAAAAACTGAAAAAACTGACCAAATCGATTGAACCAGACTAAACCGACTATATTTGGTCTGTTTTTTAACAAGAATCGGTCTGTGCGGTTTTTAAATTTGAATTTTTTCAGTTTTCGGTTCGATATCGGTTTAAGCATCTTGTGCACCGATCTAAACCGAAACCGACCGCTTCAACATATATTGTATTTATAATATATATATATATATATAATCTAATAATCTAATGATATTAATAAGTATAATAAATTATTAACCTTAATTAATTAACCTTATCATCTTTATAACCTAAGTTTGTAAACTTATATTATATATAATCTTAACTCTAACTCATTATTCTTAAAACCTTAGTATTTTTAAACTTTTTTTTGTTTTTATTTTTGTTAATTTAGGAATTAAAAAGTGTTTATTAAATGGATGGATTGGATATATTTGAAATGGTAAACAAATAACTAATTTAATATTTTTATATAGAGTAATAATTATATTTAAAAGTGACTCAAGTTTGAAAAATTCTAAACCGATTAAACCGCACAAAACCGAACCGTTTTAATTGGTTCGGTTCAGTGCGGTTTGATGTGAGAAGCGGTCTGTATCGGTGTTCAAAATAATAAAACCGACATTATCGGTTCGGTGTAATTTTTTACCTAAATACTGACTGTACCGAACCGATTACATCCCTACGTACAGGGGATGAGGCCGCACGTGCGGGAAGGATGAATTTGGGAGGGTTGCACACTGCCTAACATGCAGGTGCTGGAGGAGGTACAGCATGGGAAGACCGCACGTACGGGGTTGAGGGCCGCACGTGCGGGGGTACGTACCGTACGTGCAGGATGCTATGAGGTCGAAAGCTCTGTTTTTTTTTTTATCTAATTTTTTCTGAGTTTGTATCATTTTCTAACCCTCCATTCTCACTCTAAAAAAGCATTTTGCTCCTCCTTCTCTCTAAAAACCTTCACCAAACACCCAAAAACCTTGATTTCTTACAATCCATGGAGTTTTGATCCATCTTCCTTCACAAATCTTGGTGAGCAAAGCAAGAACTACATTGTGTGCAATGGAGATTGAGTTTTGGCATCTTTTGATTCTAGGGTTTCTTCTCTCATCTTCTCCAAAATCTTCAGGTAGGGACCTCTTTGAGTTATATATACATGTTTTGCAATTATTGATGTTGATTTAAATGTTTTCTTGAAGTTATTATGTTGATTTTGATTTTGTGACCCCAAATGTAGAGATTTTCAAAAGTGGGTTTTAAAAATCTCAAATCCTTCTAAGATAGCATCTTGAGAGTTGAAAATATCTTAGGCAAGGAAGGTGGTATGATCTTGAGAGTCCTTTTCATGTGTTTAGTGTGTGTGTGTGTGTGTGTGTGTGTGTGTGTTGTTTGTAAAGAGGAAAACTAGAAATTGGGGGTTTTCAAAATAAATGATGAGAACACTTGAAGTTTTATTATTTATGCATTATTTTGTATATCAAAAGAGTTAAGAAAGGAAGGATTCTTACTTATAGTTACAATTGGTGAATCTCATAAAATAGAGAAAAATGTTGGTGTTGGAAAGAAATTATGATTCAATTGTTGCTATAGTCTTGAAATGATGATGTTGTTGGAATTGCTTGAGAGGTGGGCATGCGGCTAATTGTCAATGAAATTAAATGGGAACATGGTTCCATTGTGAAATAATATGGAACGGAAGGAATGAAAGCTCGTTTATTTGAGATTATTGTTGTAATATATAAGAATGAAAAAGGGAATGATTATTGTAGCATTATCAATTGTCATTTGGATACACTATTGTTTGGTTATCGCATGTTTTGAATTGAAATTTATCATCTTGCATTGAGAAAAGAATTGTTGAGAAAAGAGAACTAAGGAAATGTTTTTGGGGTAAATACGTTGGTAAGTCCGGATAAAAGGTGTAAATGGAATTAATAAGTTGGCTTAAGGCCTCGATTGGGAACAGGCTAATTTATAGTATTTTTTTGGCTATTTGGCTAAAATATGAGCTAAAAAAAACTAGTATGTTTGGGATGACTTTTTGACTTTTTACGAAAAGATGTGCAAAAAGTAGAGAGAAAAGAGAATTTTTGACTTTTTGGTATGGATTGTTGGCTTTTTGGCTTTTTTTAGTAACTTTTTGGCTTTTTGGCTAAATGGGCTGGTTCCCAAACGAGGCCTGAGTGTCCGGGGTAAAAGACTGAAAACACTCGCAGAGGAGGTTCCACTTCCCTTCCGGTTAGCAACCAGTAAAGTGGGTTTTTGGTAGTGCTAGTTGAGCCTACTTGCAGACACCAACCTAGGGATTACCTGAGTCGTATTTACCGCCCCTATTGAATAAAATTGTAAGTTTTGAAATTGTTGAGATTTCAAACTGTTATTGAATGTGGTGATTTTTCAAAAGAGCATGTAAATGAAATTCTCTTTAAATTGGCATTGCATGGCATTTGCATTTAATATTGGAAACCTTGAATAACTATATATACTTTGTAAGGATTCTCTACTGGGCTTTATGCTCATCCCTATGGGATTTTGGTGCAGGAAAAGATACGGTAATCCCGCCAAGTTGAGGGTGTGGACATATTTTTTTGTGAAGAGTAGATGGCTCTATATTTGTTGTGAATCTAATTGCTAGCCAAGGGCTTTAAATATATGGGTTCGTGAAACCATTTTTGTGTAACCGAGCTCAAGCCTTGGAATGTGTAAGCCCTTAAGGGCATTTTATTTATTTTGAGATTTGATGCTCTACATGCTATAGATTCATGTGTTTTTATACCGTTGAATGTATAATTCGCATGTAGAACTTTTGTATACACTTTATGGACTAATGATGAAAAGGGTTGGAGATCTATCTTTATTCCTTAATGGATGTTGGTTAATGTATTTAATTTGTGTTGGGATATTTTCGGGGCGTTACACGGAGGTAGGTATATGTGATTCTAGATAAGTTTTGTGTTTTAACTTTTTATTAAAAAGATCAATTAAAACTTATAATCGGATGATCTTGGTTATTGTAGTTTTGATTTATTTTAGCAATGCAGATTTTAGAGGCTATTTTAACCCACAGAACGAGCTCATTTTTATTGGTTTTGCGTAAATTGAAGTAAAACATTATTCTGAACAATTTTCGTGTTTTGAACTTTTTCGAAAAAAAATCATCTTAGGATAGTTTCTTTTCGTTTTTAGCTTCAAATGTTTCGGTTGAATTCTGTCTAGGTTCTTCTATCAAGTTTTTCTCTCAACTTGTTCAGTTTCTATTAAATTCGTTTGCATTGTCTTTTAGGAAATTTGATTATGTACAACTTTTGTTCTTTGAGTTTTGGTCAACTCAAATTATTTAAGCATGAAACGGTGCATTTTTATACTTCTTCAGCAAGTTACTTATGATTAAATTATACTAACTTTATTTTTTTTGCAGGATGGTGGGTCTTACAAACTTTTTATGCAGGGCTGACCCACCATATTTTTATTTTTATTTTTATTTTGTTTATTTTATACTCAATTTATATTTTGTTGTGTACGGGGCAAGAAACTAAATGTCACCGTATCTCGGGAAACTACCCATTCGTCTCGGTGCGGTTGGAACTACTTGTCTTGTCCTGTAACAAGAATTAAATGTTTTTTTTTTTTTTTTGTGTCTAGTGGACACGTGGGTGTTAAATCTTGTACTCATACCAGTATACCTGTATACTAACCCGTTTTGTCTCTTGACAACTCGAGTGCGCTTTGTTTGAGCGCAGCCGAGCTTCCTTTGCAGGATTGGTTGGGGCTACAGTGGTGACGTGGAATAACTATAGTTGTTGGACATGTCTCTTAGATTTCTTTTGTTTTCTTGAGCTTAGGGTTGATATTAGTTTATGTATTTATTATTTTTTTTATGACTTTAGTATTGAGATAATTTGGCATGGTTTGTAATCATACATTATTTAAATTATTTTGACCATGTATTGTTACTTTAATGTTGAAGGTATTGGTTAGTTATGAAATTATGGTGGATGGTTTGGTTGGCGTTTAGTTTTTTTGTTTCATCCCTAAGATTTGGATGATGGAATATTCATTGGGGTTTAGTCCTAATTTAATATTTAATTGTCCAAATTTTGGGGCGTGACAGGCTCCTTATTAAATGGGATGGGAGTATAAGATTTACTTTATATGAGTGAAACAACTCATTTTTTTCCCCTTCTTTTCCTAATGTGGGATTAATAAAAGTATAAAATCACCAAAATCGCAATTAAATCAACGAATCAATCAAATCAAAAATGATTTAGCCTAATCAGTTAGGTCATAATTAATTAATTAAATTTTTTAAAATTTAAACTATATTGAATTGAAACATGCACAACAATACAATATTAAATGGGATGAGAGTATAAGATTCACTTTATATGAGTAAAACAACTCATTTTTCCCCCCTTATTTTCCCAATGTGAGATTATCAAATAAAAATTAGTCAATGGAGATTTTCTTAATTGTTTAAAATTAAGAAAAATCAAGAAAATTAATATGAGATAGTGAAACTCTCACAAGGCTACTCACTATTTACTTTATATAAGTAAAACAACTCATTTTTTTTCTTCTTTTCTTGATGTGAGATTATCAAATAAAAGTTAGCAAATGGAGATTTTTCTTAATTGTTTAAAATTAAGAAAATTAGAATGAAGATTTGGAGCTCCTAGAAGGTTTATTACTAAACAGTCCATTTTCCCTATTTAATAGATTTTGTATGAGATTGTGAAACTCTCATAATATTTAAATTTAAAATAATTACAATCCCACATTGAGAAAATAAATAAAAAATGAGTTGTTTCACTTATATAAAGTGAATCTTATACTCTCATTTAATATTATAGTATTGTACATGTTTAAGTTCAAGATGGTTTAAACTTTAAAATAAAATTTAAAGGTTTTAATTAATTAATTTTGTTGTAAATTGTTGGTCTTTTGACTGATTCACTGGTTTAACCACGGTTTTAGCCGTTTTATCAAAATGTATTGCTTAGTTTTGTTTGATTTGAAATAAATTAAGATTGACCTTATTAAAAATTGAACGACTGAAATTGCTTAATTAGAAATGAAGTTCCCGTCCAAACAACTGTTAACTTTTATTTTATAATCACATATCAAGAAAAGGAGGAAAAAATGAGTTGTTCACTATATAAACCTTATGGTCCCATTTAATATTGTAGTGTTGTGTATGTTTCCGTTCAAGACAGTTTAAATTTTAAAATTAAAATAAAATTTAAAAGTTTTGATTAATTAATTTTTGTATAAGTTGGTTGGTCCTTTGACCTAACCAATAGGGTGAACCATTTTTGGTTTGACTGATTTGCTGATTTGACTGCGTTTTTAGCGATTTTATCAAAATATATTGGTTAAATTTGTTTGATTCGAAATAAATTAAAGATTAGCTTAATTAAAGATTAAACAGCTAAGATTGCTTGATTCGAAATAAACTTCCTGCCAAATAATTGTTAACTTTTAAGCAATTAAGAAAATCCTCATTGGGTAGCTTTCATTTAACTTTTATTTTATAACCCCACATCAAGAAAAAAAGAAAAAAGTGAATTGTTTCACTTACATAAAATAAATCTTGTACTCCCATTTATATAAGCAAAATGAGATTTTTAGTGAGAAGCCTTTTGATCAATATCTCATACTAATTTTTTTGATTTTCTTAATTTTAAATAATTAAGAAAGTCTCAATTGGCTAGCTTCCATTTAATTTTTATTTTCAATAATATAAAAAAAATTAAATATAATTATCATATTTTTATTAAATAATATATTATTTATCCTGTATATAGCACGAGTGATATGCTAGTATAATATGTATGAGAGAGAGAGAGAGAGAGAGAGAGAGGGAGAGTTATGTGGTCACTCCCATTCGTGCTAGTTCTTATACTGGAACCCTCGCTTCCACTACTATTTCCACTTTCACCACAAATGTAATTGAAAGAAAAAAGAAGAAATCGAGAGAGAGAGAGAGAGAGAAAGAGAGAGAGAGAGAGAGAGAGAGAGAGAGAGATTTGTGCTGGAAATTCTATGTGAAGAAGAAGAGAAAGAAAAGCTCAAGAAAATTGAATGAGAGTAAGGGGATCCATAGAAAAATCAATCATAATTTTTGAAATTAATGTTTGAGGTATGAAATTTATCCTTGATTTTTGTAGAATCTTTGTATAATACTTGAAATTAAAAAAGTTATGGAATCAATTTTATGGAATTTGTAAGGAAATGAGTTTGAAGAAGCAAATTAAGTTAGGTTCATGGTTTATGGAAATAAACTTAGAAATTAATTATTTTGGTTTGATTTTGTAGAATCATCTTATAATATTTGAGATTGAGAAGGATTTGAGATTATTTTCATGGAATTAGAAAGAAATTAGGTTCAATTGTATATAATTTGGATGAATTGAGGAATTGAACTTGAAATTAAGAAAGTTATGGAATTAATCTTATGGATTTTGTAAGAAATTGGATTTTGAGTAAGATATTGAAGCTTAGATTTTATAAATGATTTGGCTAAAAGATGAAATTAAGAAATAATTGGGTTCAATTTTATGTAATTGGAAAGAAATAATGAAAAGATGAAGTAATTTGGAGATTAATTTTATAAATTGATGGAAATTGGGTTTTGGATATTAAATTAAATTAGGTTGAAGAATATGAGTTATGATTCTTTAAATTTGTTAAGTTTGGATTCAATTTTGAGAATTATTTTTGAATGAAGCTCTATAATTACATGCAACAAAAATTGTTTGAATATTTGATCCATGCAATGGAGTATATGAATGACTTTGAAGAAAAGTTTTAAAAAATTATGAGTCCATGAAAATTGAGAGTTTGATCTTTAAATTTAAAAGAGGTTTTGATTTAATTGAGATGAAGATTGATCATGAATCATATTTTATTTTCATGTTTTGATGAAGTTTTGCATGAGTTTGAGGCACAAAATTGGGTTTTGAAAGTTTAATTCACATTTTAGAATTTGTGGGTTTAAAATTGGGTTTGATATGAAGAAAATGAATTAAATTTAAATTTGGATAAATTTAGAATTTGAGAATCAAAAAATGGTTTAATATGCAAATATTTTCCTAAGAGCTTTATAGCTTTAATTTTATGTTTTTATAAAACAAAAGAAGAAAAATTTTGAAATCATTGATTTAGTAGTAATTAATTAAGAAGCCAAGTAAGAAATCAATCTATCTGGAAAAGAAGAATTTGGTAATGAAAGAATATGTAAAATGAGAATCCGATTCATTTGAATAAAAAAAGAATTAGCGTAGTAGAACTTCGAATTACTTAAACAGCAAAAAGACAAGAAAAGTCAAGTTTGACCAAGGAAGTGATATTGTGTTTCAATGTGTATCTATTATGTGTTTGTGTAGGTCATGCACTACGGCCCGTCTGATCTGTCTCTGGAGCTACCTATGAGTAACAACCTTATAAAGATATATTCAATTATGAGTATTTTCTAACTTACATTATACTCTGTTTTATGAGATGATAATTATGTTCAAATGAATGATTGTCTTGTTTTCCTGAACTGTATTCGTGGCATCCTTAGCATCTGTTTACTGTTATTGTTACAGATATCTCCGCCAGTTCCAATTCTTGGAACTTCTGTTTACTGTATTGATGGCCATCATATACGTCTGTTCGGTTTTCATGACCATTTGTACTGTTCTGCTAATGGATGTACCACGCATAACTATTATACTTTCTGTATGAAATATGAATCTGTTAAGCATATGATTCTGATTTTCTATTTACTACTAAAATTGATCGATTTGGATTACAGTAAGTACATCATTCATAACCCTTTTGCACTGTTGTTATTCACTAGGCTTTAACTCATTGTATATGTATATATATATAGGTGATCAAGTGCGTGACCAGGCTTAGAGGTGTTTGTTTGGAACCTGTTTTTGTCAGCCAACCTATGCGCCTTCCCATGGAGGTTCTGGATATGTCAAGTGCCAAGGCTATGTGATCAAAGTTTAAGTTTTTGTTTATTTTGTATATAGGGCTAAGTCCCTTTTGTCTCATCTGTATTTACATGATAACGCAGGAATGATATGATAATATATGTATATAAAAAAATAAAAATAAAAAAAGTTTAAATATTTTTTGTCTTATGTACGTCTGCTCAGCTCAATGGACGATGTATGTTTGTGTTTTGCTTTCCCTAGCCCCTAATAATATGTATCTGTTTAAGAGGCCTTCAGTAATTTTAGGATTACTGGCCGGTTACAACCCTAAACCTATAGGGACAGGTTTGGGTCGTGACATCAAGATTTCTCATTTTTTGAAAGATTTTAACCCAAATAGAGTTCCCACTATTTCTTCACTCAAATATTTTGAAAGTTTTAAAGAAATTTCACAAAACTCTCTTTTAAAAACCCCTCATAACTCCATAGCTCAAACCTAACCCAATATATAATAAATCAACCTTAAAACAAACATAGACTTACAAAAATATATATATAACTCAAAGAATATCCCTACCTCAAGCCTTGGAGATGAGAGGAGACAAAAATTTCCAAATTTACGATGACGAAAATCGATCTCCACCGCATACAACATAGCCCTTGATGAGCTATCCAAAAAAGTCTTAAAAACACCAATTTAAAACTCTATAGATTTTGCTAGATCACAGGATTTATGAGTGTTGAAGAGAGAGAGAATGGAGAGGAAAGAGTGATAGAAATATTTTAGAGAGAGAGAGAGAGTTGTTTGAAATGGGAAAAAAATGAGAAAAGAGTCAAAATAAGGTTGAAATCATGAAATTCGGAGCTGCCTGACGCGCTTTGCAGCACATGCAGACCCTTTGGCCGCACGAATGGAGCCCTCTTCTTGTATGAGCAATGGCCTTTTCTCACATATGCGGTTTCACCCAGCATAAAAAGCCCTTCAGTCCTCTCATTCCGTTCTTGCGGCAACCACCCCCGCATGTGGGTTTAGCCTCATCTCCCGCACGTGTAGAAATCACCTCCAGAAATGAAATCCTGGACTACACAAATCTGCACGTGCAGAACTAGAACCTGGACATAATCTGTTTCTAGGGCATTTCTCACTTCCCCGATTTCGTTCCCATGCCTAAAACTCAAATTTTAAATCTAAGAGATTTTAGAAAAACTCAAAAAGAGGAAGATATGAAACATGGCGATGACACATGACCGACAAGGTCCTGAACTAGAATAAAAAACTCAGAGTATAAACTTGAATGAAAACAATTAGAAAGATAGTTGGATTTAAAACCCAAAACATCACAATCCTTTTCTCCCTCCGGTGAAGATCAGTCGATGAGCCTCCGATGAAGATCATGGAGGTGAAGATTAGAGGGAAAGAGAGTGAAAGAAATCGATGAGCCTCAGTTTCTCTCCATCTCTTTTGGCTTCTCTCATAGTCTTCGGTGAAAATCAGTTGATCACAACAATCTCACCTACCCCTCCCCCCCTTTTTGGATCGTTGATCACAAACTTCATCTTCATCTTCATCTTCTTCACCAAACAAAAAATTCAAAACCCTCTGTTCTATCTCTCTCTAAACCCTAAACCCTTTATCTTCGATCTGTCTGTGAGAATCTGAAACCCTTCAAATGACTTGAAGAACCGAAATTCTTCCAAATCGGCTTTCTAAAGAAGATGAAAATGAAGAAGATGACGCTGAAGCTTCAGAATGTTAAAATCGTCTGAACTTGATCAACCATCTTCAAATCCAGGTATTTATTGTTTGAGATTGCTCAATTGCTTGATTGTTTGAAATTTCTCTATAAATTTGTTTGAGATTGCTTAAAATTTATTTGAAATTGGATAACTGTTGTTGTTGTTGTTGTTGTTTTGGTATGATTTTGTTTAAAAATTTGGTGAAATTTGTTTTAATTTTTTTTGAAGGGTTTGGTTGTTTTCTCACAATTGGTGAATTCTGTTTTAAAAAAATGGTGATTTTTTTAAAAAAGATTTGATTTGTTTTAGGAAGTTTTTTTTTTTGGGAAAGGATGAGAAAGGAGGAATGGAAGGAAGGAAATCAATTGGTTTTGGGTCAGTTGGCAAATTTTGGCATTTACCAAATTTGGCAACTGCTATGTGAAACCATTAGAGAACCCCTTTTTATCCAAAGCTGTTATATTATAGTTTTGACTGCTCCAATAACAAACCAGTGAAGATGCTCTACAAACTAAAAAATAACTTTGACAAAGCTTTGTTAATTGAGGCTATTGGAGATACTCCTACATTTTACAAAGGAAGAGTCTCTCTTTTTTACTAATTGCACTTGATTTTCATATTTGCGCAAGTTATTTGAAAATTAATCACAGCAAAATCTGTGCATTAATATGGGTGAGTATGTAATTGTCGAGTGAGAAGCCAAAGAAAAATTAATGAGGTAAATTATAAATATATTCTTTGAAATTTATTTTAAATATAAATTATTTTTTGTAATTATAAATATTCATTTGTTATTATTTTATATTTTAACAGAATTATCAGAAAAAATAAAATTTTTAACTGTTCTTCTGTATAATAATAAAATTACATAAATTATTAATTGAAATATATTATTAACATTATTAAAAATTATTAATTAATTTGATAATTTATTAATAAAATGAATCATTTGTTATGTGAATAAAAATTTGAAGGGATGGGATGTAATTTTCATAACTACAATAGACAATCCGTATTTTGTGAATAGACTATTTTAGTAATTTTTTTTGACTTTTTACAAAAATATATATAGAAAAGTAGAGGGATGATGTAATCTAAAAAAAGTTAAAAAGATAAAAAAAAATGTGTTATTTTAGTAGCATCCCAAACAACCCCTACAATATGGCTTCGTTTGTTTGGCAAATTAAATTGGATAGGATTACGAGTACATCGAGATTGAGTAAGGAGATTATTAGAGTAGTGGTATTAGGTTATAGATATAAGATAAAATATGTCTGTTTCTGTTTTAGAGCTCGTTTGGGATGTGGCTTGGCTTTTTGACATTTTGGCTATTTAGCATGGGGCTAAAAAATTTCGTTTGAGATAGACTTTTTTAACTTTTTTGACTTTTGTGAGAGAAAAAATGAAATGATTATGGGTTGGATGTGACATTTGTCTTATTTGGCTAAAATAGTCTATAAATAGACACGGAAGCAGGAAGGAGGAAACAATACTAAAATAAAACAGTTTAAAGAAACAGTTTAAATAAACATAAATAATAAAACTTACAATTGTTTATTGGAATGAAACAAACAGTTCTTCAAACAGTTTAAATAAACATAAATAATAAAACTTACAATTGTTTATTGGAATGAAACAAACAGTTCTTCAAAATACATAACTTAATAAAACTTGAAACTAAAATCACAGAAATAGCTATTTTTCTTGAGGAATGAGCACTTTCAATTTTTTCTAACTCTGCCTTATTCTTGACTGAAGAGGCTCTTTTATAATAAAAAGAGACTACTGTTAGCCTTGTGAGTGAATACTGTGAGCCTTGTGAGTGAATGATTCTAACTTGAAAGAAGCATCAGGAGCACATGGGAGTTGTCTACTGCTTTCGGTGAGTGACTAAAGTTGATGGCTGCTTTTTACTGTGCTGAATTTGTCGGTTGGATAAATTATGATGAATGATGAATAGTAATGTTGACTTTTTGATGAATAGTGAATAGTAAAGTTGATTGAAGCTATTCATTGCTTGGAGGCATGTGACTGAGGGAATCAATATAGATATATATATCAGCAGCTTTTCTCAAAAACGAGTATTGATTGAAGCTGATAATTATAGCTATATAGAATCCAATGACTGAATTAAGCATATGGGTCCTGAGCATCTTGGAATTCGGGTCCATATGGATTTTGAGTAGTTGAACCTTCAGAAGAGTTTGAACTTTCTGAACCATCTTCTGAACTGCTGTTATCCGAGTCTGACTTGGCTTGGGCCATGAGGAGACGAGCCATTTGGAGGAGCTCATCTTTGGATGACTTGGACTTGGGCTTAACCTTTGATTTGGACTTATTCTTTGACTTGGGTTGGTCAGTACTGGGCTTTGCTGACTTGGATTTAATCTTTGATTTGGGCTTGGAAGAACTGGATGATGGGCTTCCAAGATTGACTGGAGGAAGTTGGCTTCCTTGTGTTAATGGGACAGTTGGGTTCTGCTGAGCTTTAATCATGGCAGGTGTAGGGGTATGAATGTTGATTGGGAATTCAGTTTGAACAATTTCAACAATGCGTGGAATTTTGAAATTATCCCACCATTTAACCATGTGTTGCCGATAAATAACATCATCAGAAATAGCATATTGCCATTTAAATATCCAAGGGATTTTGTATTTGGATATAAAAATAAGCAATGGAGGGAATTTCCTTTGCTGTGGAGTGAATGAGAAAACAGTGGAGAAATAGTTGACTTGATCCATAATTATGGATGGGAAGATTTCTGGGATGGCGCCATACTGAGTCCACCATCGTAGAAACCAAGTAGGTAATTCATATTTGAATTTTTGATCAAACTGGAGAAACCAATAGTGACTATTTGACTCATTTTGATACAAGAGAACTTTGAACCAAGCATCAATGTAATCATAGTAACTGTATTGAATTGAATGACCAGGCAGATCTCGTAGTTGATAAGGAGAACCCCAATCAACCAGAGAAACAAAGTTGTGAATATAGAGTGAATGGTACAAAATTTTACTTGTGTAAGTGCGATCATAAATGGGTTTATTCACAATTGACTGATGGTTAAACAGGATGTCTTTATAGAAAGTAATTGTTTTTTTCTGGATGGAGAGGAATAAAATGCCATCCAGGAGGGAAATAAGATTTAACCAGATCATGAACAGTATGACTCTTTGGGTGATTAGGTTCTTTGAAAAAGAGATTAGTAGTGGTAGATTTAACATAATTAGATTGGGCTGATTTAATAGGATTATGAGGGTATGGAGTAACTGCTTGACTAGATGAAGCAAAAGGATCAGTAGCCAAAGCAGATGTATAACTAGGTTTAGGAATGTTAAGAAGAATTTGGTAACGATTAACCAATTCAGCAGGATGGTATTTGGTGACTAACTCCAACGGAGGAGGAACAAACAGTTGACTAGATGGGACCAAGGCTTTGGAAGGAGGCTGTGGACGAGACATCTGTGAAATAGAGGAGACAAATTAGCATCCACTGAGGATATCTAATTGATCAGTATGTTCATGTAAACAGTTAATATAATGAGCAAGTTGTTGTTTCTGAGCTTTAATCCGATGAAATTGTATGTACTGGGCTCTTTGAGTAGGTAAATGGGTTGATTTGAGAAAGACAAGGCGACGAGCAGTATGCTTAATTAGGGATTTGTAATGTTTAATTTTTTGTTTATGGGATGAAATAGAGGGAAGAGGCATTATTATCCACCCTGTAAAAATTCTCTAGTAAGAAAATCAAGAATAGAATTTTGACAACCAGGAATATATTCAATGTCAAAATAAAAAATACTTAATATAGATTACCATCGGGCAAAAATTTGCTTACTAGCAAGATTTTGAACATCTTTTTCTAAAACATACTTAGCAGACTTACAATCAACACGAAGTAAAAATTTTTGATTTAAAATATCATCTTGAAATTTACTAATACATAAAACAGTGGATAAAATTTCTTGTTTAATAGTACTATAATTCTTTGTGCTTTATTCCAGACACCAGAATGATAACGAACAATTTGTTCAGATGACTGAGGAGTAATTTCTGGAGAAAGATGCCACCATAACCAATATCAGAGGCATCGGTTTGAGTAATTTTGAATGAATTATCAGTAGGAATACCAAGACAAGGAAGAGACTTGACATATTGTTTGACTTGTTTAACAATAATAGTATGAGTAAAAGAACAAGGAGGAGGATTGTCTTTTAATCGATCAAACAGAGGTTGACAAGTTTTTCCTAAGGTCTTTGTAAAATTCAGCAATATAATTGTAACGCCCTCAAAATAAACCCATTATATATATATATATCATTGACATGCAATATTAAAAGAAAACAATTCATTATCTCATTCATCAGAGTATTACTAAATAAAAGCATTACATGTAACATCAAATTAAATGCCCTACGGGCTTATATCTTTCCAATCCAACACTTGGACACAAAAATATGAGTTCTAACTCAAATACAAATAAAGCCCTAGGCTTGAATGTTTACATGTACTATCAAATAAAAACAAATAACTAAAGATAGTCTTCAAGATCCAAATCTTTCCAAGCTAAGTCCTTGGAGGTAGCTTATCACCTGGACCTGAAAATGATGTTCCCATATAGGGTGAGCCACAACCCAGTAGAAATATACTAAACCAAATATAAGCATTGAATAAAGCAATAGCATTCAATAGATGGTTAACCAAGATAATCAATTATATCATTATACAGTCCCATGACACTAATGTCTATGACACATTTCATTTTATATATATCATATTCACATTACTTCCAATATCAACCAAACAAATGAGACTCAGGCTCATATCAAAACACTTCATACTTCCCGTTTGATACACATTTTAGTGTTGTATCAATAACATGTAAAAACACTTCAATATCAATAAGCACACATAATAGTGATGCTAATGGAGTCCATCCCCTATCTCCTCCCAAACAAAATCCGGTTTAGAGGTCCATCCCCTATCTTCCCCTAAACCGTGGAGTACATCCCCTATCTCCCCCCACACAATATGCAAATGCAATGCTCAATCAATACACGTATTTTCTGTATTAATTCAATAGTCAAAATTAATGACTTAACCAATGTGATTAGTTTCAGTTATCCCTAATCCACATGCAATATTTACAACAATCACGACTATCCTCCACCGATAGCCCAAAACAGTTATTTCTATACTGGAAATAAATATAACAACAATTCAATAGGCGAGTGATTTAAATTATCCAACTACACCATTAAATCAATAAATTCCTCAATTCTCCTTAAATTAATTATACAAATTAATTCATTAAAACAACTAGGATTTTTCCCAAAATTACCAAAATACCCCCAACATATCAAAATACCAAAACTTAGAACAAAACTTATGAGATGGAGTAAGAAATTCCTACCTCGAAGAAAATAACCCAAACGGAGAAGACGGAGATGATGACCCAAACTCCAAAGTGCTCCAAATCCAAGATTGTTCAGATTAAAACGAAGCCCTCAACCCCCTCTACCTTTTTAATAAAGAGTCTAGGATAGAAACACACCCTAAGTAGATCAAACCTAAGAGAGAAGAGAGAGAGAAGTCGGACCTAGGGTTTGGAATAAAAAAGAAGATGAAAAACTGATAAAAAACCCGTTGCTGCCTATTTAAACTGGACAGGCTTGCTCGAGCGAAGACTTGGTCGCTCGAGCGACCAGACACAAGAAAGCCTCGCTCGAGCGAAGAAAAGCTCGCTCGAGCCAAAAACTCGATGCTTCAGTTCTGCAATCCAGAAGCTCGCTCGAGTGACAGAATGCTCGCTCGAGCGAAGGAAAGCTCGCTCGAGCCAAGAAACACAACTCTCGGGTCCTAAGCCCAGACGCAGACTCTCACTTGAGCGACCAAACCCTGGCTCGAGCGAAGGACAAAAACAACAGCTTGCTCGAGCGATCAATTCCTCGCTCGAGCGAAGGTCCAAAAATCTGGACAGCAACACTTGATTTCCAACCCAACCAACCTGTAACAAACCTGCCCATCACATCCCATAACTCAAAATAAGAATTTAAAGAACGATAACAACAATGTGATAACAACAGGATCTACGGAACATAAGTCCGGATACAACAACCAAAAGGAAAAGACCGGGGTCGCTATAATAATTCAGTGATCCTAAAAAACGTTGTAACTGAGTTTTATCTAAGATTTCATCAGGAAATTTAGATGCAAATTCAATAGAACGACTAATAGGTAAATAGTATTCTGGTGAATATCATAACCTAAAAATCTGACTTTGGTTTGAAACAATTTAATCTTAGGAGCAGAAATGACAAGACCATGACTCTTAATGGTATAAAAAGCAGTAAGATGTTTCCAGTGTTCACTAATTGATTTTGAAAAAATAAGAATATCATCTATACAAACTATGGAAAAATGACTAAATGGATTGAAAATATCATTCATTATATTTTGAAATTCATTAGGTGCATTTTTTAGTCCAAAAGGCATAACATTCCATTCATAATGACCAAAAGGTATAGTGAATGCAGTTTTATATCTATCTTTAGGATGAATTTGTATTTGCCAAAAACCACTTTTTAAATCAAATTTACTAAAAATAACAGCTTGACTAAGTCTTTTGATTAAGTCTTTTTTTATTAGGAATAAGATAGAGAATCCATTCTAAAACTTTATTTAATGGTTTATAATTGATGACTAAGCGAGGGACACCTCGTTCTAATTCAGGATTTTTATTAACATAAAAAGCAGGACAAGACCATGGTGATTTACTAGGACTAATAATTCGATTTTTTAATAGTTCATTGATTTCTTTTTTACACATTTCAACTAATTCATGATTCATTTGAATAGGTCGAGATTTAGTAGGAATTTGTTTTTCATTAAAATTTTTAATGTATGGTAAAGTGACTACATGTTTTTTCCTATGCCAAAAGTGTCACGCCCCACTTTTTATTACTAAAGGTCATTACCAAGTTCATTTACTTAATCCAATTTCAGAGATAACATGCGGAAATAAACTCATACATTCAATTCATAGCAATGAATATCAGTACTCCCATTCGTATGCAAGTAAATGTTACATGATCATACTTATTAAATTGCCCTTGGGCTTACAACCATTAAATAAACAAATGAAGGGTGTAACCCTTTTACACATATGGCTTTCCGCCAACAACAAAGAGGCCCCGTGGCCCACAAACAAGAAGATCCAAATCTTGTAGCACATCCTGCTAAACACCTGAAAAAGATTCAACAACGTGGGATGAACATATAGTCCAGTAGGGATCTCAACATGATCCTCAACAATAACAACAGTACAGATAGCTATGATCATGAACACTCTTTCTCGTACTAGAATAATAATGTGACAGTTTAGACAAAATATATATATATATATATATATATAATTTTCTCAAAAACAACTATTTCATTCAACGCTATAAGCGATTCATCTTTCCCTTTTTCCTTTCATTAACCCCGTTCCCAATCTTTTATACATAAGCAATTACTTAGGAAATAAATTCACTAAGACCACTACTATTCTCCAATTTCCACACATACAACAGATGTGCCTTTCTAGAACATATTTCTAAAATGTTTGATTCTCTTTACACTTCTAAAAGACAAGGGGTAGCAACTGATACGTGATTAACACAAGATAACCCATTTACAATTTCATGACACGAATGTCTACATTGCCTATGACACATAGTCTATGGCACAATTCACCTTCCATTTATGGCTCAGAACCTGGCCAAATAACTCAACAGGGGTTTCATCTCTTATTAACAATATTTCCAATTCAACAGGAATAACAAATCAAGTTAAACATATCTGATAACATAACGAATACACATGTTGGTATCGTATCAATCTCACAAAAACCACTTCCGTACTTCACAACTGATACACATTTTAGTGATGTATCATATCAACAAAACACTTCAGTGGACAAGCATATGAGCTGTATCACACTTCAATAGATAAGCATAAAAGCTATATCTCTGCAATAGGTGCGCATATGAGCTACAACCCTGGGTTCATCCCCTATCTTCCCATAATCATCAACCGGTTTAGAGGTACATCCCCTATCTTCCCCTAAACCGTGGAGTACATCCCCTATCTCCTCCCATACACAAGTAATGCATATAAACACAACGTCATATACACAAACAATCAATGGTGTAATGCATACACAACAATTCAACACAACCGTGTCATCCTCCACCGATGACCAAGGACAAAACCTCTAGATGCAGGTATGTTGTACATCTATTAACAGACTCAATTATCATGAGACCACAAACCCTTCAACAAAACTAACATGGCAGTTAAAGATACAACCTCCACATATGTGTGTTCAACACTCACATTACAATAATCCAACTCTCATACCTTTTGCCTTCACAAATTCAGTTCCCTGGACAATAAGGCCATAACTCATTTTAACCCATTACATTCTTTTCCAAGCCACTCCAATTTAATTATGCAAATTAAGTTATAATCATTAAACTAGGGTTTTCCTCCCTCTTTCTCAATATTGACCTAAAAGGCTCAATTATTAACAACAAACAACAATGATCACATTGAAGACCCAAAATACATAAGTATTTGCCCAACGATCAAAACCCTTCTATTAATTTATTAAATCAAATAAAATTAGGGTTTTCTCTCCTTTCAACAACAACATGCTAATTAATACCCCAATTAGCCTAAACCATAACTAATGATAATAAACCCAACTCCAACAGTCAACCCAAGGTTCAACCTCATGATTTTTAACAAATCCAACATGATATACTGTTTTTATGCAATACAAAAACTACCACATGTCTATCTATAGATGGAGTATTGAAAAGAAACAAGGAGAATCCCTACCTCAAAGGAGAACCCAAATGGAGAAGATTGACCCGAAATCCAAGTGCTCCAAATCCACAATTCTTCAGATTAAAATGTAGCCCTCACTCTCCTCTACCTTTTTAACAAAGGACCTAGGATGGATTTATAGAAGAAAGAGATGAAATCTAGAGAGAGAGTATGTTTAGAGAGAGAGACTCTCGGCTGCTAGGGTTTCAAGAAAGAAAGAAGGAGAAAAATGTTATTTTTCCCCGCTGCTGAGTTTATAAACTGGACAGGCTCGCTCGAGCGAAGACCTGGTCGCTCGAGCGACCAGACACAAGAAACAGACCTCGCTCGAGCGAAGAGAAGCTCGCTCGAGCCAACAAACACTGCTCTCAGGTCTAAGTACTAGACGCAACGCTCGCTCGAGCAAAGAAAGGCTGGCTCGAGCGACGGACCAAAAACAAAAGCCTCGCTCGAGCGAAGAGAAGCTCGCTCGAGCGACCAAGTCAAAAACTGGACAGGCAGACTCGGTTCCTAAACTCAACCAATCTGCAACCAACCTGCCCAAAACATTCTAAACCCAAATTTAAAGAATTGAAGGATAGAAACAGCTCAAAACAACAACCGGAATCCTCGGAACTAAGTCCGGATACAAACACCCAAAGGAGAAAGAACCGGGATCGCTACAACCTCCCCCCCTTAAAGAATTTCGTCCCCGAAATTAAGGATGCGCCAAAACACAAGGCCAACTAATTACTCAATACCAACATTTCCCCCCAATACTAGGAGTGAAACCGCTCTTTCTACAAACCGTCAAGCCACTCTTACCAAAGAAGAGACTCACGAAGGGAATACATTCCAAACAACAACGCTTAGGTATGAAAACCTTAACAAACCAAACCTTTCCTGAGGCAATAACCAACAACTTACTAGCGCTTCAAGCTAAGTCACTACTCAACAACAAGATTCCTGAAAGCCAACCCAAGCAAATCTTATGAGTAAACAATAAGAAAACATTTTCTTGTTCAAGCGACATTTCTCAAAGATAGTCAAATTTTCAATGTCAACATTCTAAAATAAATCTTTCATTTTTCCATGCGAAACTCAAAAGTTTTGTAAATATTTTTCACAAATATGGTGTTATCCACAACACAAAAGTCATCCACAGTTTATTTACCAAAAAGATTCATTTAGAATTCCTCAAAATCCTTGATTTAAATCAATTTCTCAACAACACCCTTAGGTGGCCCAAACACTAGGAAAAAAAATTTTGTTTTCCAATTCTTTTCAACATACTATTAGCAACAACTATCACTCATACAGTGATACCAAAACCAACACGATGCATGACATTTCTATAATGATAGTTAATAGAAATAAATACAGTGCTACCAACACATAAGGCATAAGAAATTCATGGTTTTGCAATTTCATCCCGCCTCCCTTTACTTAACCAGTTTAATAACATACACCTGGCCAAACAATAAAATGAGATAGCAACTCATATAAAGCATTTTTCACTTCACCACAGATAAGCATATTAGCTATATCATATTAACAACAAATAGAAATATTTCTATTATCAATGAGTACACACATAAGTGATGCTAATGGAGTCCATCCCCTATCTCCTCCCAACAAATCCGGTTTAGAGGTCCATCCCCTATCTTCCCCTAAACCGTGGAGTACATCCCCTATCTCCTCCAAAACAAAATGCATATGCAATGTAATACACACTCGCCATATACAACACATAATCAATACATGAATGTTCTGTATTAATTCAACAGTTAAAATAAATGACTTATTTTCAGTTATACCTAAGCCACTTGCAAGGTCTACAACAATCAAAACTATCCTCAAGGTGATCAATGCCAACCCAAAACACAATACCAATAAGCTGACAAATCAACTCAACAAACTCCACACTCAGTAATCCACACACTGATGTGCCACTCAAATTACTAACCCCAAACACGGAGTTCTCTAATAAATCCCCAAATTTTGGAATCTCACTGGATCTCCTCAATTTAAACCGCATCAACACTGCGTCTAAGGGTATCACCATTTCCCTCCCCATGGCTGCATAGTAAGCCTACTCATCTCCTCGACCGAAGACCGACATGGTCAACCTTAATCACAATAACCCAACCAAGAAGGATAATTCGACCAACGCTATTCTCGTTACTCTAGAACACAAACTGTTCTTCCTTTAAAGAATGCTGCCTGCATCCACTCACAAACCATCCCTAACAATTAATAACCAATCACACACACGCACTACCCCCATACCACCGATGGGGTCACCATGAACTAGCTACTAGCAAAGCCCAAAACACAAACCAATAAACAAGTACCATTCCCGCTAACCCGAGGCACAAATCCCACATAACCTTGCTAATATTGCACAACTCTCGAAACCATCATATCTAACACATACGCCCACGGGTTCCCGTTCTCAACAATCAAACTCTAACATGAACAAGATTCACAAACCAACACATAGTTAACGCAATATACAGTGCCAAGCAAGCAACAACGCTAGGATCCTTGACCCCATTAACAACTTCTCAAAATAAATAGAGAGTTCGAAATTTCATACATACTCCCCAATACATGAGGATTAAACAAACAACACTATGCATATAAATGCGATACATAAGCATGGTGCCTCAGCATCCCTCAGTACACCAGTCCACAACAAAATCAATATACATGATACACCACCGGCCAACATTACAAAAAGTCCCTCTCCACGGTAACACTATAGGGCTAACTAATTAGTCGCCCCTCGCAAAGGACAAGAACGTCTACCATGGCCCAGCTGGCCACAAACAAAACAACCGCCAGACCTTCTACTCAGAGACTGGTCTGAAACCTGAACCTCCCCAAGACCCCATCATCATTAGCAATCAGGGCCTCCACATGGGCCGCTGCCTCAACTAAAGTATAGTAATCCTTCCACAAGGATTCAGCTACCTTCTCCCGAATATCGAAACACAACCGCCTTTCGAACTCAAAACAACGACGCTCCTCTGTTGTCACCAACTCTGGAGCAAACCTCGACAAACTATCACATAGCATCTCAAACTGTGCCATAGGAGTGTCATCCTGACGCAACTCCAAAACTGTTCCCTCAACCTTTCCCGAGCAGAAGGAGGGAAATACTTGGCCAAAAAGGCCTCGGTAAAAGCAACCCACGTGCCACCCACATTATTCTTAGTCTTCTTCCACCAATAACTCGCATCACTCTTCAACTGAAAAGTTGCCAAAGAAACCCTCAACTCCTCATCTTCGACTCTGAGCATATCAAGAGTCTTAGTAATCTGCTCTAACCAACTCTCTGCTTCCAACGGTCTAGCCTCCCCCACAAACTCAGGTGGACCGGAGCGAAAGAACTCCTTAGTAAGCTTGAGAGCATGCCCTCTGCCGCCCTCAGTACGAGCTAGGGCGTCTTGCACTGCTCTCACAATCTCACGTGCGACATCCTCGCCGACAGCCGATGCTGCAACGGCAGGTACTAAAGGAACTGCTGTGCCTCTCCCGGCGTTCCTACTACTCAACCGACCTCTACTCCCTCGTGTAGACATCCTATAAAGCACCAATTAAAATACACTTAGTGCCAACACAATAGCCTTCTCCGAGGCACACCCTACTACTGGTAAGTCACAAGACACACTTAGCCTCAAACTTTACATCTCTACTGCATATAAACATCTAAACATGTAAACACATAATCGAATCAAGTCCACAAAGATAGCCACTCATCCCGGAACTCTCAAGGAATTCCTATCAGAAACCACGTTGATCAGGCGCGTTTCCAAAAGGACCTCAAAGCAAGTTCACCGGTATGAATACTATCCAAGAGACTGAATCCCATGCTCACATAAATGCAACACATAAGTCCTAATTCTCATGGTATCTATATGCAACGTCCTCACTACACGTAGTAAACCCACTGTGGTAAAAACCACTTCCCACGAGCTCAAGGTATTCAAACCCGGTAGCTCTGATACCAAGTTGTCACGCCCCACTTTTTATTACTAAAGGTCATTACCAAGTTCATTAACTTAATCCAATTTCAGAGATAACATGCGGAAATAAACTCATACATTCAATTCATAGCAATGAATATCAGTACTCCCATTCGTATGCAAGTAAATGTTACATGATCATACTTAATAAATTGCCCTTGGGCTTACAACCATTAAATAAACAAATGAAGGGTGTAACCCTTTTACACATATGGCTTTCCGCCAACAACAAAGAGGCCCCGTGGCCCACAAACAAGAAGATCCAAATCTTGTAGCACATCCTGCTAAACACCTGAAAAAGATTCAACAACGTGGGATGAACATATAGTCCAGTAGGGATCTCAACATGATCCTCAACAATAACAACAGTACAGATAGCTATGATCATGAACACTCTTTCTCGTACTAGAATAATAATGTGACAGTTTAGACAAAATATATATATATATATATATATAATTTTCTCAAAAACAACTATTTCATTCAGCGCTATAAGCGATTCATCTTTCCCTTTTTCCTTTCATTAACCCCGTTCCCAATCTTTTATACATAAGCAATTACTTAGGAAATAAATTCACTAAGACCACTACTATTCTCCAATTTCCACACATACAACAGATGTGCCTTTCTAGAACATATTTCTAAAATGTTTGATTCTCTTTACACTTCTAAAAGACAAGGGGTAGCAACTGATACGTGATTAACACAAGATAACCCATTTACAATTTCATGACACGAATGTCTACATTGCCTATGACACATAGTCTATGGCACAATTCACCTTCCATTTATGGCTCAGAACCTGGCCAAATAACTCAACAGGGGTTTCATCTCTTATTAACAATATTTCCAATTCAACAGGAATAACAAATCAAGTTAAACATATCTGATAACATAACGAATACACATGTTGGTATCGTATCAATCTCACAAAAACCACTTCCGTACTTCACAACTGATACACATTTTAGTGATGTATCATATCAACAAAACACTTCAGTGGACAAGCATATGAGCTGTATCACACTTCAATAGATAAGCATAAAAGCTATATCTCTGCAATAGGTGCGCATATGAGCTACAACCCTGGGTTCATCCCCTATCTTCCCATAATCATCAACCGGTTTAGAGGTACATCCCCTATCTTCCCCTAAACCGTGGAGTACATCCCCTATCTCCTCCCATACACAAGTAATGCATATAAACACAACGTCATATACACAAACAATCAATGGTGTAATGCATACACAACAATTCAACACAACCGTGTCATCCTCCACCGATGACCAAGGACAAAACCTCTAGATGCAGGTATGTTGTACATCTATTAACAGACTCAATTATCATGAGACCACAAACCCTTCAACAAAACTAACATGGCAGTTAAAGATACAACCTCCACATATGTGTGTTCAACACTCACATTACAATAATCCAACTCTCATACCTTTTGCCTTCACAAATTCAGTTCCCTGGACAATAAGGCCATAACTCATTTTAACCCATTACATTCTTTTCCAAGCCACTCCAATTTAATTATGCAAATTAAGTTATAATCATTAAACTAGGGTTTTCCTCCCTCTTTCTCAATATTGACCTAAAAGGCTCAATTATTAACAACAAACAACAATGATCACATTGAAGACCCAAAATACATAAGTATTTGCCCAACGATCAAAACCCTTCTATTAATTTATTAAATCAAATAAAATTAGGGTTTTCTCTCCTTTCAACAACAACATGCTAATTAATACCCCAATTAGCCTAAACCATAACTAATGATAATAAACCCAACTCCAACAGTCAACCCAAGGTTCAACCTCATGATTTTTAACAAATCCAACATGATATACTGTTTTTATGCAATACAAAAACTACCACATGTCTATCTATAGATGGAGTATTGAAAAGAAACAAGGAGAATCCCTACCTCAAAGGAGAACCCAAATGGAGAAGATTGACCCGAAATCCAAGTGCTCCAAATCCACAATTCTTCAGATTAAAATGTAGCCCTCACTCTCCTCTACCTTTTTAACAAAGGACCTAGGATGGATTTATAGAAGAAAGAGATGAAATCTAGAGAGAGAGTATGTTTAGAGAGAGAGACTCTCGGCTGCTAGGGTTTCAAGAAAGAAAGAAGGAGAAAAATGTTATTTTTCCCCGCTGCTGAGTTTATAAACTGGACAGGCTCGCTCGAGCGAAGACCTGGTCGCTCGAGCGACCAGACACAAGAAACAGACCTCGCTCGAGCGAAGAGAAGCTCGCTCGAGCCAACAAACACTGCTCTCAGGTCTAAGTACTAGACGCAACGCTCGCTCGAGCGAAGAAAGGCTGGCTCGAGCGACGGACCAAAAACAAAAGCCTCGCTCGAGCGAAGAGAAGCTCGCTCGAGCGACCAAGTCAAAAACTGGACAGGCAGACTTGGTTCCTAAACTCAACCAATCTGCAACCAACCTGCCCAAAACATTCTAAACCCAAATTTAAAGAATTGAAGGATAGAAACAGCTCAAAACAACAACCGGAATCCTCGGAACTAAGTCCGGATACAAACACCCAAAGGAGAAAGAACCGGGATCGCTACAAAAAGGCAGTTGGTAAAGTAGAACAAACAGTTGTTTCTAATTTTAATTTAAATTCTTCAATTTGGGATATAACAACATGATCAGTTAAATGTTGTTCAATGCGTTTATAATTGACTTCTTCTTTGAGAAAAAGTAATTGACGAGTTAATCAATTAATAGATTGAGAAATAGAACAACCTTTTAATTGATTTAATTCCAATACTTCAGATGGTGATAAGAATTTAAAAGTAACTGTTTGACCAAAAGCTTGAGCTATTATTCCTTCACTAGATATAGTAAATGGATATAATAAGAATATAAATGGTGTGCTAAAATAACTTTATCAGTCATATTTCTAACTAAAACAAATGAGGTTTTGAAACAGACATTATGTTGACATATATGGACTTTAGGTAATTTATATTTAATACGCATTTTACTACCATTAGCAGAAGTTAATTTTTCACTTGTTTTTTCATAATATTTTGTAGGAAGTAAACCTTCTTGAATACAATTAAGATCAGCACCAGTATCAATGAGAGCAATGATATTTAATTCAAAATCATCAATAATGAGTTTAATTTTTGAATACCATTTTTTATTATGAATTTTATTGATCAGATTTAATCTTTTATCTTCATGATTATGAGATTGATGTGATTGATTATCAAATAAAAGATTATCAAGATTAGTATGTTCAGATTCATGTTCAGATTCATTAGGCGATTCAGCATTGTTTTCTTGGAAATTCTCTAGACTTTTATTAAGTTTTAATGTAAGAATTTCATCTTCTAAAGCTGTATCTTTATTTTGTAAATTTTTAATAGTTTGTTTAATCTGATTGATTTCATGTTGTAAATCTTGAAGAGTAATTTCTTTTTGTTTATGTTTAAATCTTTCTAAAGTTTTAGATAAACTAATAATGGGTTTATCATGCTTTGGTTCATGATTACTGTTAGTAAGTAAAGATTTTAATTTGTCAATATACTTTTGTTTTAACTGGGGATCATCTAATCGACCAATTAATTCAATAAGGGCAGATTCTTCTTGATTTTGTTTAGTAAGGACAGTGATTTGTTTAACGGGTTTGCAACAAATATCATTACATCCTAATTCAATGCTATTAGCAGAATCATGACTAGGTGAATGGTAATCAAATGAGGTATGAGGATTATCAGAAGAAGAATTATTATCAGATTGGTTCAATTGGAAGATTTCAAATAATTGGTGTTTGGATTCATCATTAATTTGAAGTTGATTAACTTTATCTTTTAATTTTTGTTTTTCTTTACATTTGTTAGAATAATGACCTTTTTGACCACAGTTATAACAAGTAATATCGTTATTAGATTAGATTTTGGATGGGAATTTTTATAATATTCTTTTTGGGTTTAGTATAGAATTTATCATTGGATTTTGAAGGTGAATAATTCTTTTTATACTTACGAGAATATTTGTAAGATGATTTATGTTTATTATACTTATGTTTTTTACGATGAGAAGGTGCTACAGGAGGTAAACCATATTGTTCACAGAAATTACCTAATTCATATTTAGCCTTTTGTTTATCTTTAGCAGCTTTTTGACTAAGTTTAAGGTCAATGCACATTCTTAATCCTTCTTTTTGAATAGTACTAATGATATCACCATAAGTTAAATTATCATATTCAATTATACCAGTAAATTGACTAAGGACATCTCTAATTTTGTGAGCAAATAGACTAGGTAGACCATTAATAAATTTTTCTTTCCAAAAAGATTTAGTACAATCTTCTCTTAACATAACTCTAGAGGTAAATACATCTTTATACCATCTAAAATCGCTTAATGTTGGACAAATAAGGTTACGAAGTTAATCATGTATGCGAGAATATATATTAGTAGGGATACCTATGAAATGTCTGACTATGGTATAGATTAATGTATTAACACCATCGGGTTTATAATAGTCAATAGTTTCATCAAATATAGGTAAATCATTTTCATCTTTTTGATTAGCATGTAAAATTGATTCGCGTTGATCTTTATTAAGATATTTTTCCCACCAAGATTTGAGCATACCAGTAAAGCTAGAAGTAATTAAGGAAACAATTTTAGGTTGAGTATAATCAGGGTAATTACTAAGATAACTATTTGCAACCATAGATAAATGATTTAATTTTTGAAGTATTTGATCTTCACTAAGACCATCAATATTCCATTCGTATAATTTTTTAGCAGATACAGAAAATTGATTAGAAAGATTAGTTTCTTCATATTGGAGATCAGGTGGGGTAGGTCGTGAATACCAATTTTTGGTAAGAGTAGTAGGTTGAGGTTTAGGATAGTGAAGTTTATTAAGATTAGAGGATTGAAATTGTTGAGCTAATTGATTAATTTCATTATCAGTTGTATCAGATTTTGATTGAGTAGAAGCCTTGTCTAAAGGTTGGTTTAGTACAGTAATGCCTTTGGCAGAAGAGGGAGAGGCTTGTTCGGAAGTAGCTAATTTAGTGAATAGTTGTTCTATAGCTTTAACAGTAGAATTATCTTGAGTGACTAAACTATTTCGTTTGGAACGATTACTAGGTAGATTAAGCAATGGTTGATCTAAAGTTTGTTTGGTAGAAGAATTGTTAGCAGAGTAATCATCGATGATTCGGTTTCTATTTTATCTAATTGTTTACCAATTGTTTTTAAACATTGATTAGTATAATTATTTTTCTCAATAACTTTTTTAATTTTAGGGTCAGTGTCAGGCAACTTAAAAGGAGAGGCTGGGACTTCAGATTCCTTGATGTTCAATAATTATATTAGATAAAGGAGGATGACTAGAGCTAACAGTTGTATTCGGAGAAGTTTTCCATTTATGTTTTGTGATTGTATTTACTTTTTTTTGTAATAATTTTCTAAATATTCAAAGAAAGGAATTTCAATACTGGATTCAATCATAAAATCATACCATTTTTGAGTTATTCTGGATTGTTGATTAGAATCATATTTGGCACGATAAATATGTCTTTTAGTTCTATTTTCTTTAGATTTAAATTCAACATATAGTTTATCAAGATCAGGAGTAAAAGATTTACTAATTGTCATTAATTGATGATTTATTGGAGGAATAACCTCGAAATCAGTTTGAGTGGGGGAGTCTTGAGACTCAGTGTCTTCTTCAGGAAGATGTGTATGAGTAGAGTAAACAGGTTTACTAATTTGAGAAGTTGTGGAGTTATCAATTCCCTTTAGTTTACTATGGGAAGTCTGACCAAGATTGATTTGACTATTTTTTCGAAATAAAGGAGTATTAAATATTTCATCTTCAGTTTCAATATCAGTGAGTATACTAGAGGTACTATGTCTAGAAGATTGACTACGATTAAATTTAATACGGACTGAACCATCAGTAAATTGTTGAAGATTGACTACACCTTTTGGTCATTATGAATGGAATGTTATGCCTTTTGGACTCAAAAATGCATCTAATGAATTTCAAAATATAATGAATGATATTTTCAATCCATTTAGTCATTTTTCCATAGTTTATATAGATGATATTCTTATTTTTTCAAAATCAATTAGTGAACACTGGAAACATCTTACTACATTCTTTTATACCATTAAGAGTCATGGTCTTGTCATTTCTGCTCCTAAGATTAAATTGTTTCAAACCAAAGTCAGATTTTTAGGTTATGATATTCACCAGAATACTATTTTACCTATTAGTCGTTCTATTGAATTTGCATCTAAATTTCCTGATGAAATCTTAGATAAAACTCAGTTACAACGTTTTTTAGGATCACTGAATTATATTGCTGAATTTTACAAAGACCTTAGGAAAACTTGTCAACCTCTATTTGATCGATTAAAAGACAATCCTCCTCCTTGGTCTTTTACTCATACTGTTATTGTTAAACAAGTCAAACAATATGTCAAGTCTCTTCCTTGTCTTGGTATTCCTACTGATAATTCATTCAAAATTATTCAAACTGATGCCTCTGATATTGGTTATGGTGGCATCCTTCTCCAGAAAATTACTCCTCAGTTATCTGAACAAATTGTTCGTTATCATTCTGGTGTCTGGAATAAAGCACAAAAGAATTATAGTACTATTAAACAAGAAATTTTATCCACTGTTTTATGTATTAGTAAATTTCAAGATGATATTTTAAATCAAAATTTTTTACTTCGTGTTGATATTAAATCTGCTAAGTATGTTTTAGAAAAAGATGTTCAAAATCTTGCTAGTAAGCAAATTTTTGCCCGATGGTAATCTATATTAAGTATTTTTGATTTTGACATTGAATATATTCCTGGTTGTCAAAATTCTATTCCTGATTTTCTTACTAGAAAATTTTTACAGGGTGGATAATAATGCCTATTGCCTCTATTTCATCCCATAAACAGAAAATTAAACATTACAAATCCCTGATTAAGCATACTGCTCGTCGCCTTACCTTTCTCAAATCAACCCATTTACCTACTCAAAGAGCCCAGTACATACAATTTCATCGGATTAAAGCTCAGAAACAATAACTTGCTCATTATATTAACTGTTTACATGAACATACTGATCAATTAGATATCCTCAGTGGATGCTAATTTGTCTCCTCTATTTCACAGATGTCCCGTCCACGGCCTCCTTCCAAAGCCTTGGCCCCATCTAGTCAACCGTTTGTTCCTCCTCCGTTGGAGTTAGTCACCAAATACCATCCTGCTGAATTGGTTAATCGTTACCAAATTCTTCTTAACATTCCTAAACCTAGTTATACATCTACTTTGGCTACTGATCCTTTTGCTTCATCTAGTCAAGCAGTTACTCCATACCCTCCTAATCCTATTAAATCAGCCCGATCTAATTATGTTAAATCCACTACTACTAATCTCTTTTTCAAAGAACCTAGTCACCTAAAGAGTCATACTGTTCATGATCTGGTTAAATCTTATTTCTCTCCTGGATGGCATTTTATTCCTCTCCATCCAGAAAAAACATTTACTTTCTATAAAGACATCATGTTTAACCATCAGTCAATTGTGATTAAACCCATTTATGATCGCACTTACACAAGTAAAATTGTGTACCATTCACTCTATATTCACAACTTTGTTTCTCTAGTTGATTGGGGTTCTCCTTATCAACTACGAGATCTGCCTAGTCATTCAATTCAATACAGTTACTATGATTACATTGATGCTTGGTTCAAAGTTCTCTTGTATCAAAATGAGTCAAATAGTCACTCTTGGTTTCTCCAGTTTGATCAAAAATTCAAATTTGGTTTCTACGATGGTGGACTCAGTATGGCGCCATCCCAGAAATCTTCTCATCCATAATTATGGATCAAGTCAACTATTTCTCCACTGTTTTCTCATTCACTCCACAGCAAAGGAAATTCCCTCCATTGCTTATTTTTATTTCCAAATACAAAATCCCTTGGATATTCAAATGGCAATATGGTATTTCTGATGATGTTATTTACCGGCAACACATGGTTAAATGGTGGGATAATTTCAAGATTCCACGCATTGTTGAAATTGTTCAAACTGAATTCTCAATCAACATTCATGCCCCTACACCTGCCATGATTAAAGCTCAGCAGAACCCAACTGCTCCATTAACACAAGGAAGCCAACTTCCTCCAGTCAATCTTGGAAGCCCATCATCCAGTTCTTCCAAGCCCAAATCAAAGATTAAATCCAAGTCAGCAAAGCCCAGTACTGACCAGCCCAAGTCAAAGGGTAAGTCCAAATCAAAGGTTAAGTCCAAGTCCAAGTCATCCAAAGATGAGCTCCTCCTCATGGCCCAAGCCAAGTCAGACTCGGATAATAGCAGTTCAGAAGATGGTTCAGAAAGTTCAAACTCTTCTGAAGGTTCAACTACTCAAAATCCATATGGACCCGAGTTCCAAGATGCTCTGGACCCATATGCTTAATTCAGTCATTGGATTCTATATAGCTATAATTATCAGCTTCAATCAATACTCGTTTTTGAGAAAAACTGCTGATATATATATATATATATATATTGATTCCCTTAGTCACATGCCTCCAAGCAATGAATAGTGAAAAAAGTCAACTTTACTATTCACTATTCATCAAAAAGTCAACATTACTATTCATCATTCATCATAATTCATCCAACCAACAAATTCAGCACAGTAAAAAGCAGTCATCAACTTTAGTCACTCACTGAAAGCAGCAGACAATTCAAGTTAGAATCATTCACTCACAAGGCTCACAATATTCACTCACAAGGCTAACAGTAGTCTCTTTTGATTATAAAAGAGCCTCTTCAGTCAAGAATAAGGCAGAGTTAGAAAAAATTGAGAGTGCTCATTCCTCAAGAAAAATAGCTATTTCTGTGATTTTAGTTTCAAGTTTTATTAAGTTATATATTTTGAAGAACTGTTTGTTTCGTTCTAATAAACAATTGTAAGTTTTATTATTTATGTTTATTTAAACTGTTTCTTTAAATTGTTTTATTTTAGTGCTGTTTCTTCCTTCCTGCTTTTAGCCAAAATGTTCTTCGCAGACAAAGCTTTAGTGTGGTGATATTAGTTACATAGGATTAAATCTATAAAATTACCTAAAAACCCTCCTTACATATAATATACATTTTGTTAGTTTTGTAAAGTAAAGGGCAAAATAGTAATTTAGCTATCAATTTGTGTGAAGGGATTAGTTATCTCAACCCTCTCATGGGAATGCTAATCCCACCAAGGAAGGAGATTCATAGTTCCATGACATTTTTTTGCTCACAAACATGGATTTGATAGGTCTTACGGATTGATAATCCAATCCTCCCTCCCAAACCCCCAATCAAGCATGGCCTATAGTCTTACATAGTCTTACAATATTCCTATTTCTATAAAATGAACAAACAATAATATAAAATATAAATGATATATAAAAACAAGAAAAATAGAAAAATATAAATTAAGAATAATAACAAATAAAAACAAGTAGAAGAATATAAATAACTTTAAACAGAGAAATATAACAAATAATAATGATAATAAATAAAATATATCGATATTTGATAAAATTAGATTTATAAACTATTTTTTTAAAAAATTAATATAATAAAGATAATAAATAAAATAGATCAATATTTGATAAAATTAGATTTATATACTATTTTACAAATTTTGTAATATAAATAATTTAGAGAGCAAATTTTTATAATTTTGATGATGCAAATTATTGAAATTTTGAAAGTACAAAATATTTTAATTTAAAATTATTTTATTAATTATTAATATAATATACATCATTTTTTAAAATTTTGACAGAGTGGGAGGCAATCGAGGGAGTGGTTTTCACCGGTTACAGCGATTTCCCTTTCCAATTATTAAAAAATTCAAGGGTCAGGATGAATTTGTTTTAATCGAATGGCTGACAATTAATTGCATATTGTATGCAACTCTCAAGGTATTCTCTACCATTATTTAGTTCTCTCCTCTGCTTCTTCTGAATGGATCTGAATCTCAATCCCCAACTCTTCATGTCCAAATTTTGTTAGCTGTGTGGAGGGTGAATTGGTGACAGACAAGAAATACGGTAATACTATTACTCTCTTTTCTTTTTACTGTAGATGTTGCTGCATCATTGCTTTTCAGATTTTGATTACTATAAGTGCATTTCTAATGGTTATTATTTTTTTTTTTCAGATTTTGGGTTAAAAATTTTATCCGATACTAAACATTTTAATGTTAAATTTTTAATTTTTATCAAACAACCGGTCGATCGAAAGGATGATTGAGAGAATGTCTGGACGGTCATCTATCAACGTGTAAATTTTCTTTAAATTTTCTCTAATTTGGCCGTCCACCCGGTTGTTTGGCCGATCATTCGTTCGGTTGACCGGCCAGTCATCCATCCGGTCATCTACCAATGATTACTTGCGAGATTTAATGAAAGGTTAAACGCTCATTTTATTTGATAAAAAAAAAAAAAATAAGGCTCCTTTCATTTTATACCAATTTAGTAAAACGGTTAGAATATCGTTTTTATTAAATTTTCATTAAATTTAAATTTGATAAAAGATTTAAATCTGGTTTGAAAATGATCTAACATATAATTTTCCCTTGGATTTGCTGGAATTAAATGTAATGATCATTTTTTTAGAATGATAAATGATGATTACATTTATGGTATATTTTTTATTATTTTTTAACTAAATAAATATAGGAATATATATTTTGATAGACTGATTATTTATTTTAATTAATCAAATACTACCTTAAAGTTGGAGTTCACATATGTGCTTCAGCTATTATTTTGAAAAAAAAAAAAAAATCAATTCTCAACCAAACACTATCTAAGAATTTGGAGTTCAGATCTACACTTCAGCAACCATTTAAAAAATAAAATAAAATAAAAATAAAATAAAATAAAATTTCAACCAGACACTACCAAAGAGTTTTGAGTTCAGATCTATACCAGAGCTACTATTTTAAAAAAAAAAATTTATAAACACATCTCTAATGTTTGCTTAAAATATGAATTATTCTCTGTAATTTTAAAAATTACATCACGCTTCCTTAGGTTTCTAATTTTATAACAAATGATATTTTTTATTAATAAATTATCAAGTTAATTAATAATTTTTAATGATGTAAAAAATTTATTTTAATTAATAATTCATGTAATTTTATTATTGTATAAAATAGGAGTTAAAAATTTTATTTTTTAAGTTAATTATGTTAAATAAATTTTTTTGATAAAGGAGTATTTATAATTTTTCAAACCACACGAGGCAATTTATATTTTAAACAAATTTGAAATGCCAAACACCACATAAGAATTTGGAGTTTGGATCTGTACTTCAGTTCAGCTACTAATTAAAAAAATAATAATAAAAATACAATCAGTTTTCAACCAAACACTGGAAAGAGTTTGGAGTTCAGATCTATACTTTAGCTACTTTCTAGAATTAAAAGAGAAAAAACACACACACACGCACACAACACAATTAGTTTTCAATACTTCAGCTGCTATTTAAAAACAAAAAAATCACAATCAGTTCTCATATTTGTTCTATGTAAACTAGATTGTTTTATTAAGACTGTATTTAGATTATAATTTTTGAGGTTATTTTTCTTTTTTGTTTTTTTTTTTTTTAAATCTATATTCAAATTCATAATCTAAATAGAACTTAAATAATTCATGTTCTGTTTCTTCCTCCTCTGCTATTGTTCTTATTTTGTGCGTAATTTTTTCCCCTTATTTTTTTATCTTGGAAGAATTACATAAAACAAAAACAACATAGGAAGAAGAAACATATCATTAACCATTTAGGCCCAGTTTACACACAAAATTAAGTGGAATTGAAGACGTACTGGTTTGGTTTTGTTGCTAATCTATATCTATAGTTCAAGTTATGGGAACTTCCACGATATACATTTTTTTACTATATGCATTTTTAAGTTGTGAAATTTTCTGTTTTAGTCATTAGATTTTTAGTTATACCTTATATGTTATTTGGTTATAATGTTTATTTTAGTTACGATTCAAAAAATATGAAATTATGTCATTTTTTTCGTTAATTATAAGATACGTATGATGTACTTCCTTTAAGAGGTGTGAACCACAGTCTTTTTCCCAAATTATTCAGTGTGTTTGGTTTGAGTTTTTCGAATTAAGTTTTTTGAAAATTGAGTTTTTTGGTTTTCGTATTCTTTTGTTTTTAGTGAATATTTTTTAAATTTTAAACATTTTTTTTACTTTTTTAGATGCATCTTAGTTTGATGTATCTAAAAAGTAAAAAATTTGTGAAAAAATATTTTAAAAAATTAATAAATACATAAAAATACAAAAAAATGTACTAAATTTTTGTATTTTTTTTGTATTTTTGGTATTTAGTGAATTTTAAAAAAAAAAATTTACAATTTTTTTACTTTTTAGGTATATTTATGTTAGGTGTGTCTAAAAAGTAAAAAAATTGCTTAAAATATAAAAAAAATTCAGTAAAAACAAAAAAATACGAAAAATAAGAATATAGAATTTTCTGAAAAGTGTTTTCTAAAAAATAAAAACAAGCAAGCTGATTAGTATTTTGAATTTTTACTTTTTCATGTCATATTTTTTTTAATATATATATATATATATATATATATCTATTGAATTTTAATGTGTTAATTTAAGGAAAAATTAGTGAAACATCCCTTTTCGACTTTGCGTAGTAGAAAAGGTCCAAGATGTTTTTTTCATTAGCTAAGGTCTCTCACTATTTTCACAGAGAAATTTTGCCCAACTCCGAGAAATTTTGTCACTCTGAAAAATTTCATCTAACTTAGAGAACTTACGGCCCCAACTCAAAGAAATTTCAAAATTTCTCTTTGAAAATTAAAATTCTCTAACTTGGGGGCGAAATTTTTCTGAGTCGGGGCAAAATTTCTCTGAGTCAAATTTTATATATAATAATGTTAAGGGACCTTAACTACTATGAAAATATTGTAAGTCTTTTATCTTATAAAATCTTAATATCATAGATATTAAAAAAATTCTCCTTAATATAATTTATTTATTTTTTAATTCAATACATATTGTGATATTTATACTTTTACGTCTATTTTTTTTTTAATTTATTTTAGTTACTTGAACTGCACAAATAAATGAAAAGTAATATTTTGTTCAAAATTTTTAGGAGTTTCACAGTATTAATTAAAATTGTTCTATTTTTTTATTTTTAAAAATTGAGAAATGCACAGGCAAAAAATTATCAGCTTTTTTAATCAAATTTATATTTTTTAAATTTTGAATTTTTTTTAGATAGAAAGTCAAAAGTGAATTTTAACCATATTTAAGCCACATCGAATTTAAATTTGTATTTTTTTTACAACAAAAGTTCAAATTGAATTTTAATCATATATAATTTGAATATACTTATTTCAAAATATTAGTAAAAGTGACATAAAATATACACAGTACAATACTCTTGATCTACCTAGCTATATCTATTTTTTTTAAAAAAATTTAAAAACTATTGATGGAAATCAAAATAAATTTTTAACCATATCTACCTCACATCTAATTTAAGATTTTAAAAAAATCAAATGAAATTTTAATTATTTATAATATAAAAATATTTAAATAAAAAATACGAATGAAAATTGTAGTTATAAATTATAATTTATCAAACAATCTAATCCTATCGAGGAAAACATTATATGAAAATTTGATAAAATTTAAATTGATAATTTTGAAATAATTTTAAATTGAGCCATCACTTCTTGGATCAACTTCTAATTTAAAAACATAATCTATGGCTAGCCTAATAGAAATTAGATGTAAATATAAATAAATATTGATATAATAGATATTAAATATATTTTAAAAATAAATATATAAATTCCTTAATTAAAGTTAAAATGTGTTAATGAAAATATCAAAAAATATATACACATTTCTTATTTATTAATTTAAAAAATAAATAAATTAGTGAACCAAGTAACTCCTGATTTGTGCAATGAACTAAACAAATTTTCAAGAACTCAATTAGAATTGAGATTTGGTCACGTACAAAGTGACGGAAACCCAATTTCTATGGCCTCGCTTGGGAATATCACTTTTTAATTTAAAAGTTAAAAGGTCATTACAAAAGTTAAAATTCTAACAAATTATACTAAAATGTCAAAGATTTTCTCTTATCTTAACTTTTTATACATTATTTCGTAAAAAATCAAAACGTTATCCCAAACATCCTAAATTTTTGTATCTTATATTTTAGACAAAAAAATAAAAAGTTACTAAAATAATATATTTCCAAACGAGATATAAGCCCTGTTTGGTAGAGCTGTGGGAAAGTGTTTATAGCTTATACCTTAACAGCTTATATCTTATAATTATGAACATAAGTTGATTTCTGACTTATAAATTAAGCTTCTCCTGTCCCACTCAAAGAATAAGTTGATTTTTGACTTACAAAAAGCTATAAGCTGTATTGTTAAGCTAAACCAAACACATCAAAATAGCTTAAATTAAGCTGAAAGCTGAAATAAGCTGAAATTAAGCTGTACCAAACAGGACAATACAAAAGGTGCCTGACACAACTTCATAAATCATAATATAATTTAAAAAAATATAAAGTTTAAATTAATTGTTATTAATATGTCTATTAATTGACCAATTAATATTTTAAGTCAAGCCCAAGGTTAAGGCTAGACCATGGCTCATAGTATAAGCTGACTCGGTCTTGAAAAGTTTTTTATTGCAAATATATCTAAATTTTTTACCCAAGCCTATATATTTTAATTATAAAAATACTAACATATATGTATTTACCAATTTAAAATAAATGCCTAAATAAAAGGGTCAAATGGTTGATAGGTTGGGAATAACTAGTGTACCATATTTTGATCACAAATTATGCTTTTCAATGATGAACTTCTTCATATGTTCTTGATTATTTATTCTTGATTATTTATAAACTAGTGTACCATATTTTTTTTTTTGTTCTTGATTATTTATTTGTTTATTTTGTTGAACTCTTATAGCAGAGTTCCAGATAAGAGATAGTAGATAGAGCTGTAAGTTTTTGACTACTCCGACAATTCCGGGTAAGTTCTTATGTTCAAAAACTTCATTAATTAAAGTTGCATTGGTGGTTAAGTTTCCCCTCCCATGAGCATCAGAACTTATCTTATGTAGTTGTAACAATTTACTACAACAGAGCTGATGAGGATCTTCTACTCCTTTCATTATCTTCTCTGCAAAAGATCACCTACAGGCTACAGGTTAAATACATTACCACATTCTCTCTAATTATTTGTTTGCTTTCTAGATCTTACGACTGCAAGCTATAAAATTAATCTAAAGCCAATTAAAATTATAGAAAATAGTAAAAAATGAATTAGCAAAAAAATATCACCCACCCTTCTCAAATCACAAAAATTATTTTTATACCAGAAGTGCTAGAAAACATTTGTTGTAAATGACAAAATTAGCTTTCTATATATTGTTCTTTGTAGAAATGTTATTTATCACTACATTAACTTCACTCTTTTACTTCTTGTGTATTTATGCAATAAATGAAGGGAAATACTATGGTAAGTTAGGCCATTTGTAAGTTTAATTATCATAAATTGTATAACTCAACAATATGAGAGTTATAATTTTTTTTAAAAAAAATTGAGTTATAATTGAGCAACACATGAGGTATATCCAAACAACTCTTAAATTATAATTAAAAAAATGTCATAACTAACATCATAATATATCATAACTACCAACATATTAGGTTATAACTAAATACAAAAATCGTAACTAAAAGTGTATATGGTATACATCCTATAAATTTCTCCATTAGTCGAGGCCCTTCTGGCTGAGTGGCATGTAGCCGCACCTCAAGGTGCGGTAAGTGGAAGGTCTGGATTCGAGCTGATGGATCAGCAGTGGCCCCTTTAAGTTGTAACTTAATTTTAATAACATACTAACATTCTATCTTTAACACGCGCGCGCGCGCACACACACACACACAAAAAAAAAAAAAAAAAAATTCCCCATTAACTTCACTCTCTTAGGGTTTGGGAAAATATTATAATACACACCATTTTGAGATCTATCTATCACTTTTTAGGACTGTTTACTGACTGATTTATTTTGGTTTTGAGGTGAATTAAAATATATATATATATATTAATGAGTCTTGTTTTGCTTTCGAAATTATTATTGCGTTTCAATATGAATAATTAAGTTCTATTTATTATATTTTCAAAAGATTCATTCCTCCATAATGAAGCATTTGGCACCCATTTTGAAAGTTCAAATGTGAAAGACCTTATTGGGCTCTTATTGAAAGACCTTAAGTTCAATATGATTTAAGAGCCCAATAAGTTAATGGGGAATTTTCATATTGAAAGACCTTATTGATCGACCTTAAGACCTTATTCATAATTCTCATATTTTCAAATGTGAAAGACCTTAAGTTCAATATGAAAATGTTTTCTGTTTTTAAAAAGTGAAAAATATTTTTTGCCTACATAAAATTATTTTCTTTTGATTTTTATATTTGATCGTACTAAATATCAAAAATATAAATAAAAATATTTTAAAAAAATATTTTCTGCTTAAAAAAACCAAACGTAAATGTATAAAGCAAATGATAAGGGAAGGGCACTAAATATTGATGCTTTGTTTGGCATCATAGGTTAGAGTTAGAATAGTCACAAAATGACAAAATAAATTAAAAAATTAATAAAATAAAATGTCATATCTATATCATAATCATTTCAATTTTTTTCTCAAAAAAATTTAAAAAGTCAAAAAATTTATCTTGAATGAAATTTTTTGACTGGAGCTAAAATAACTTAAAAAATTAAAAAGCCAAAAATCAACCCACTTTCCAAACCAAACTCAAACCCCCAAGTTAATGCAAGTCAACGACAGTGTAAGTAGAGAGGTACTAGAAATTATAGCCACACAACACATCGTTGTTAACTTTTTATTGGTCTGCTTCTTTTGAATCTCATCCCAACTCTTCATATTCAAATTTTGTTAGCTGTGTGTGTGGATGATGAATTGTTGACAGACAAGAAATATAAGGTAATAAATATTGAGACTTGAATAAAAGTAATTGGGAGCAGGGCAAAGTGTGATTCAAGACATGCTTATTTGGTTTGGTTTTCAGAAATTATTTTAGGATTTTTGTTTTTTTACATATATATATATATATATAATTAATTAAAATTTCACCTAATTCACTTGTAAAAGTGAAAAAATTTGGAAAAAAGTTTGCCAAAATAATAATAATAATAAAATTTAAAAATGTGCAGACTTTGTTGATTATTTTTTTTTGTTTTGTACATATAAATTATAATTTACTTTTTGTGTGTATCTAAAATGTTTAATTTTGTTTTTCGTCAAAATAAAAATCAAAATCACCAAAAGACCTAGACATGTGATAAGTCCACGAGACAACGTTCTCTAACGGAAGGGAATCAAACGTGATCACATTTTCAGGAAAACGCAACTTTTATTCTTCATTTAATCTTCTATTTGAACATATTTGGCTAATAGCACAGACCTCAAACCTCTCCAATGGTTTCTATTTAAAAATAGTTATCTTTTTTATTTTTTTATTTTTTTAATATCAACAAAAAAATATTCTTTCAGAATTATCCACCAAACTGGCATGACAGTATTTTTTTTATAAATAAAAGATGGGTACTGATGTCCTTAAAAAATTTTGATATAATTGCACAATCTATTTTTTTAGTAAAATTAAAAGATGCACGAGGTAAAATAAATATTTCAGTGTAAAAGAAAGGGCAATTTACGTCGGTAGTCCCTCTATTTTAGTCATTATGTCATTCTAGTCTTTGTAATTTCAATTGACTCAATTTTGACTCCAAATTTATGATTTTATTTCAATTTAGTCTAATTATATAAGTGATGTGTCATATTTTTAGAAACAAAATTATAAATTTGGTTAGTAAGTTAATCTTAATCAATTTAGTGATTATTTTCTATCAAAAACACTATCAATATTATCAATTGGACCAAATTGACGCAAAATTTAAAATTAAGGGTCAAAATTGAATCAATTGAAAGTATAAGGACTAAAATAACATAAGGAGTAAAATGTAGGGGACTACTAGTATGATTTACCCTCAAAGAAATGATAACATCATTTTTTTATTTTTTTATATAACTAACGAATTTTTGATAAAAGATGAGCCAAATGTTATATAAATTAAAATGTTGAGAGAATACAATGTAATTATATCAAACTTATAAAGTTTACTATATTTTTCTAAGGGAGGTCAGTGTAATTTACCCATAAAAATATATTAATGGGTTATAAACCAATAACATAACACATAATTTTTGTTTGTATATGAGTATAATAATGTCAAACTAATGCAGTTCCTTCTGTTTCATCAAACAAATATCAACTAATGTATGAACTTCCTCCTATATACTTAACATTTTATCTTTGTTAAATTAATTATAGCTTATTGTACGCGTATTTTTCAATTTGTTCCACAGAGCAGAGGCAAGGCTATTCGTCATCGAATCTCATCCTCCAATCAATTTATTATTAGAGACAAGGTGCATTGCTCTCTCATGATTTAAGAGCCCAATAATTATAGGGAAAATTATAAAAAGAAAATTGTTGAATAGAGAGACCATAAGAAGTTATTGGATACTCCTATGGAGCACGGTCACATGGTGCTTCAAGATATTATGATTGATGGAGAATGTACGACTTACAATTTTGTATTAGGTGATTGAGAAATATGAGGAGATATGATAAATGATAATTAGTGAAGAAATATGAGCACACGATCCTCCAAGAATATCCAATAATTTTCCTAGTGACCACACCCTATACCCAGGTCTTGACCACCTTGGGATTAACTTGAAACTACATACTCAACTTTCTCTCTCTATGTCATGATAACAAATTATCCTTTCAACCAAGAACTTCTTGATATGTTCATTTTTATTTTTTCTTCTTGACTATTTATTTGTTTATTTTGTTAAGCTCACTTTTCTTGAAGTTATAGCAGAGTTCCAGAAGAGGGTTAGTTTAGTAGAGCTGCGTGTTTTGAACAGTTGAACTACTCTCACATTTTTCCAAGGTAGTTTTTATGTTCAAAATCCTCATTAATTAAAGTTGAATTGGTGGCTTAGCTTCCCCTCCCATTGAGCGTCGAAACTCATCTTATGCAGTTGTAACAATTTACTACAACAGAGTTGAGCATCTTCTACTCCCCTCATTATCTTATCTCAAAAAGATCACCTACAGGCTACAGGTTAAATGCATTACCACATTCTCTCCAATTATTTGTTTGCTTTCTAGATCTACCATTACAAACTGTAAAATTAATTTAAAGCTAACTAAAATTATATAAAATAGTAAAAAATGAATTGCCAAAAAAATATGACCGACCGTTCTCAAATCACAAAAATTATTTCTAAACTGCTAGAAAACATTTATTAGTAAATGATGAAAATAGCCTCCTATGTAGATATGTTATTTATCACTGCATTAGCTTCACTATTTTACTTCACTTTTTATGTGTATTTTATGCAATAAGTGACGTGTATATGTGAGATTTATCTATCATTTTTAGGAGTGTTTACTGACATATTTATCTTTGGTTTTGAGCTGAATTAAAAATTGAACCTATCTTTAGTTAAAATAGTCAATAAAGACAAAGTCTTCGTTTGAGAAAAGCTAATTTAGACTAACTTTTTATCTAATTTAGCCTGGCTTAGCTCTATTTGGAAAAAAAACTTATCGTTTTTTTATTTTATTTTAAAGTTTGGATGTGATGGTTATGAAAGAAGAAGTAAAATAATTATAGTTTGATGTGATATTTTGTCTTATTAACTAAATTAGTCTGTTTTGTCTTTTTGTACTTACTTAGTCATTTTAGTCCTTCCAAACAAGGCCAAATAGACTAAAATAAGGAATAAAACAAAATGTCACATCTAAACTATAATCATTTTTTTTTTTTTTTTACAATCATCAAATCATCTAAAAAGAAGTCAATTATCATCTCAAACATAATTTTTTTAATCAAGCGAAAATAATTAAAATGTCAACTAAAATAACTAAGTTCTCAAATGAGGAATCAAACCAGGTGAGAATCAGGAAATTTGGCAAGCAAAGCTTCTAGTTTTTTTCTTGAAAAGCAGGGCTCAAAAGAAAAAAATGAACTCTTGAAGCTAAAACCTCTTGTACTTTTTTTTCCAATTATCAACGTTGTGCCCTTTTGTTTTCAGAAATTGAGAGAAAAGAGACCAAAAGGAAATGAGGGAAAAAATAGAATACAAAAATGAGTATTGGTGTGGGCGACATCTTTAAAATATTATGTTCGGACGGTGTCATAAAAACCTGCAAAGCTGGCTGGTCTCACGTTGGCTATGTGATTCACTATAAGAAGAACATTCAAAAACTTGAAGATGAAATTGATGGACTTGATGATGAGTGGAGAAGGATCGATGGAAGAGCCCACAGAGCCAGGGACGATGCAGGAATCGTTGAGAATGATGTTTGGAAGTGGCTAATGTCCGCATATGGGATGAAAGCAGAAGTCCAAGTGTTTCTACTAGACATGGTAAGGGAAAACAAGTCGTGCTTCAAATGCTCGTGTCCAAATATTCGTTGGCGTTACCGGCTAGGCAAGGAGTCCAAAAAGAAGACTGCTCGTGTTATTATCCTAAAAGAGGAGGGCGCCAAATTTATGACATGCCCAGTGTCACACCGCGCACCTCTTCCAGACGCTGGATTCACATTCTCTGCAAAGTATGAAGCATTTGATTCAAGGAAACACATCTTCGAGGAGATCAGCTTAATTTACCATCGTACACTCATGTACACTTGGTAATTCAGTAATTTACCATCGTAGACTAGCCGATCAGATTAATAAACCTGCCCTTGCCCCAGCCAATTTATGAACTCCAAAGGCCGACTACCTTGAGTTCATAGAGTGGTTGCGGCACAGATCGATTAGCACTACGCCTAGGCGACTAATTTACCGTTGTAGAACAGCCGATTAGATTAATAAATCTGCCTTTGCCCCAGCCAATTTATGATCTCCAAAGGTCGAATACTAATGGTTCATGGAGTGGCTGTGGCACAGATCGATCGGCATCGGGCTTAGATGCTTGGCCGATCAGATTAATAAATATGCCCTTGCCCCAACCAATGCATGAACTTTAAAAAGCCGAATACTAATGGTTCATGGAGTGGCTGTGGCACAGATCAATCGGCATCGGGCTTAGATGCTTGGCTGATCAGATTAATAAGTCTGCCCTTGTCCCAACCAATGCATGAAATCCAAAAAGCCGAATACTAATAGTTCATGGCCTGGTTGCAGTGCACGTCGATCGGCATTAGTCTTTTGGAGTTTAGCGTTAATGAAATTGCCTCGGGGGCGCTGCAAGCATTAGAAATAAATGGGGTGGACTCTTTGCGCTAGTGACTCCACTTATTGTGTTCAGACTCAATTTAAAACAATTTGATGTGTAAGGTTAGATAAGTGCGAATGTCAAATAGACTGTTCCAGAACCTCGTGGATCGCCGAAACCACCATCATCCTCGTCGTCCCTCTCATTATCGAGATGGACCATGAGCAGCAGCTCAACGATCTAGAGTTGCAGCAACTCAACGATCTAGAGTTGTAGCTCAGCTCAACGATCTGATGATGATGAAAACAAATTTCAGATTTTTCAGATTTCAGATTTTTTTTCAGATTTCAATTTTTTTTTTCTTCAGATTTTAGATTTTCAATTTTTTTTTTTCAGATTTCAGATTTTTTTTCAGTGATTCTCTTTAATTTCATTTTTTTTTTTTTTTTTTTAAGTTGATGATTGTTGTTGTTGTTGATGATGATGATGATGAAAACAGATTATTTATTTATTTATTTATTTTTGTTCTTGTGTTGTGTTGAACAAAATTTAAAAAAAAGAAAAAAGATTGGGGATATTTCGGGATGGGGGCGGAGGCGGGGGCGGGGGTGGGGGGAGCGATGGGCTCCCCGTCGGGGATCAGTGGGCTCCCCGCTGGGGATCGGGGGTGGGGATGGGAAATTTATCACTTTCGGGGATCGGGGACGGGTAGTGTAGTCCCTGGTCCCGCCCCACCCCATTGCCATTCCTATCTGAGTTGTGCAATGAACTAAACAAATTTTGAAGAACTCAATTAGAATTGAGAATTGTTCACGTACAAAGTGACAGAAACCCAATTTCTAGGCTCTTTGGCCTCGCTTGGGAATATCATTTTTTAATTTAAAAATTAAAAAGTCATTACAAAAGTTAAAATTTAAATAAAATTATACTAAAAAGTCAAAGATTCTGTTTTCTCTTTACTTTTTATATCTTATTTCGTAAAAAATCAAAAAGGTATCACAAACATACTAAATTTTTGTATCTTATATTTTAGACAAAAAAACTAAAAAATTACTAAAATAATCTATTTCCAAACGAGATATACAAAAAGTGCCTGACACAACTTCATAAATCATAATATAATTTAAAAAAATATAAAGTTTAAATTAATTGTTATTAAATATGTCTGACCAATTAATATTTTAAGTCAAGCCCAAGGTTAAGGCTAGACGATGGCTCATAGTATAAGCTGACTCGGTCTTGAAAAGTTTTTTATTGCAAATATATCTAAATTTTTACCCAAGCCTATATATTTTAATTATAAAAATACTAACATATATGTATTTACCAATTTAAAATAAATGCCTAAATAAAATGGTCAAATGGTTGATAGGTTGGGAATAAACTAGTGTAACCATATTTTGATCACAAATTATGCTTTTCAATGATGAACTTCTTCATATGTTTATTTTTTTTTCGTTCTTGATTATTTATTTGTTTATTTTGTTGAACTCTTATAGCAGAGTTCCAGATAAGAGATAGTAGATAGCGCTGCAAGTTTTTAACCACTCCGACAATTCCGGGTAAGTTCTCATGTTCAAAAACTTCATTAATTAAAGTTGCATTGGTGGTTAAGTTTCCCCTTCCTTGAGCATCAGAACTTATCTTATGTAGTTTCACCACCCCCACCCCCACCCCCGCCCCCCCCCGCCCCCGGGCAAGTCAATACAAGTCAACAACAGTGTGAGTGGAGAGGTACTACAAATTATTATAGCCACACGACACATCGTTGATAACTTTTTATTGGCCTCATCTACCATTAGGAAATCTATTATGAGTTTGGAAAATGTTTTGTTCTCCGAATCTTTCTTTCCCAAATCTCCCGACTGCCTAAAACGATGTCGTTTTGGATTCTCTTACTGGTAAGATATATTAAAATTTTCTTACCGGTAAGATAATTTTCACTAAATAACCCCCTCGTAAAACGGAACTACCGTTTAAAACGACGTCGTTTTGGATTTGGGATAAATTCGAGCTTGGAAATTTCGAGCTATGTGCCTGTTTGGTAGAAATTATTTACAGCTTATTTCAGCTTTCAGCTTAATTTAAGCTATTTTGATGTGTTTGGTTTAGCTTATAGCTTATAACTTATAGCTTTGTGGAAGTCAGAAATCAGCTTATTCTTTGAGTGGGGCAGGAGATGCTTTAAGAATAAGTTGGAAATCAGCTTAAGCTGAAAGTTATAAGCTATAAGCTGTTTAGGCATAAGTTATAAGCACTTTCCCACAGCTCTACCAAACAGGGCTATGTATCATTCATTACTGTATTAGTTTTCTGGTCTGCTTCTTCTGAATCTCATCCCAACTCTTCATATTCAAATTTTGTTAGCTCTGTGTGGATGATGAATTGTTGACAGACAAGAAATATAAGGTAATAAATATTATTTTCTTTTTGCTGTAGATGTTACTGCTATCATCTGCTTTTTAGATTTTGATCACACTATTTACTTATAAGAGTTTGGAGTTCAGATCTATAATTCACCTGCTAATTTTAAAACAGCACAATCAATTTGCATATTTTGTTCTACTTTCAAACTGGATTGTTTTACTACAATGATCTGTTTCTTCTTCATTTGTTATTGTTCTTGTTTTGTGTGTAATTTTCTTTTCTTTTATTTCTTTATCTTTGGAGACTTAAATAAAAGTAATTGGGAGCATGGCAAAGTGTGATTCAAGTCATGCTTATTTGGTTTCGTTGTCAGAAATTATTTTAGCATTCTTGTTTTTTACATATTTATTATATATTAATTAATTAAAAATTTCATCTAATTCTCTTTGTAAAAGTGAAAAAATTTGGAAAAAGGTTTACCAAAAAAAATAATAATAATAAATTTAAAAATGTGCAGACTTTTTTGACTTTTTGATTTGTTTTGTATATATAAATTATAATTTACTTTTAGTGTGTACGTAAAATGTTTATTTATTCTTTGTTATCATAAAAATAAAAATTACTAAAAAAACTAGACATGTTCTCTAACGGAAGGAAATCAACCTCTTGTCAGTGGAGTTACCCACTTGGTCACATTTTCAGGAAAACGCAACTTTTATTCTTCATTTAATCTTCTATTTGAACATATTTGGCTAATAACACAGACCTTAAACCTCTCCAGTGGTTTCTATTTAAAAATTGTTAGCCTTTTTCTTTTTCTTTTTTTTTTTTAATATCAACAAAAAATGCTATTCTTTCAGAATTATCCACCAAACTGGCATGACAGTGATTTTTATAAATAAAAGATGGGTACTGATCTCTTTAAAATTCAGAGAAAATACAAGTCTCACGATTTTGATATAATTACAGAATCTTTTTTTTTTAGTAAAATTGAAGAAAACACAAGGTAAAATAAATATTTCAGTGCAAAAAAAGGACAAATTACGTGGGTAGTCCCTCTAATTTAGTCTTTATGTCATTTTGGTCTTTGTAATTCCAATTGATTCAATTTTGAATCTGAATTTATGATTTTGTTTCAATTTAATCTAATTGATTACAAATGTTAGCATTTTTAATAGAAAATACGTACATAAGTAGTATGTGTCATGTTTTTAGAAGCAAAATTATAAATTCAGTCAACTTAGTAAGTTAATCTTAACCAATTTAGTGATTATATTCTATCAAAAACACTAACAATATTATCAATTGTATCAAATTGACGTAAAATCTAAAATTAAGAGTTAAAATTCAGTCAATTGAAATTGAAAAGACTAAAATGACATAAGGGATAAAATGCAGAGACTACTAGCGTAATTTGCCCTAAAAGAAATGACAACATGATTTTTTTCATTCATATAACTAACAAATTTTTGATAAAAAAAAATTGAGCCAAATATTATATAAATTAAAATTTTTAAAGAGTCCAATATAATTATGCCGAACTTATAAGGTTTACTACATTTTCTAATGAAGATCAGTGTTTTACCCATAAAAAATATATTGATGGGTTACAGACCAATAACATAACACATAATTTTTGTTTGTATATGAGTATAATAATGTCAAACTAATGCATTTCGTTTCTGTTTCATCAAACAAATATCAACTAATGTATGAACTTCCTCCTATATACTTAACATTTTCATATTTGTTAAATTAATTATAGCATATTGTACGTGTATTTTTCAATTTGTTTCCACAGAGCAGAGGCAAGGCTATTCGTCATCAAATCTCATCCTCCAATCAATTTATTATTAGAGACAAGGTGCATTGCTCAGTCATGGTCATCTTAGCTTAATTTGATTGTAATTATAAATAAATAAATAAATAAATAAAAGGAACTCCTGAATCGAAAGCCTCTTTTCACTACAGCTAGTTTTTTGCTTACTAACATTGTACTTTTTGTTTTCAGCAATTGAAGAGAGAGAAGCAAAACCAAAAATGATTGGTTTGGACAAAATCCTGAATAAATGTTCGGACGGAATCACAGCAGGCTGCACAATAGCCTGGCATCACGTTGGCTACGTAATTCACTACAAGGAGAACATTCAGAAACTCCAAGATGAAACCCAAAAGCTTGAAAATGATCTAACAATGATTGACGGAAGGGTCGAGAGAGCCAAAAACAATGGAGAAATCCCCGAGGCTAATGTTCTACAGTGGATAGAGTCAGCGAAGGGGATCAAAGGAGATGTGGAGGCATTCCTAGTAGTAGACGGTGCAAGAGAAAACAAGTGGTGCTTCAAATGGTGTCCGAATGTTTATTGGCGTTACAAGCTAGGCAAGGGTTCCGAAGAGAAGATAGCTCGGGCTATTAGTATCAAGGAAGAGGGCGAGAAGTACCTGACATTGGAAGTGGCACACCCTAAACCTCCTTTGAAATTTGGGTACAATTTCTCTCAAGGTTACGAGTCTTTTGATTCAAGAGCAGAGATCTTTGAGAATATCATGAAAGCATTGGCCGATCCTTGCATTAAAATGATTGGTCTATACGGACCAGGAGGTGTAAGGCAAGACCACGATGGCAACAGAGGTTGGCAAGCTAGCAAAGAAAAATGGGCTATTTGATGATGTTGCGATGGCAACTATCTCCCAACCCCTGAATGAGAAAGCTGTTAAAGAAAAACTTGCTCTCCAATTGGGACTAACACTAGGTGGAGGCGCATATCAACTATATCATAGATTGAACAATGGGAAAAGGCACCTCGTAATATTGGACGATGTTTGGAAACCATTTAACTTGGCAGACATTGAAATTCCAATTACTGATGGTAATAAGGGATGCAAAGTAGTGATAACATCACGGAAAAGAGGTTTGTGTCAAAAGATGTCAGTGCTAGTTGATCAGGAAGATTCCTTGAATGCAGTCTTGGCAGAGCCAGAAGCATGGACCAAAGAGTTCCTAATGGGAGTCTTACGAGAGCCAGAAGCATGGACCCTATTTAAGAAAGTCGCCGCAATTTCTGTGGACTCTGAAATCCCTTCTGAAGCAAACAAAGTGTGTGAAAAATGTGGAGGCTTGCCGGTAGCTATACGTGCAGTTGCAGCAGCATTAAAAGGTAAGGGCAAAAAGCATTTCTGGCAAGATGCACTTCAACAACTAGAAAATTACCAGATAAAAGAAATTGCGGATATCGATCAAAATTTGTTGATTTCCTTAAACTGGAGCTATGATCGTTTAGAACAGAAGGATGCAAAGTCATGCTTCTTGCTTTGCTCTTTGTTTCCGGAAGATGCTGAGATTTCAATCGACGACTTGGTGAGATACAGCATTGGGATGAGGTTACTTGATCAAAACCAGAATATATTTGATCAAGTAAGAGTTAGAGTACTCGCGATGGTTCATGTCCTCAAAACATCTTGTTTGTTGTTAGATGATGACACAGATGAAAGTGTGGTCAAAATGCATGATATTATTCGAGATGTCGCTATATCGATTGCGGAAGATAAGGAAGGATATATGGTGAAACATGGTATCGAAACGTGGCCAGAGAAATATGAACTTTACTTGGCAATCTCATTAAGGTTCATCACAAATATTCACAAGCTTCCCAATGAGTTGGAATGTAAAAGACTCCATACCTTGGTGTTAAAGTGCAGCAATGACTCACCAACAGATTTTCCAAACAATTTTTTCAATGGAATGGAAAACAATCTTGAAGTCCTAGATCTGAGTGAAATGCCTATAAAGAGCCTCCCATCATCACTTCCAACATTAGTTAAACTTCGGATGTTATGTCTAAATGGCGGCAGACTGATGACAGAGATAGCTTTATTGGGGATATTGGGGAGTTTAAGGAACCTTGAGATACTTAGCCTTACAGGTATGGAAAAGGTTCTGTTTCACGGCGAAGATGGAACGGGATTTTCTGAATTACAGTTTCTAAAATCTCAACCACAAATTCCGCCAGGTTCTTTTTGTAACTTGTGTGAATTGCGTGTTGAAAATTGTCAATTTAATTTTCTCTTCACACACTCCATTGCAAGAGGTCTTGAGCAACTCCAACGTCTAGAAGTAGGAGAATCTAAGGATATGCAAGAAATTATTAGAAATGAAGGACAAGGAGACGAGGAGGAAATTATTTTTCATCATTTAAAAAAAATGGTGTTAAAGAACTTACCCAACCTTATAAGCTTCTATTCGAGTATGAAAAACACTTCAACAACAGAGGCAAACAATTCTAACCCTTCACGACCTCTCTTTTGTGAGAAGGTTTGTTTTGTTGTAACTTTTTCTGTTGATTTGGAAATGCTTGATAACTGAAAGAATATGAGTTTGATCTATTAAATTTTGCAGGTGGCATTCCCTGCCTTGGAGTACTTGGAAATTTGGAATGTAGATAACATATCAGGGATAATAGGGGACAAACAATTAAAACTCCCAGTCCAACAAGAAGAGAATGAATCCTTTTGGAACTTACCGCATCTCCGAGATCTATGTATAGCCGGTTGCTCCAAATTGAAAGCAATAGTAGTAGCTAATAAGGAAGGAGGGGCCCACGATAAGCTTCTCATTTTTCGTGACCTACATTCTCTACATCTTTATGGGTTGTACAATCTAAAGAGTTTCTACAGCATTTGTGGATCTAAAGCAGAAGAAGAAATTTCCAAACCACAACCCCTCTTTAATGAAAAGGTATGACTGTCATACGTTTTATGAGTTTTTAGAAGTATCAATACTACCATGTGATTAAAAATTCGATAGTGCTACATACCTATAATATTTGCCCCATAAATTTACTCAGAAACTTTAATAAATGTCTAAATGCATTTTATATATGAATCCACGACACATAAGTTGAATCTAGGCCAGCTCGTCTTCATTTTGGATAAATTTCTAGTTCAAATTTTTTTGAGTTCAAAGATTTATTATTAAATTTTCTACCTCATATTTCCTTTAATCGTAAGGAAGTATACTATTTTTGTAGTGTTAGTTATTATTGAATTTTGTGTTATATTATAACATTAAAAAACTAAGATTTTTTTTTGGATGAACAAACTTATGTATTTTTGTGATTTTATTATGATTAAATATGGTAAAGTTATGAAATATGGTACGGAGTGTGTATGAAAAATTTCCCTTTATTCATTCCCAACCAAAATAAGATTAATATCACCCAAAAGATCTTGAGTTGAAACCTAATTAAAGTAGATTTTGAAACGGAAACATCAGACATAAAATTAACCACCTCATGGAGATAATATTATTTTCTGACCATAGATCCTAATCACAAAACCTATGAATTCTTAGGTTATGTTTGGTTGTAGGATTTGTTTAGGGAAGTGAAAATAAAAAATAAAAAAATTGGAAAAGAAAAACTAACTAAGATGAACCGAATGTTTTTACTTTTGTTGAAAATATAAAGAAAAATAAATAGCTCTCCAATATATCTATATATTTTTTTTCTTTTTTATATAGAAAAAAATGAACAAGTACAAATACTTTCATTTTTAAATTCTAGATCTAAATATAACATAATTGTTTAAGCTTTTAAAAACAACACCTTAAAACATTTGGTATCAGAATAAATATAAAAAAAAAAATTATCCTAAACCCAAGACAATATTTGATAATAGAATTATGAACTCTGCTTAAACTTCAATTTGGAGACTATGAATTATAAGCACTTATTAAGAACAATATTTACAATGACATGTTTTATTTTTTGTCATTTGATGAAGTTCTTTTCTTTCAAAGGCCAATTTATAGCATGAGCGAAGAGTTCGAATACTATATTGTAATTATTGTGATTACAGTTTAATAGGTTTCCTCAAGAACTAAACCAAGAATCTTCTTCTTATCCAAAAATACAACATCAAATGCAAATTAATTTTAAAAAGAAAAAGAAAAAGAGAAAGAAGTCTGTAAATGATTCGTTCATTCATTTTGAATCCTTTGAAATTAAATTTGAGAAAAAAAAATTATTGGTTTGTTTATTAATTTCGTGCCACTGGACTTGCTTAATAGCAAATTGGAGGGTGTGTGAGTGTGATAATTAATTAATATGCCATTGTATATGCATGAATCTTATGTTAAAAGTAAAGGAATTGTATAAAATGTACAATTTTACGCGAAAAATCAAATAACAAAAATTATTAGACTATTTAGCCAACAATCTTACATTAGTAAGAATAAAATACAAGTTTGAACTTATAACTCAATTTCAGTCCACTACACGTCTCAGTGTTTGTAAAATAATTAAGGGTAATTAATCAAGCCTAACACTACAGAAAATTAAGGTTTTAGAGATCAAAATTTAGGGACAAGATTATTTTTTGGGGATCAAATATTTTTGTTGCGAAAAGTGTTGTTATTATATTTTTAGTAACGAAAATTGGACATTGATGAATTATTATCCTTTTAGGACCATTTTTTTTTTGTCTAAAAAAATAAATCATTTTGAAATCAAATTATTTTGTCTCTAAAAGTCTATTTATTAGCGACTATCCTCACGACGATAGAAATTAGTCCCTAAATGTCTTTTACAACAAAATTTTCATTTCTAGAGACAAAAAAATTTGATCTCTAAAACTCTTATATATTGTAGTGTAATTAACCAGACTAGTTGAATTGATCATTTTTTTTATAATTTCTATATGGGGGGAAAAAAAATTGAATATAAGGGTGATACCATGTTATTGGTATCAACAATTAATTATTTCTTATCTTTTACCCTCCATGTATATGTGGCAAGGTAATTATTGAGTTGACCCTTCACATAATGCACATTTATTATTTGTTGGTGATACCACGTCATCAGTATCACTGTTACACTAAATTTTTACTCTGGTCAAGGAGATTTTTTTTTAGATTGGAGAAGCACAAGACTTAACATATTACACGATTTACACATTTAAATAAGTAATTAAATTAATATATTGAAGTACAAAATAGAATTCTTACTCTGGTCTGGAAAGTTAAGGGTGTTAATTTTTACCAAAGACAGATTGATTATCTCTCCATCACTATATTGTTATTTATTGTTTCTATTATGGGCTTTTTACTGTGGTATTTGTTGGGCTTAAGTTGTTTCTTACTTTCTTGTTTTTGGGTTTTTTTAGTGGCATTTGTTGTTTGAGAATTAATTTGTTTATAAAAGGACATGTAGTGAAGTAGAGAAAATGATTTGATAGGGTATAGTTTTAGCTAAAAATTAAGGTTCCCAAACAAATTGATGTAATTTGTTGAGTTGAGTTGTTGGATTATAATTGTTCAAATTGATCAATTGGCAAAATATAAAATAAAATAAAATAAAATTGTTCAAATTGATGCAATTATTTTCATATTTGTAATTAATCTTTTATCAATTGACAAAATATAAAATAAAATAAAATAAAACTAACTAAGCCACTATTAGAGACTCAAAATTAAAAATAAATAAATAAATAAAAAATTGTCTAACGCAAAATTAACTAAGAGTAACTAAGATGTTTTCCGCTTAATGTTATTTACACATTTTTTTGTTACTCCCCTAGTTTTAAATTTTTCTATTTTCACAATTTCAAACGTCTCAAAAAATAGTCTATATTTTCTTATTTTTTTCAATGATTTTGAAAACTTTATCTACATGAATTAATTGATATATTTTAATTTGTGGAAAAAAATTGAATATTATTTACTCGATTAAGGTACACAATTGTAAAAAAATAAACAAACAATTTGATATAGATAGAGTATATCTTAGATTTTAGTCAAATAATTAAAAGTCACTATAAGTTGTCACATCACACTCTCTACTTTTTTTGCATATCTTTTTGTAAAACTCAAAAAATTTATTAAAATAGTATGTTTCCAAACGAGGCTAATTTTCTACTTCATATTGAACAACCCTTTCCAATCCCAAAATTATAATGAGGCTGTTTCTCTATGACTAATAAGTGGGCATTTGGAGACTTTAAAAAAATTAATTTTGGTTAAAAAAATTAATTTTGGTTTCAAAAATTAAAAGTCAAAAAATTATTTGTTATGAATTAAAAAAATAATTAAAAAAGTCAATTGCAAACCCACCCTATATATAAGTTGAGGAATTTAAAAAATGAAATATATTAAATATTTGTCTACCAAATTTATGCAAATTATAGTGGAGATACTCATACTAAGGGCTGTTTTGGAAAGTTGATAAAAAGTTGACTTTTGACTTTTTACCAAGTTTTTTGGCTTTTTTGGAAGTTATTTGGGAAGTTGGTAAAAAGTTGGCTTTTTTGATTTTTGGTTTAATATTTTTTAAAAGTGTCACATCACTCTAAAATGACCAAAATATCCTTACTTTTTAATTAAAAATACTTTTTTGAATTAATTAATTATAATATTCCAGAGGGTAGTTTGGTAAATTTTTAAGTGGCTTTTTTGGATCTTCCCAAATGGGAGGTTTGGCGTTTTGGGAAGGTCTGGCGTTTTGGGAAGGTTTGGAAAAATGGAACTTTTTTATTTGTTGCCAAAATGGCACTAATAGTAGTATAGGAATCAAGAAACTTGGTAAAAAGACGCAATTATGTTAACATATATTTGAAGTGATGATTACAACTTTGATAGGATTTATGAAAATGCAGCATCATAATGATACCAAATAATAGATCCATCTCGTTGCTCTGATTAAAAAATTCAAATATACTTTTGTATGCGTAAATCTTTTTTGAAAAAAAAGTGAGTTTGATCTATTAAATTTTGCAGGTGGCATTCCCTGCCTTGGAGTACTTGAATATTTGGAATGTAGAGAACATATCAGGGATAATAGGAGACAAACAATTAATACTCCCAGTCCAACAAGAAGAGAATGAATCCTTTTGGAACCTACCGCGTCTCCGAGGTCTACGTATAGACTATTGCTCCAAATTGAAAGCAATAGTAGTAGCTAATAAGGAAGGAGGGGCCGACGATAAGCCTCTCATTTTTCGTGACTTGCATTCTCTATATCTTTCTAGTTTGAGTAATCTGAAGAGTTTCTACAACATTTGTGAATCTGAAGCAGAAGAAGAAATTCCCGAACCACAACCTTTCTTTAATGAAAAGGTATGACGACTCTCATATGTTTTATGAGTTTTTAGAAGTATCAATTTTCTAATTGGGTACTTACCAAAATTTTCTAATTGGGTAAATTATAAATACATTAGTTAAGATTTGTTTAAAATACGAATTGTCTCTATTTTTTTTTAGAAATTTCATCCCGCTTCATGAGATTCTAATTTCATAACAAATTGCCTCTTTTATTAATAAATCATTAAGTTAATTAACAGTTTTTCATAGTGTTAAAATTTTATTTCAATTAACAATTTAGGTAATTTTATTATATTGTATGACAGCAGTTAAAAATTTTATTTTTTCAGTTAATTATGTTAAATAAAAAAATCCTGACAAAGGTGTATCTGTAATTTTTTAAAACACCGGAAGCAATTTATATTTTAAATAAATCTCAAAAAATGCATTTGTAATTTACCATTTTCTAATCAGTCAGTCAACTCATAAATCACTTTGGTAAAATTCACGATACAATACTACCTCATTTGATTTTTTTTTTTTTTCAGAGGGGTACTTCATGTGATTCAAATTACAAATTATTGTGATTGCATAATGAATTTTATAGTTATATGCTATAAACATTAAAAAATCATGATTTTTTTTGTGAGCAAAGTTATATATTTTTGTGATTTTGTTGCGACTAATTATGATAAAGCTATGATTGATAGCATCCAATGATCGCAAAATGTAATTAACCACCTCAAGAGATAATATTATTTTCTGACCCTAGCTCCTAATCACAAAACCTATGAATTCTTACATTATGTTTCGTTCTAGTATTTGTTTAGGGAAGTGGGGAAAAAAAAAATAGAAAAGAAAAACCAGGTGAGATGAATTGAATATTTTTACTTTTATTGGTTGAACTAAGAAAATGAAAAGAAAATAAATAGCTCTCCAATATATCTTTTCCTCTTTTTTTTCTTTCTTTTTTTTTTAATGTAAAAAAATGAACAAGTACAAATACTTTCATTTTCACTTTTCTAGTTTTCCTAAATTCTAGATCTAAACATAGTATAATTATTTAAACTTGTAAAAACAAAGTCCTAAAGCATCTGGTATTAGAACAAAAACAAAAATTTATCCTAAACCCAAGACAATATTTGTTAATAGAATTATGAACTTTGTTTAAACGTCAATTTGGGATTGGTGGTCAATTTGGGGACGGGCGGATCATAACCCCATATGGTAAACAATATTACAATAGTATGTTTGGCAGATCAAATATATAGATATTGAAATAGTTATATAATTATTTTTTGTCATTTGATGAAGTTGTTCTATTTTTTCAAAGGGAAATTTACAGCACGAGTGAGAATACTAGATTGCAATTATGGTGGTTACATTCCAATGGATTTCCTCAGGAACTAAACCTAGAATCTTCTTATTCTTATCTAAAAATACAACATAAAATGCAAGTAATATTAACCAAAAAAAAAAAATATGGATCTTACAGAATTGAAATTCTAGTTTATTCATTATGAATACTTAAAAATTAAATTTGAGAAAAAAAAAATTTATTGGCTTGTTTGTTGATTACGTAGGATTGGACTTGCCGAATAGCAAATTAGAGGGTGTGCTTGTGTGATAATTTGTTAATTAATATTCCATTGCATGTGCATGAATCTTATGTTAAAAAATTAATTTTTATGTGGAAAATTAAATAACAAAAAGTTAATTTTTAGTCGAATGCACGTCTTAGTGTCTAGAAAATAACTAAGGCATAACTGTATGAGAGGGTTAAGAGATGTTGTTGGAAAATTCGAAGGTCGCCGGAAAAGTTACTGGAATCTTCGAATGTCCGTCGGAAAATTCGAATATCGCTGGAAATTTTGATCTTCTAGAAATAATGAGAGGTTTAGATTCTTTAATGATCGCAACTAGAAACACAATAGCAAAGAGATGATGGAAATAAGAAATTGGGTGAAGAAGAAGACAAAGTAGTTAGAGAGAAAATAATGGCAAGGCTCTCCTATGATCTCCCACTTTCACTCTGAAAGTAGATAATGGAGAAGGGAAATTAGTTCTCTCCCAAGAATTGTCTCTCCAAAATCCATCTCTTGTAAAGCTATGAGTGGGTGCTATTTATAGGCACCTCATGATGTAAGATGGAGCCCATGTGCAAGGCACATGAGAAATATTTCCTTTAACTACATTGTCCAAGAAGGTGACCTCTTCAAGAATGAGAAAAACCCTGAAGAGGAGATCAACCTCTCGGTGAACCTTTTTCCTTAGTCACACCTAACCAATGATCCCCAATTATCCCAAAGGGTCAGGGGTAGTCCCAGAGGACGTCTTACCGCGCAAAGGTCAAGGGTAGTTCAAGAGAACACCCTGCCACAAATATTGCCGAGTCTTAAGGATCCCCTAGATCGTGCTATCTCGACCCGAGTGTAGGCTAGTTTAACCGAAGAGTGAATTTATCTAAACTACCCATGCCCATGGTTTTGGTGCGTAGATCTCGGAAAGCTCCGAGCCCACAAGTGTTTTAGGACTCATTAATGGAGCGACTTCTAGATTGCATTTGAATCCGTTCGAAGCCAAGCGCTTCGGATCTCTAGTTTCGTAGATCTGAACCCTCTCGAGTCCGAGCTCAAATAGGTCTCTTGGTTCGTGGTTCCGAACCCTTTCAAGACTCAACCAATACCTCAGAAAATGGATCTCCTTCGAGGGTTTCATCTCTTTTGAAAGCAACGGTTAACCTCATCGAACACCCGTATGATCTGAGCCTCTTCGAATGGGCTTGTTGGACTCTCTTTAGAGATATATGCTTGATGGGTCTTCCTTGGCCCAATTTGTTGGCTTTCTTATAGGCTCGTTCAATAGAATTCACTTGGGCCCATTTGGCAATAATTTCTCCAAGCTCACCAATTTTTAGGCTTTTCGATTAGGCCCAATTAATTAATGGGCTAAAGTTAACCCCTCTTACATTTTGTCCCTTGCATGTATGGGAAATTTTGAATTTCTCGGACATGTATATTTTCTCTTCTTCGGCCATGCTTCGTATCACACCGTCAGGAATATTTTGTCCTTATGTGGCTTTTGAATAAGATTGATGACTCATCATAATTTATGGATAAGATTGTCAAATGATATTGGTAAGAAGGAATCTTTTATCCTTATGCCATGTTTGGCAAACACACTTTTTAGAGCAAAAATCGGAGTTAATAATCTTGCATAAGTTGAATCATTGATGTTGAATGTCGTTTACATTTTCATGAAATTGCTCGGAGGAGTAGAATTGTTGTAACATAAGTTACTCATTACTATTGTTGATGTCGCCTCTATTTTGGTAATGCTTGAATCGTGATGTGAACTCGATGTTGTTTATCTCATTTGTTGAGTTTACTATTTCAAGCAAATAAATTCTTATGCAAAATCCACAACCCTGGGGCCCTTAGAACCCGAACTAATGAGAGCAAGGGTTGTCCCTCAGAAGTTCGAACAGAAGTAAAACTGTCTCTCATGAGTCCGAAAGTAGTACACACCCTACTTCGGCAAAAAAAATCCCTTCTGGCCAGCAACCGAGTCTCGAAGGCTGTTCTTCGGAAGTCCAAGTGGGAGCACACACTCTACTTCAGTAAAAAAGATCCTCGAAGCTTGCACTAATGGAAGTGAGGTCTGTTCTTCGAAAGTCTGAGTGGGAGCACACACTCTACTTCAATAAGAAAGATCCTCGAAGCTCACACTGATGGAAACAAGGGTTGTCCCTTGAAAGTCCAAATGGAAGCAAGGGCTGTCCCTCGAAAGTTTGGGTGGAAGCACACTCCTTTCTTTAGCAAGAAAGATCCTTTATGGCTGGCAACCGAGTCTATTACTCCTCATTCTTCTTTAAGGGGCGACCAAAAAAAAAAAAAAAAAAAATTTAAAAACTATCTCAAGCAATATAACACAATGAAGATACACAATATAGAGAAAATAAACTTCTAACGGAGATACACAATGTGGAGGAATAAAATTCTTCATAACATAAGAAAGAAAGATAAAATTTCTTGGACAATACAGTAAATACAAATTGTAAATGTCATAGATAGACTTCTTCTATGGAATGTTGACCTTTGCCCCTAGAGTTGCGAAGTCATTCAGAAAGCTTTCACCAGTTGCTCGGGTGCGGCTTCGGTCCATCTTGAATACATTTCTGGAGCCATTTCAGGCTTTAACACTATGCCCTTATTGGGAGGTTCTTCCTTCAACTCGGGGCCAACTATGGGAGAAACTGACCCCCAACACCTTCATAAGTAGTACACCGTCTTGCCTCCCTCTTGGTCCTTCATCATCTTCCGAGGGACAAAAGAGCTTTTGTGCAAAGAGGAAAGTTAGGACAATGGCCGTTTGCTTGACTCGACCTTTGGTTTGTCATCCGAGTAACAAGGCTCGCATGTACTAAAAAGTCTTTCTGAAGCCTCTATAGTCACTGTCTCATTTCCCCACTTAGCTTTGACACATTAATGATAACTTGAAGGCACAACACCATACTTGTGCATCCAAGTCCTTCCCAAGATAATATGATAGTTTGTCTCAGAGTCAATAATATGAAACCTAGTGGCCGAGCGAATCACCCCTACGGCCAAATCAACTGGCACATACCCCAGAGTAACTCTCTTTTCCTCCGAAACACGTGATGGCTACTGGTTGTTTCACGATGTGGTTTTCAGAAATCTTGGCCTTCTCTAGAGTTGCCCAGGTCATGATACTGATGGAAGCTCCGCTATCTAGCAAAGCCCTCTTGAACTCAACCTTATTGATGTAAGCGGTCACATAGAGTGGTAGGTTGTGTGGAAAAGGGTACTTCTGGTCTGCCTCAGAAAAGATTATAGCATTAGTCTGCTTCATTGCTTTCCTTGGAATAGATCTCTCAACTATCACACCTCCTTTATGGTGTGCCTCGGCAATATTGATAATGGACTTGGTAATTCCAGTTCTCGCTTCCTCGGAAAGCCCAAGCTGATCAAAGAACTGTTTGAACTTGATGCTATCTTAGAGAGTCTTTGCTTAGTGATCTGGATCTTTCTCTATCCTCGGCGGCTCATAGTTAACCAACTCTTTAGTTTCATTGAAGTAGGATGGCATACAAACAATATGCTTTCTTCTTATTATCGGCCTCTATTAAGCCTTTAAACGAGAGTTTGGATATCCTCGAGAGATCCGGCTAAGGCATTGGATTGAAGGATGCTTCGTAACCAACTCTTCCTTCTGGATTGAAAGGTTCACTATAAGAAACTTCCTCGCCTTCAGGCTCAAAGGCGTCTTCGAAGGAGTATTCTTTATCCTCTGGCTCGAGGGCGTCTTTGGGGAAGTGCTCCTCATCCTTCGGCTCAAGGGCGTCTTCGAGGGAGTGGTCATCATCCTCCAAGTTTTCAATTGTTTCAATCATTGGCCTGTCATATGCCATCATAGCCATGTTTTCTAGGATATCCTGGAGCCCCTGTTCTTTGAAACTTAGCTCATTTGCTTCAACTTTCTTTCTAAAGACCTTCTTAAGCGTTCGACAATTTTCTGTAAGATGTCCCAATGATCGGTGGAAAACACAATAATTAGAGCCTTCGCGATCCTTCTTCTGTAAAAGCTCTTCGATATGAGGTAACTTCAATTCTTCGTCATTCTTTGACTAAGGCTTTCACCTCCTCAATACTACATGGAAAATGAGTGTCATTGTAGACCGCCTGAGAACTCCCAGCTCCGCGCGCGAGGGCGCGAATCGTTTGTTCTTTAGCTACTACAGTTCGGACACGTGTCACGGTTTTGAATCTAATCTCACAAAGTGCAATGTGAGATCGATAAATCACCAAAGAGTCCAAATCCGGCAAATCATTTTGGAAAACTGATTTTTATAAAGAAGTGCCAAACATGGACTGCTTTGCCAGATACAAAGTCGCCATCTAAATGTTTTATTTTGGGAAATCTAGGAAACCCTAACTCGTGCCTAAGGCCACGTGTCCGTCATCACCAAAGTTGCCTCAGCTCGGGAACTTGGGTACGAGAGGGGAAGGTCATGGAATGAGCACCCCCGCTCGCCCGATCAAAGATCGGCCTTTACTAACAGATACGTTGTTTTTGAAAACACATGCGTTCTTATTTTGGTTATTAGCCAAGAATTACTATGTTATGCGCACAGCAAACAAGTATAGACTAGATCGCCTAAGTTGGAACAAAACATTTCATGTTCGTTTGTTGGAAAATGGTTTTAGAGGTGCTACTCGCAAGTACGCTACGTTGCGGATTTTGATGAATTGTTTCAATTCAAGCAATCCAACCTTCACCCACAGGCATTCAGGCAGTTAATCATTTAAGCAATTAGCCTCATGGCAAGCATGCTAACATGGGAACATACAGATCTCATGCAGTATGCTAAAGCATAAACACTCACAGTGTACTCCGAGCCAAAATAGAGAACTAGCTAGAAATCATGCACGATCCTAGTTCATGTTAAGATGGCTAATGCAACACATGCAAAAATGCAACTCAGATAGGCTCGGCAATTCTAAGATGTCATGTGAATACAACTTGATAACATGCTGTCGAACACGTATTCAAGTAAATGTATTGAAATACAATGTAGTTTGTATGATGAGCCGAGCCCGGTACATGCAATACAGATAAATGGGTGCACGCATGCAAGCATAAGGTATGCTAATTGAAAATGACCCTAAAACTAACCATCGAAAGCGGTTAAGTAAAAGAGAGAAAGAAATGAGGGTTGGAAGACATGCATCGCACACACGTACGCTTATTACAACAATACGCCCTCTCGCAGGAGGGTCCGAATAATGAGCTAACTAGCTAATCTAAGCTAATTAGACTAATTATTACAAAACAAAACTAGCTAACTAACAAGCTAACTAATTATGAAGCTAATTAACTAACAGGTTAACTAACTAGTTATTACAACACAAATAAGCAGCTAAATGCATTAACTACTTAAGCACAGAACCAAAGCATAAACTAGCTAAGGAAAGCAGTAAAAAGAGGTCGGAAATCCGTCGCAATGCCCCAATTTGCCTCTGTTTGCAATTGTTCTCAGAACACTGCATAAAGCTCCAGATAGCTTCTACTCCATCATGGGAACCTGTAGGGATGTTGCCGACCAGTTATTGGTGTTGCCAACCAGCTGCCGACCACCTACCATTGCTGCAGACCAAAAAAGGTGGTCGGCCAGCTAGTTTTTCTGGTCGGCCGACCAGTTGTTGCTGCCAAACTCCAATTTGCTGCAACAGAGAACAAGAAGGGCATGGCAATGTATTTGCAAGATATGTGTGCACAACCACCCTCCTTATCATATCATGAGCTCAAGGGGATATGGTTCTCGACCCTCGGGTCACCAATCACGCATCTCGATGCATGATGGCCGAGAGGCCAAGATTGCACGTTTCAATGTAAATGAATGAACAAATAACACATAAAGCCTTAACCTCTATCATGCTTGATCAAGAGGGTCGGCGACCGAGAATTGAGGCACGTTTCATCACTTCAAGTATGAAACGTCCCTCGTTTCTCGTACTCGGATTAACACTTAATCCAAACAAAATACAAAGCAACAACAAACATGCAAACATGCATTGCAATTCAAACATTTTAAACACAATGTAATGCATGCATACACAATGCAATGCAACATGAGCAACCTATCAATGTTAATGGCATGCATACACAATGCAAGGCAACATAAGCAACCTACCAATGCTAATGGCATGTATACACAATGCAAGGCAACATAAGCATTTCAACACAAAGCAAACAACAATGCAAGCATAATGAAAAGCAACATAAGTATGCATCAACAATGCAAACAACAAGCATGCAAAACACAATGCAACTCAAGCATGCAAACATGATGCAATGTAACAACATTTGAACAACATGCTCAATGGACTTAAACTAAAAATGGACAGACCTCAATCATGACCAAATCAATGGCCATAATGCTAAAATGATGGCATGAAATGCAAGGTAAATGCATGCACATGCAATGGCCCATCAACTAGGCTTAAGAGCACAACTCTGAAGAGCGCTCAAGAAGTGATAAACATAGGAGTGTAACAACACTATAAACTCTGAATTAAGGCATGAAATGATGCCAAATCATTCAAACTACACAAGCAAAACATGTAAGGGTCCTTAAGCATTAAAGCTAGCAAAGAGGACTATACAAATGGGCATGCAACACACGGCACAAATGTATGAACCAACCATGGACAGAGCTTAATTAGGTCTAAACAAAGACCAAAACATGCTAAGATGGGGGCTCAAAGGTCTAAGTATGCATGCATGCACACTTGGCCACAAACAAGGCAACAATGCACAACCTCTAGAGGCACTCAAATGGTGAAAGAAGTAGGAACATGGAAATTCTATATGCTCTGAAATGTCATGTTAAATGATGCCAAATCATGTACATGATACAAATGAAGCATGCTATGGTGCCCAAAGCTTGAAACTAGCAAGGTCAATTGCACTACAGTTATGCAATACATGAAGCATATGGCAAATACAACCCAAAAAAGTCCTAGAGCATGTCAAAATGATGCTAAAACATGCATGGACCAAAGCTAAAACATGCTAGCATAAAGGGCATAAGGCATGATGTATGCAAGGCCAAAAGGGAGGATTACACTACACCTATTAAGACCAAGCATGAGATGGCTTTGCCAACAAAAATTAGAGTTATATCATGGAAAAAAAAACCCCAAATACACACTGAAATGATAGCTCGCAAGCTTAGGCATGAAGGCATACACAATGACTCATGTTAAGGGCATAAAGCACAAACTCTCCAATGCATGGAAAGAGTGAAAGATGTGAATGCATGACCACACTACATGGACTAAAATCACATATCAAATGATGCCAAATCATACAAATAGCCCAAGTAATGCATACTAGTGGACTCAAAACTCAAGAATAGTGAGCTAGAATGCACTATGGCTATACAAAGCAAGGCATGCATGACCAAAACAACACAAATCAGAGCTTAAGCATGCTAAAACATGAACAAAAGATTTTTAGAGTTAAGCCAAAATCATGTTAGAATGATGGTCTAAAGCATGATACACATTAGGCTAATGAATGGAAATGCACTACAAGTGCATGGAGCATGCATGGGGCTATCAAACCAAACCTTAACAAAGGTATATCATGGCAAAACAACACCAAGAACATACTAAGATAGAGCCAAAACATGCAAGAAAGGCATGCTACTTCATAAGGCATACGAAGCTAGTTTGCAAAATTTACACTATAAGTGCATAAAGCATACAAGGGATGACAAAACCAAGTCAAAATAGTGGTATGCCATGTCGAAATAACCCCAAATACAAGTCGAGAATAAGCCAACACAAGCTTAACAAACATGCTCAAACATGAGGCATACAAAGCAAGCAACCAAGAAACAAGGATAGAGGATGACCCCCTCCTATTTGGGACCTCAAAACACAAGTTTTACCACTGAAAATCCACTGGATTTCAATGGTTAAAATGCCAAGAGAAAGTGATCTCAAGGGCCTAAAGTGATGGTGAAAAACAAAGCCAAACAAGGCCTAAGAGGGGGTAGACTGCCCCCAACACCAACAAGGCCTTAAACAAACATCACAAGCATGTAAAATCAGAGCTTTTTGTAGTTTAAACTTCAGCCAAAATAAGCATGCAAATAGGTCCAAAAGCTTAATAAAAATAAAGCTTTAAAGGGCTAGTTGACTCACTCTTGAAGAATAACTTCAAAGCTGCAACTCCAGCAGCTTTTCTAAGCACAAACTAGTCCAAAAACTCCAAAACCAACCTCAAGGTACCTCAGCAACAAAAGGGTGGTGTTTCACTATTTGTTTGTGTGCAAAAGTGTGAAGAATAGTCACTTTAAAGCACAAAACAAGAGAGAAATGGAGGATTATAGATGTAGATGATATGTATAGCTCAAGCACAAAATTATGAACCTGGAGAAGGAGGGAGAAGGTTCTCTTTTATAGAGAACCAAAGTTAAGCTTGTTGAACAAGCTTAAGGCCTAAATCCATCCCTCCATACGCATGGAGGATGGTTTCTGTGTCCTCCAGCTATTACAGCTGGCTAGAAAATATCTCCAGGAATGAGCCGGAAAGCTGCCGACCACTTGAAGTGGTCGGCCAGCTACTTCCACTAGTCGGTCGACCAATGGAAGTGGTCGGCCAAGGAAGGAAGTGGTCGGCCATAGGGGAGGAGTGGTTTGCAGTATGAAAGCAAGGTGGTGGTTTGATGGCCGACCAGAAAAAGTGGTCCAAAGACCAAGAAAACCAGTTGCCCGAACAGAAAACTGGCTGGCAGGAAGGAAAGTAGTCTCCAAGGGGAAGAACTGGTCTCCCACCCTTATACCACCTTCTAAACAAGGAAAACAAGGTTTGTGCCAAAAACAAACCAAAAAGGATGCAAGACGAAAGTCCGGGGGGTCGAGGTGCGCAACCGGAAGACTCAAAAACTAGTCTACGGGCACCAAAAGTGGTCAACGAGGGAAAAGTTATCTACGAACACAAAAAGTGGTCTCCCAGACCTCAGTGTCCCTCTAGACCAAGGCAGCAAGGCATGGTTCGAAAACCCAGCCAAAAGGAGAACGTTAAGCGGTCTCGAGACAAGGCGCGCGGTCGAAGACTCTGAAAACCGGAAACTAATCTCCAAAAGGAAAAAGTGGTCTACGACCACAAAAATGTGGTCTCCTAGACCTCTCTCTCCCTCCAGGGAAGGTCAACAAGACTTGGTCCACAAACTAAGCCAAAACACAAAGAGTTCAGAGGCCCGGAGGCAAGGCACTCAGCCGAAAACTCCAGAATCTCGAAACAAGCACAATATGCACTATCACCGAGCGCTCAATCGATGACGTCTAAGTCTTAAGGTCGATCTAAAATGGGGTGTCTATAGTCATCTTCGTAGCCCTTCCTCTTCTGCCCTATGGATCCCTCCCCCTGCAACTTTCGAGTAGAAGATGCGGAAGCCGCAATGACAGAAGGTCCTTGGGATGACTTGTAGCTAGTTTTATAACTAGTCTCGAACCCGATCTCTTGAGACTTAGGTATGTTGATGTTCTGAGATGCTTCACTTAGTGCCGAGAAGGTGGGTAGCTTATGATTAACAAGAAGCATCTTCTACCCATTCAATACCCTTCAACACAGATTTGGACCAAGTAGCTTTCCTCCACAGCCTCATAACAGTCCACGGCTTTGTCTTGGAACCTCTTCACATATTCGAGAATGTCTTCACCCTCCTGTTGCTTTTCCTTACACAGGGTAAGTGTGGTCACTTTCTCGGCCACTTGAAAGAATTTGGCGTGGAATTTGTTAACCATCTCCTCCTAACTTCGGATAGAGTTTGGAGCCAAGTTCACGTACCAACTATATGCTCGATCGGTGAGGGACTTGGAGAATCTCTTAGTCAGAGGACATGATTTGAACCATGAATCCTCAAAGTCTCGATGAACCAAACAATATGTTCTCCGGCATTTCTTTGTTTGCCATTAAATTTGATGAACTTCGGTACTATGTACCCCTCCGGGTATGGATAACTTAACACCTCGATAGGGTATGGTGGCTTAACATCCGGATCGGGCAAAAAGAGTAAAGTTCTCCTGTCCTATTCGAGATCAAACATGGATCGCACATCGTCGAGAGTGAGAAATTGTTGAGGGAGAGAACTTGATAATGGTATTCCTGGAACTTCGCTTGTAGACCCAAAGACTGAGCTTGGAGCAACTTGGCCATTTGGGTGTTGAGAATTCACCATCGGTGAAGACACATGACGATATTGGCCATCGGCACCTATAGACAAGCCATTTGATGATAGGACATCGAATTGGGTCCCATAAAGTCCATTGCACGCCGTAGCTATACCAGGTTAGGCTTGCAAACTTGGCGTCGGAACCAAAGGAGACCCGCTCGGTACATGAGTAGAATTTACAATCGATGAAACAAAATTGGGCATGGATGGAGCACCATTTTGTAGAGAAATCTCTGTGGGCCTTCCTTGAACTTCCACAGCCATTGGAACACCATTCATTACGTTGAGAACTCCTCCAGCCACCGATGGACCATGGCTCGATCCTCCAGGTGCGTGATTTTGCACTCCATAGGCCACAAGTTGGCCATGACTTGTTCCTCCTAGCACTTGATTTTGCACACAATTTTGAGAAACTTCAGGGAGAATTGGGGGTGGGTCTTGATGGTTTTGACCATTCCCAACGTCACCATGAAGTTATTGATGCTTGCCAGCGCCGACTTGACCTCCATTTGTTGCCGGTGGTTTGAAATTCGAACCCATTACCAACATGGTGTAGGTGAGATTTTGAAGGGTCGTGAGGATCTCTTGTTTAGTGTGTTGGAGTCCTTGAATGGCTTCAAGGATAAGAAGTGAGTCTTGAACTTGAGTCCTCTCATCGCTACCATTGGAAGAGCCTTATTGGTGAGTCTCATTATTTTCCATTTTTGCCGGTGTTGTATGTGTTTTGGATCTTGTTACCACCATTAACCAATCCGCCTCCCCAGCAGAGTCGCCAGAATGTATGAGTTGGTTTGGGGATGTCGCCAGAAAATTCGAAGGTCGCCAGAAAAGTTACCGGAATCTTCAAATATTTGCCAAAAAATTCGAATGTTGCCAAAAATTTTGAATCTTCTAGAAATAGTTAAAGGCTTAGATTCTTTAATGGTCGCAACTAGAAACACAATAGCAAAGAGATGATGGAGATAAGAGATTGGGTGAAGAAGAAGGAAAAGTAGTTACAGAGAATAATGGCAATATCCCACTTTCACTCTCAAGGTAGATAATGGAGAAAGGAAATTAGTTCTCTCCCAAGAATTGTCTCTCCGAAATCCATCCCTTGTAAAGCTATGGGTGGGTGCTATTTATAGGCACCTCATGAAGTAGGATGGAGCCCATGTGCAAGACACATGAGGAATATTCCCTTTAACTACCTTGTCCGATGAGGTGACCTGTAACATGCCTGGGGGGTACCCACGCGAGTTAAACAGTTCGGACTCCCGAGATCTCTTTGATCTCAAGTTTCACGAGTGCAATGTGAAACGTAGACGAGAGTCCAGATTCGAAAACTTTTATTGAAAATCCATTTTATTGCAATTTTGTAAAAAATGGACTGCGTCATCAGATTTCAAAGTCGCCACCTAATATTTATTTTGGGAAATTAGGAAACCCATGACTCGTGCCAAGGCCACTGTTCGTCGTAACCAAGGATGCTTGGCTTGGAAACTTAGGTATGAGAGGGGAAGGTCAATAATGAGCACCCCCGCTCACCCGATCAAAAGATCGGTCTCTACTAAACCATGATATGACTTTTATTTTTTTTTATATGTTCATGTTCTGATTATTTTAGTAAATCCTAAAATTTACTATGTGAAGCATACAAGTATAGACTAGTTTGCTCAAATTGGAACAATTCAATTTCATGTTTGTTTGTCGAAAAGGGTTTGAATTTGCCACTTGACAAAGTGGGTTTAAAGTTTGTGAATTTGCCACTGCAAAGTGGGCTTAAAATATACATTTATTGAATTATTCCAATTCAAACAACAAGCCTTCATCCACAGGCATTCATACAGTTATATCAAGTAAACAAGTAGTCTCATGGTAAAATGCTTACACATAGCAAGAAAAACACACACAGATGGGATGCTAAAGCATAAAAACTCACTGATTGACCGACGTCCCGCGAACAGCTACAAAACAAAGTTAGTCCAAATATGCATGATCTTATATACAGAATCCTAATGCAATTCACTCATGAGATGCACTAAAGATTCGGCTTCTAAAATATGGCATGTGAATCATCTCAATAACATGAGGTAGCACATAGAATCACAGAAGAATTGATTAAACCCACACATGTAAATGTAGCCCAATCTTAATGCATGAGACATGAATGTAAAGCATGGATATGCATGGCATGTCAGATATATACATATGTACAGTTAGGGAATGCAATTAAAGAATGGGATAGAAAGAAGTGGGGTAGGGGATTATTACAATACTTTAAATATTACAAATCTGAGAGAGAGAGAGAGAGAGAGAGAGAAGGGAATAATAAAATGAAATAAAACCTCACAACCACTCAAAATCAAAATAAAAAATAAAAGTTTGAAATCCCCAGCCATTCATCAACTTGCAAATAACCATCGATCCTCATGCCTCGGCCCATGTATTCATCTTCAATGGAGGCCCCATCAACACTCAAACAAAACCGGCCCACTATCAAGCCGGCCCACCGGCTAATCAAAAATGCACCAACCCAACGTGAATGACATCCACATGGGTTATTATTCGAAGCAACAGCCGCACTTCGGAACAATAATGCACATGGTATCACTAGAAACTGGACAAAGCCAACACCTGCAGCAACACTAAGAAGCAACAATTATATCAACTTGATTCAAGTATGTATGTCTAACACCATCACAAAGTTTCCTGGGTAAGAAAACCGACTACGTGTGCATGAGAAAGAGAGAGAGGTGCCGAGAGGGAGAGAGAGGTGTGTGTCGGTGTGTTGCTGTGAGTGTGACGTGTGTGTGCATGGGTGGTGTGGCATGTGCGTGCCGTGTGTGGTTGTGTGTGTGCATGGGTGGTGTGGTGTGTGCTGTGTGTGTTGTGTATTGTGTGTGTTCATGGTCTCCTTCCCCCTCTCTCTCTAAACCCGTGTGTGTTGAGTGTCATGCATGTGTTCATGGTCTCCTTCCCCCTCTCTCTCTAAACCCGTGTGTGTTGAGTGTCATGCATGTGTTCATGGTCTCCTTCCCTAACCCGTGTGCATGTGTGTCTGAGAGTCATGAGTCTCTTGGCATAGAAAGAGAGAGATTGGTTCCTTGTTGATGTCTTCATCTCCGAACCAACTCATGCGAGAGAGAGAGAGAGACCAGGTGTAGAGAGAGAGGCCAGAGATTGACGCCCGGGAAGAGAGAGAGTGGTCGTGTGTTGTGTGTTAATCTGCATGTGAGTGTTGTGTGTGTGTTGTGTTTCAGTGAGAGAGAGAGAGAGAGAGAGAGAGAGATCAGTTTGGGAGAGAGAGCAACTCCTTCGAGAGAGAGAGCCGCTCCTCCCTTTTCCCGTGTTGTGTGCTGTGTTCTCTCCTCTGTCTCAGTGTGGTGTGTTGAATCTGGGGTGTCCAGCTCTTCTTCTCCCCAAGCCGAGAGAGCCAGCCAGAGAGAGGTGTGAAGATGCTGGGTGTCTCTTCTGTGTGTATCGGTGTGCTATCTCAATTGTAGAGAGGGATCAGAGAACCAGATGCATGTGTCAATGTATAGGTGTGTAGTGTGTGTGTGTATGATATCCCCAGTGCATGGAGTGAAGGTGCTACCCGTGGGTGTGATAAGTGTCTATGAAGCTCTGTATATGGCAGCGTGTATGAAGCTCTGTGTGTATGGTCTCCCCCCCTTCCTTGAGTGGTGTTGGGTCTCTTCTTCTTCAGAGAGAGAGACCGTGTCTCCCCCTGTGTGTGCTGTCTTCTCTCTTTTTTTATTTTTTTATTTTATTCTTCCACCCTCACCTATCATCATGCATGCTCCTTTTTTCTATATTCCCCACCCAGCTCTCCACCGAACCCATACTCTATATTATCTCTACCCAAAAGCAAAGCACACCACCTTTTATTTTATTGTATTTTATTTTTGTTGTTGTCCCACCCCCAGATCATGTCCTCCTCTTTTTATCTTCATTCATTTTTTTATTGATCTCTCTCACCCACTCTTTCTTTCTCTCTAAAAACAAACATATCTTGCACCACCCTAAAAAACAAATCATCATTCCAAACCCATCTTGACCAAACTTTTATTTTTATTTTTTTATTTTCTATATATATATATATATATATATTTTTATCATTTTCCTTTTTAACAAATATCAAAAATTATTTATACTAGATGAAAACATAAAAAACTATGTATAACACACAAAATTATATAAAAATATAAAATACTACAAATTCCAAAATAATATAAAATAATTTGGCCAAAATGGGTGAGGTTTGGAATTAAAGCTTCAATTTGATTTTTCGGCTGAGGAAATTCATAAAGTGGTATATTCCAATTTTCATCATGGGGTGGTCAAAACAAAGTGTCCAAGTCTTAGGGTTGGTCAAAATGGGGTGTCTACAGTTGCCCCTCTTTGACAAAGCTCGAAGTCATTGTATGACGTGAGTGAATGTCAAAGCCCGAAGACGACCCTTTTGACAAGGCCGTAAGACTTGGGCAAACAAACCAGATGTAATGCAAGTGGTTGAACCCGAAGGTTGCTTACGTATCCCTTTGCAAGGAATCAAACCAGCGTAGTTCAGAGGCAAGATGCTAATGATATGCAGGAAGATTGTGAGAACTGGACTTATACGCTACGCGAAGCCGATTATTTTTGAAAACCTTATGATCATGCAAGAGAGGAAAGACCTCAACCAAGAGAAATCAGCATCCTAACACGTGTCACGTGAAAGGAGGAACGATGGTGTAAACAACAGGCGCACCTGATGTTTTTAACCGAGTGAATCAAAGACCTAACGCGTCTCACGCGAAAGGAGGAAAGATGGTGTAAACAGACAGGCGCACTTGACTGTTTTTAACCGATTTGCAATCCAAACGCGTTTCACGCGAGAGGAGGAATGATGGTGTAAACATCAGGCGCACCTGATGTTTTTAAACCGATTTGGTGGTGTAAACAACAGGCGCACCTGCTGTTTTTAACCGATTTGCAATCCAAACGCGTTTCACGCGAGAGGAGGAAAGGTGGTGTAAACAAACAGGCGCACCTGACTGTTTTTAACCGATTTGCAATCCAAACGCATTTCACGCGAGAGGAGGAAGGGTGGTGTAAACTGACAGGCGCACCTGACTGTTTTTAACCGATTTGCAATCCAAACGCGTTTCACGCGAGAGGAGGAAGGGTGGTGTAAACATCAGGCGCACCTGATGTTTTTAACCGATTTGGGTGGTGTAAACAAACAGGCGCACCTGCTGTTTTTAACCGATTTGTAATCCAAACGCGTTTCACGCGAGAGGAGGAATGGTGGTGTAAACAGACAGGTGCACCTGCTGTTGTTAACCGATTTGCAATCCAAACGCGTTTCACGCGAGAGGAGGAAGGGTGGTGTAAACAGACAGGCGCACCTGACTGTTTTTAACCGATTTGCAATCCAAAAGCGTTTCACACGAGAGGAGGAAGGGTGGTGTAAACAGACAGGTGCACCTGCTGTTTTTAACCGGGGTGGTGTAAACAGACAGGCGCACCTGACTGTATTTTAACCGGGGTGGTGTAAACAGACAGGCGCACCTGACTGTATTTTAACCGATTTTGGTATAAACAGACAGGCGCACCTGACTGTATTTTAACCGGGGTGGTGTAAACAGACAGGCGCACCTGACTGTATTTTAACCGATTTTGGTGTAAACAGACAGGCGCACCTGACTATATTTTAACCGAGGTGGTGTAAACAGACAGGCGCACCTGACTGTATTTTAACCGATTTGGATGGTGTGAACAGACAGGCGCACCTGACTGTATTTTAACCGATTTGGATGGTGTGAACAGATAGGCGCACCTGCTGTTGTTAACCGATTTGGATGGCGCATGATTTGTGCAATGCAATGCAATGTCATGAAGTGATGATAAAGCTATGAAGATGGCAACATGGGTGGCAAGATTTGTGTAAAACACACAAAGCAGCCACATTTCTACCTGGCTATGTTTGCAACTTTCCCTATTCTCCAACAGGGTGACAGACTAGGTTGGTTCAATTTCCAGAGTTGAGGCACATACAAGCTATCTCAACCTATGGGGCTGCCATATAGATTTCAAGCCGGGGATACACCCTTGGGTATTTAAACTAGACATTAGTCTCGGAAATCCCGAACCTTTTGCATTCTAGGCATCACCATTCGAACTCTAATTTCCACTGTCTTAGTTGATCTCCTAGGAACTCATTACAAACATAGTCAGGTGACTATACCAGACCGATTGAAGTCGTTTGGGCACGACAAACACCAAAGGAATTGCACCTTTAGAGGATTTAAGGTCTCCTAGACCATGAAAGTCGTTTGGGCACGACAAACACCAAAGGACTTGCACCTTCAAAGGATTTAAGGTCTCCTAGACCCGAAAAAGAACAAGAAGCACACTTGCTGTTTTTAACCGATTGAATGGCCACGGATGCCGCTTTACTTCCTGATCATATTCACAACTTTCCCTATTCTCCAACGAGTGACAGACTAGGTTGGTTCAGTATCCAGAATTGAGGCGCAACGCACACTACGCTACCTCAACCTATGGGGTTGCCATACAGATTTCAAGCCGGGGATACACCCCTGGGTATTTAAACCAGACTTTAGTCTCAGAAATTCCAAACCTTTTGTTTCTAGGCCTTGGCCATTCGAACTCTAGTTTTCACCGTCGCAGTTGGTCTCCTAGGAACTCATTGCAAACACAACCAATATAATACACAAATATTTACATATAAATACACACATATATGTACATATGGTATACACATATGCATATACAGACAACATACAGACAGATATATGCAGATATATACACAGACATATACAGTATATATATAGGTATATACGACACAGACATATACGGACCTATACACAAACATATACGGATATATACACAGATGGGGAATATTTCGTTTGCAACCGTCAGCGAGAAGATGCCGTTACTGAGAAGGCATATTCCGTTTGCTAACGTCAGCACACGTACGCAAAACACGCAAAAAGAAAGGAAAAACACAAAATGCATGGATGTGGGGATACGGGGTTTCGAACCCCTGACCTTAAGTTTGGCCTCCGAGTCCTCAACCACTAAACCACGCCACTCTTGTGATAAGATATGCAAACAAATATATATACATATACGAGACATATATACACAAAATCAAAACAAACCAAAAGAAACACTCGATGTGGGTTCGAACCCCTTACCTCAGGCTCAGCCTCTCACTCTTCAACCACTGGGCCAAACCACTGAACCCAAGCCACACCTGTGACCCAAATGTTCAAACAAATATATATTATATATATATATATATAAAAGACATATTATACATAAAACGAAAACAAAACAAAAGAAACACTCAATGTAGGGTTCGAACCCCTGACCTCGGGCTTAGGCTTCCAAATCTTCAACCCACTGGGCCAACCACTGAACCCAAGCCATACCTGTGACCCAAATGTTCAAACAAATATATATAATACATAGATATACAATACATATACATTATATATATACAATTCTCCCGCCTTTCTCTCTGTTTTTGTCTCACTCTCTCTTCCGTCATCTTCTTCGAGCGTTGTGTCTGGCGCGCGATTTCAACAATCGCGGCGCCTGATCGACAGGCTATCCAATCTTGCCCCGATTGTCAATGATCATCTCGAGCCTTCCTCCCTCTTTGTCTTCTTCTTTGGCTTCATCCTCTTTTTAAGTTGAGGCCTGCGAAAGAGAGAGGCAGAGCAAAAGCCTGCAAACTTTCTCTGTCACTACTTTGCAACCTCTTTATTTTGCATTACTCTCCTTTGCCATGGCTTCTTCACACGGTTCTCTCACTCTTTTTCCAGACCTAAACGAGTCTACGATAGAGATGACCAATTTCGACTCCCTGAACCTCAACCACGAGCTCCTCCTCCTTCTCTGTTTTTAACTTTCCGGCGATGTCAGTTGAACAAATCATGGCGGCACAGTCTGACATCGAAGCAAACTCGTATACGCTGAGGTCATGTGTGGAGATCGTGACTGCGGTCTCCAACTTGTCCCGTCGGCTGCAGAACAGAACGTGTGAGGGCATCGATTGAATGCACAACTTTCTTTACTTCAACATATGTACAAAGATTCTCGAGGGGAAGTTAGCGCGCTGAAAGAAGTAAACAAAGAGCTGAAACGACTGACGACCTTCGTGACTCGATTCAGGAGTTTCTTCGCACAACCAATTTGATGGCCGGCGAGGAATAATCTCCTTTGGAAGCTCTGCCAAGGCTGAGGCAGAGTCTTCAAAAGCTTCGAAGGAGTAAAGAGATGAAACGAGGCAGCTGATGGTAAAGTCAGGCAACGAAGTTGTGTGCAAATGAAGCCAGTTGTAATCTTCGCCGTCGAGCTACTGCCGGAAAACTGAAGAAAATGCTACTCTCTTTTTTTGCTTTTTTTTTGTTGTTGTTTTTGTTTTTTTGTTTTTGTTTTTGTTTTTTTTTTTGTTTTTTGTTTTGTGTCTCTGTGATCGGGGATGTCCTCCCCTGACTGCAATAAAATCAGTTTAGTTTTTGCACATCAATGGCGTGACTGGCATATCACTTTGAACTTGAAAACATTTTTGTTTGATTGAATTTGAGAATGATTCAATTTTGAACTCTGAATTGAACATTGATTCTATACTAACCTGAATCAAAGAATGATTTAGCGAAAAAAAGAACAAAGCAAAACAATCCAAACACACTTATATACACTGACTGGTATGAATACACCGACTGGTATAAATATACTGACTGGTATGAAAGGAACACACTTATATACACTGACTCGTATGAATACACACTTATATACACTGACTGGTATGAATACCTTGACTGGTATGAATACACACTTATATACACTGAATAGTTTACTTAAGCAGTGGAAAAGATAGAATCTCTAACTCGACTATGCCCCTAGTTCATCGCCTTGACCATTTTTTGTCTCTTGATTTTTTTTTTTTGGTAAAAATGTTTTGATCAACATGAGAGTTAGATTAGTATACTTATTCCATTTTTTGTTTCAAATCATGTAAGCTAAACTGTGAGCACTAAAAATTTTCCCTTTTCAAATCCAAAGAATGGTCCAAGTTTTGCAAAAATGGAACAATTTTTTGAGAAATTAGTCAGCTTCATTCAAATTAATCAAAACCTATTTTTGCAAATGGCCACTACCCAACTAACATGGAATCAACCATTGGGGTGCATAGTCCCAAGCCATATAATCAATGGTGATAACTGAACCAAGCCAATATGAACCGAATGAAGCCGAGAACTGAACCGAATCGAACTGAGTTGAACCGAATCAGAGCCAAAATTAATCGAACCAACTGAATCGACCAAACCAAAGACAAACCAAGAAAATGTAGATAGGACAACCAAGTCGACTAAAGATACACTAATCAAACATGGACGAAATGAATGAGTTGAAAAATTATTAGGCCGAACTTCAAGATGAAGCTACCTACGTATCCCAAAGATAGGAATCAGGCCATCGTAGTTCGGGCTAAGGTTCACTCGGTATTGATACTTTCCTTTTGTGCTCTAACTTTTGCCAAAGCCGCCCTTTCGGGTTTTCAACCTTGCGAGCTTCTTTTTTTTTTTTTTTCATTTTCAAATTTTTTTTTTTTTTTCATTTTCATTTTTTTTTCATGTTGTTTTTTTAATTTTTTGTTTTTCTGCTCTAACTTTTGCCTGGGTCGCCTTTCTGAGTTTTCCCCAGCGAGCCTCTCAAGGGTTTCAGTTTAGCTTGTCCATGTTGATTGGGTGTGAGATCTCTAAGCCATCAAAATCTATAATATGACTGCTACACTTGACTAGGAGATATGATGATATAAGGACTAGGCTAGTTGGTCTGAATTTGCCCCTAGTGTTGCCCCTAGTGTAGTGGATAGGAACTCGACTGTCCTTCAATAATAAAATTCATTCTCTCAAATTCTGGTTTGGCCTTTTGGGCGGTCTTCATTAGGAAACGATTCAGTTTTAACTCTTTGATCACATCCAACCTTTTGCCCCTAGTTCAAGGGCTGCTTCAAATCTAAATCACATCCAACCTTCTTCCCGGAGTTCAAGGGTTGTTTCCAATCTGAATCACTGGCCCTACATAGTTTTGGCTAAGGTTCACTCGGGTATTGACACTCTCCTTTTACGCTCTAACTTTTGCCAAAGTCGCCCTTTCGGGTTTTCAACCTTGCGAGCTTTTCATTTTTCTTTTTATTTTTCCTTCCTTTTTTTTTTTTTGTGCTCTAACTTTTGCCTGGGTCGCCCTTCCGGGTTTTCAACCCAGCGAGCCTCTCAAGGGTGGTACCTTATTGCCCCTAGTTCAAGGGCTGCCTCCATTTCAGCTATGCAAGCCTCACACTTTTGCCTCTAGTTCAAGGGCTGTTTCAAATCGAATCACATTCTCTGCCCTAGTTCAAGGGTCTGTTTCCAATCTGGATCACATCATTGCCCCTAGTTCAAGGGCTATTCCAATTCGACTATGCAAGCCTTACACTTTGAATGATCATTGAATACTTTGAATCAAGGTTTGAAAGCTAAGGAGCTAAGGAGGTCGGACCACGAGTCAAGAGGGATCTATGCTGTATAACTAATTCCAGGCATGTCTTCGTAGGACCATGCAAAAACAGTTTTTGAAATCTTTTCACAAAGTGACTAATCACTCGTACTTTTACGAAATAAGATAGAACCAATTTGGACCAAGCCAGGATCCTTCTCAGTACCCACATTAACAAAAATGATTTTATCATCAAAGGCTTAGCACACCTCTCTTCCTCTCAGTTGATCAAAATTTGCAAATTCCCGAGGAAATTCTTCCTCTTCGTTTTTTATCAAGTTTTGGAAAAAGTTTTGAAAAACTTTGGTCAATGCGATGAATTAAGGCACAAAGAAGTAGGCAGACTCTATGGCATTTTTTTTTTGTTTTTCTGTTTATTGAAAAGAGACTATAACTCAGCAATGACAACAACTTTTGACAACATACTCAAAAGAAAATGACAAAAGGACCTAGACATGACAGAAATGTCTAGGTTAGCACTATCGAAATCAAAAGACTCTAACTCATTAGGCTGACTCGAGCCTGACTCTAACTCTACAAACTTGGTGGAGTCAAACTTAGACTCAATACTCAATTCAGAACTCAGAATACAACCATTCTCAATTTTGCTAGTCAAAGTGTGGGTCAGCCACAACATTCAAAATAAAGCTCGTGCAATCAACAGGTGGTCACTCCCCAATCACAGAGATGGTCGACTTTGTGGGATATCGGCCTTTTTTTTTTTTTTTACAAAATTTTTATTTTTTTTTTGATTTTTTTTTTATTTGAAGTAATGGTGCTAAACTGAACAACCTGAACCGCTCATTCGAATTTGAGAACCCCTGTATAGATCCAATACATTGCACATAAAGCTGGAAAGAGAACAAACAACCCTAAAGAGGGTAGGTTATCCTGTCCTAGCTTGAAATCATCTAGGGTTTCACTATTCAAACAAACGGTATCATACATCCTAGAAATGGGAAAGCATCCTATCCTAATTTGAAAGGTACTATAGCTCACTATATGTACAAGGTTAGCTCTACTCTAGGGGTTGAAGTCAAGGTGACATAACCAAAGAGTCCTTTGGGTCATAACCAATAAAGATCTTAGGAACTCAAAAGAGTCAATATTAGCCTCTCTTCAAAGTCTGAGAACTTTCAGATCTCAAAAGATTATAACACAAGGCCTCCAAAGTAACGTAGAGATAGGTGTAGTGTCACAAAAAGTGTGCCTGTGCTTCCACTAGCATCTGGGCAACACAGGGACTTTAAGTGCACCAATGCATGCAATGCAATAAACATATAATTGAAAATAAAAGTCATATCATGGAGTTCGAGTCAAGGTTTCATAAATCCCCAGCGGAGTCGCCAGAAACTGTAACATGCCCGGGGGGTACCCGCGCGCGTTAAACAGTTCGGACTCCCGAGATCTCTTTGATCTCAAGTTTCACGAGTGCAATGTGAAACGTAGATGAGAGTCCAGATTCGAAAACTTTTATTGAAAATCCATTTTATTGCAATTTTGTAAAAAATGGACTGCGTCATCAAATTTCAGAGTCGCCACCTAATATTTATTTTGGGAAATTAGGAAACCCATGACTCGTGCCAAGGCCACTGTTCGTCGTAACCAAGGATGCTTGGCTCAGAACCTTAGGTATGAGAGGGGAAGGTCAATAATGAGCACCCCCGCTCACCCGATCAAAAGATCGGCCTCTACTAAACCATGATATGACTTTTATTTTTTTTTTATATGTTCATGTTCTGATTATTTTAGTAAATCCTAAAATTTACTATGTGAAGCATACAAGTATAGACTAGTTTGCTCAAATTGGAACAATTCAATTTCATGTTTGTTTGTCGAAAAGGGTTTGAATTTGCCATGACAAAGTGGCTTAAAGTTTGTGAATTTGCCACTGCAAAGTGGGCTTAAAATGTACATTTATTGAATTATTCCAATTCAACAACAAGCCTTCATCCACAAGCATTCATACAGTTATATCAAGTAAACAAGTAGCCTCATGATAAAATGCTTACACATAGCAAGAAAAACACACACAGATGGGATGCTAAGCATAAAAACTCATTGATTGACCGACGTCCGCGAACAGCTACAAAACAAGTTAGTCCAAATATGCATGATCTTATATACAAATCCTAATGCAATTCACTCATGAGATGCACTAAAGATTCGGCTTTAAAATATGGCATGTGAATCATCTCAATAACATGAGGTAGCGCATAGAATCACAGAAGAATTGATTAAACCCACACATGTAAATGTAGCCCAATCTTAATGCATGAGACATGAATGTAAAGCATGGATATGTATGGCATGTCAGATATATACATATGTACAGTTAGGGAAAGCAATTAAAGAATGGGATAGAAAGAAGTGGAGTAGGGGATTATTACAATACTTTAAATATTACAAATCTGAGAGAGAGAGAGAGAGAGAGAAGGGAATAATAAAATGAAATAAAACCTCACAACCACTCAAAATCAAAATAAAAAATAAAAGTTTGAAATCCCCAGCCATTCATCAACTTGCAAATAACCATCGATCCTCATGCCTCGGCTCATGTATTCATCTTCAATGGAGGCCCCATCAACACTCAAACAAAACCGGCCCACTATCAAGCCGGCCCACCGGCCAATCAAAAATGCACCAACCCAACGTGAATGACATCCACATGGGTTATTATTCGAAGCAACAACCGTACTTCGGAACAATAATGCACATGGTATCACTAGAAACTGGACAAAGCCAACACCTGCAGCAACACTAAGAAGCAACAATTATATCAACTTGATTCAAGTATGTATGTCTAACACCATCACAAAGTTTCCTGGGTAAGAAAACCGACTACGTGTGCATGAGAAAGAGAGAGAGGTGCCGAGAGGAGAGAGGTGTGTGTCGGTGTGTTGCTGTGAGTGTGACGTGTGTGTGCATGGGTGTGTGGCATGTGCATGCCGTGTGTGGTTGTGTGTGTGCATGGGTGGTGTGGTGTGTGCCGTGTGTGTTATTGTTGTGTGTGTTCATGGTCTCCTTCCCCCTCTCTCTCTAAACCCGTGTGTTGAGTGTCATGCATGTGTTCATGGTCTCCTTCCCCCTCTCTCTCTAAACCGTGTGTGTTGAGTGTCATGCATGTGTTCATGGTCTCCTTCCTAACCCGTGTGCATGTGTGTCTGAGAGTCATGAGTCTCTTGGCATAGAGAGAGAGATTGGTTCCTTGTTGATGTCTTCATCTCCGAACCAACTCATGCGAGAGAGAGAGAGAGAGAGACCAGGTGCACAGAGAGAGGCCAGAGATTGACGCCCGGGAAGAGAGAGAGTGGTCGTGTGTTGTGTGTTAATCTGCATGTGAGTGTTGTGGTGTTTGTGTTTCAGTGTAAGAGAGAGAGAGAGAAGAGAGAGAGAGAGAGAGAGAGAGATCAGTTTGGGAGAGAGAGCAACTCCCTCGAGAGAGAGAGTCGCTCCTCCCTTTTCGCGTGTTGTGTGCTGTGTTCTCTCCTCTGTCTCAGTGTGGTGTGTTGAATCTGGGGTGTCCAGCTCTTTTTCTCCCCAAGCCGAGAGAGCCAGCCAGAGAGTGGTGTGAAGATGCTGGGTGTCTCTTCTATGTGTATCAGTGTGCTATCTCAATTGTAGAGAGGGATCAGAGAACCAGATGCATGTGTCAATGTATGGGTGTGTAGTGTGTGTGTGTATGATATCCCCAGTGCATGGAGTGAAGGTGCTACCCATGGGTGTGATAAGTGTCTATGAAGCTCTGTATATGGCAGCGTGTATGAAGCTCTGTGTGTATGGTCTCCCCCCCTTTCTTGAGTGGTGTTGGGTCTCTTCTTCTTCAGAGAGAGAGACCGTGTCTCCCCCTGTGTGTGCTGTCTTTTCTCTTTTTTTATTTTTATTTTATTCTTCCACCCTCACCTATCATCATGCATGCTCCTTTTTTCTATATTCCCCACCCAGCTCTTCACCGAACCCATACTCTATATTATCTATACCCAAAAGCAAAACACACCACCTTTTTTTTTATTTTTTTTTATTTTTGTTGTTGTCCCACCCCCAGATCATGTCCTCCTCTTTTTATCTTCATTCATTTTTTTATTGATCTCTCTCACCCACTCTTTCTTTCTCTCTAAAACAACATATCTTGCACCACCCTAAAAAACAAATCATCATTCCAAACCCGTCCTGACCAAACTTTTTATTTTTATTTTTTTATTTTCTATATATATATATATATTTTTTTATCATTTTCCTTTTTAACAAATATCAAAAATTATTTATACTAGATGAAAACATCAAAAACTATGTATAACACACAAAATTATATAAAAATATAAAATACTACAAATTCCAAAATAATATAAAATAATTTGACCAAAATGGGTAAGGTTTGGAATTAAAGCTTCAATTTGATTTTTCGGCTGAGAAATTCATAAAGTGGTATATTCCAATTTTCATCATGGGGTGGTCAAAACAAAGTGTCCCAAGTCTTAGGGCTGGTCAAAATGGGGTGTCTACATGACCTCTCCGAGGATGAAAAAAAACCCTGAAGAGATCAACCTCTTAGCAAACCTTTCTTCTTAGCCACACCTAACTAATGATCTCCAATCATCCCAAAGGGTCAGGGGTAGTCCCAAAGGACGCCCTGCTGCAGAAGGGTCAAGGGTAGTTCAAGAGAACACCCTGCCGTAAATATTGCCAAGTCTTAGGGACTCCCTAGATCGTGCTACCTCGACCTGGGTATAGGCTAGTTTAACCAAAGAGTGAATTTATCTCCACTCACCCTCCTCAGGATCGGGTCCTTTGTTTAGACTCCGTCACACCCATGGTTCTGGTACGTAGATCCCGAAAAGCTCTGAGCCCGCAAGTGTTCTGGGACTTATTAACGGAGCGACTTTTAGATTACATTCGAATCCGTTCGAAGCCAAGCGCTTCGGATCTCTAGGTTCATTGATCAGAACCCTTTCAAGACTAAGCCAATACCTCGGAAAATGGATCTCCTTCGAAGGTTTCATATCTTTTGAAAGCAACGGTTAACCTCCTCGGATGCCCGTATGATCTGAGCCTCCTCGGATGGGCTTGTTGGACTCTTTTTAGACATATGCTTGATGGGTCTTCCTTGGCCCAATTTGTTGGTTTTCTTATGGCCCCGTTCAATAGAATTCACTTGGGCCTATTTGGCAATAATTTCTCCAAGCTCACTAATTTTTGGGCTGTTCGATTGTGTTTCAATTGGGCCCAATTAAGTAATGGACTCAAGTTAACCCCTCTTATAATAACTAACTAAGGCCTCATTTGGGAGCATGCTATTTTAGTTAACTTTTTGACTTTTTGGCTAAAATATGGTTAAAAAAAACTGGTATGTTTGGAATGACTTTTTGATTTTTAAGAAATATATGCAAAAAGTAGAGAGAAAAGGTAAATTTTTGACTTTTTGGTATATGCTATAGGCTTTTTAGTTTTTTTTAGTAACTTTTTAGATTTTAGACTAAAATTGTTGCATGCCAAATGAGACCTAAGCCTAGTTAGCTGGGCTAGTTTAATTGACCATTTTTTTACACTTCTATCTAAAAAGTTAGGGGGTCAATTTTTATCAAAAACTCACATTGTATTGTGTTGTTTATTGTTTCTATCATGGGTTTTTTATTATGGTATTTGTTGAGCTTGAGTTGTTTCTTACATATCAAATAGACTATTAGCCTAACAAGAACTAGACAGTCAACAACCACCACCAAACCTAACACAGCCAATCCCAAGCCCCCACAACTACTATCTACATTCAACCCTGAAAAATCTAGAAACCCTAGATGTTGATTTGTGATTATGTACCAATTTTAAGCAAAATATAACAATCCCAATCAAACAATCAAGAGAAAGAGACACAAAGATTTTACGTGGAAAAACCACAATTGGACACCTTCCAATTGTGATAAAAAAAATCACGGGCAACTGCCACAAGAACAATCCACTAAGAAGATTTAAAGGAATTACACAGGTATCACTCTCAATTATCTAGCGAATCCACAACGCCTAATTGAACCAACCTCTATGTGCCTCTTCCAACCCCATCTTCAGCACGGAATTGTCTTTCTGATGAGCCACTCCGGATTCCACCAAAGCTTCAGGCTCGAATTCTTCAAATTCACAACTGAAGAACAACTCTCTCTTTTGTGTATAACAAACAAACCTTTGATGTACTCTCTTTAAACCATGAGTTGAATACTCATAAAACATCAAAAAAAAAAACAAAACAAAATATCCCCAGATATAAACCTTTAAGAACCAAAAGAAGATCTGGAGGATTTCAATCAATTACTTAGTTTTGGGAGAAAACCAAGTATTTATAGAGAACCAAAAGTAATCCTAGATTGGGAAGAAAACAAACTCCTTGAGAAATCCGGATTCTGAGGCTCGCTCGAGCGAAGCTTTCCTGGCTCGAGCGAGGAGAGTAATTTTCATGATTTCTACTAGTGCCTTGGCTCGAGCGACGGATCCTTGGCTCGAGCGAGGAATACACTTCTTCAGGTTTTTGTATGGACGCAATCCTTGGCTCGAGCGAGAACTCCTTGGATCGAGCGAGCTATTCTTGGCTCGAGCGACCAATTTTGAATGCAATTTTGAATGCAATTTTGCATTTTGCTTCGGCCGCGAGCTGACCGAGCAGCTCGACCCCCGTAATAATCAGCGAAGTGGCAATCTTGAAAGCATTAACATCACAAACTTCTCTGTATGGCTCGATTCGGGTTTGGATTTGCATCTAATAAACTCATAGCCTCACTGAAATAAAAGTGCGAAAAATAAATACATCTGAAAGGAGTTTTGTCAAACGGGGTTGCCAACAATAAAAACCTAACAAACCCTTATAATGGGGGACGAACAAACACCATCACAAAATGTATCAAACTCCTATCTATAAGAGTTGAAGCTAAAATCTCACACCACAAAAGGTACCACATAATCACTAAGTAAAATGTTAATTAATCATTTATCAATTGGTAAAATATAAAATAAAATAAATAAGCTAAGCCTAACTATTACGCTGTGTTTGGTTTGGAGATTTGGGGAGGGATTTGAAAAGAGAAAGGAAAAATATAGGTGAAATGTGAATAAAATATACCTATATTTCACCTAATTTCACACACATTTTCTCTTTCCCTTTCTAAATCCCTCCTCAAATCTCTCAATCAAATACAGTATTAGAGACTCGAAATTTTCCAATAAAATTGTGGTCTCAAAAATAACTAAGAGGTAAATAGACAATTCTATTTACACATTTTTTATTACTCTATTTGTTTTAAATTGTTTGCTTATTTTCATTATTTCAGACATCTCAAAAAATCATATATATTTTTTAATTTATTTTTTTCAATGAAAACTCTATCTACAAGAACTAATTCAGATATTTTAATTTGTGGAAAAAAATTACAAACCCACTCTGAGACCATGTTTGGCAATTTGTCTTTCTTAGTAACTTTTTTATTTTTCGGTGCGGTGAAAAAGTTGTATGTTTGAAATGATTTTTTAGTTGAATAGAGAATTGTATGAAAAAAAGTGAATAATTGATATGTATATTTTGACGTTTTAACTTTTTTGGCTTTGATTTTTTTGTGAATTTTCTACTTTCTTAACTAAAAAAATCAGTAACAAATTAAGGAATTTAAACTAATAAAATTTATTAAATATTTCTCTACCAAGTTTATGCAAATCATTGTTGAGATACTCATAGTAGTAACGGAATTGGGAGACATGCTAAAAAGATGCAATTAGGTTGGTGAACTAGAAATTCATGAAAATGCATGATAATAATACCAATAAATCATCCATCTCCTAGTTGTGATTAGAAATTCTATTGTGTGAGAGAGAGAGGGTCCTCACTCTTGCATTTAGTCGTGGTCCTCATTAGAGAGAGAATTTTAACACTTTCAAAGGGTAACCAGTTCTAATTTGTTTATTTGTATCTTGTTATTAAGCAAAAATCAAATCAGTTCTATTGTTGATTGTGGTCAATGAGAGGAAAGTATAAAAAATTAAACCACCAGTAACACTTTTTTATATGATTTATTGTTTCTTCACTTGTTTGAGAGATCGAAGCTCTTTCTTTTATCTGTCATTTTTTCTTTTTAATAGAAGTTAATAATTTTTTCCTTCTTCCTCATGCTATTATCAATAATACAGGTTGTGTTTCCTTGCCTGAAAGAATTGAAGATTGAGTTTATGGACAACTTTGAACAGATATGGATAAGCACACCTCCAACCAACTCCTTGAACAAAATAACACGTTTGTATGTATCCTGGTGTGACAAATTACTGTATGTTGCTCCATCAGAACTACTTGGAAGTTTGCAGAATCTACAATCACTTGAGATAGAATATTGTAACTCCATAGAAGAGGTATTCAAAACCAGAGGATCAAATGCAGGGGAAGGAATAGTTTCAAGAGATGAAGCAACAAGCGAACAAGTTGAAATTATTCCCGTGCTCCCTCAATTAGAAAGGGTTTCCCTTGAAGAATTACCAGGCCTGATAAGCTTTTGCTCTGGGTATAAATTGCCACGATCAGTACAATTGTCAATAAAAGACTGCCCCTCCTTTAGACCCCTAATGTGAGAGAAAATCAATAAATCTTTCCATTTCAATGAAGAGGTATGTCGTTGACTCTTATTTATGGTCATCCAAAACCTTCATATTCATTATTATTAACTTTGTCTAACACATACTTCCTGATTAATGTTAGTAATGTACAGTAATAATTCGAACTTGTAATTCTAATGGTGAAATACAATTTGAAAGGGTTTATACTAATTTATAGAATTTGAAACAACACAAGAATTAAATTACATGAAGTTTAGTGTTGGAGACTAGTTCGCACTATAATATTGGCTGCCGACACATCGAAGTATTGTGATTTTAGTGATTTGTTAGAAGTGTTTGCTACTTTTACTCAACCTTACATCATACGAACTCAAGTCATACGTCTAAGTACCATATTCATGTAAATCTTATATTCATAGACACTGGATAGATTTCATATGTTTTAAACATTAATATTTATATTCTTCGAGTAAAATGGTATTTAAAAATTAATATAGACCATGTCTTATACATAGTTATATAATTAATCAAGGGAAATGCTAGTTAGATATTTTTTAAGTAAATGTTACGAATTTTTGTAACAAATGTTACATAATTTGTTGGTGTAGTGTTACGACAATTTGTGAATTTTAAAATGAAGTTACAATAATTTGTGATACAGTTACATATTTTATGGTAGTATAATGTCTTCTTCTTTTTTCCCAAAATGTTACAAAAAAATTGAATTATAATATAATCTATCATTGTTGAGTAACATTTCAATGAAAAAGTGTAACACTATAAAAATATGTAACTGTATAGTTATTGACATGGTTTAGTTGTTCAAATTGCTTACAGGTGATTCAATATTGTGATATGTTCAAACAAGGTTAGCTTTGCCTTTACATGGGAGTTCAAATTATCAAAGAAAATTTGGCTCATTATCATCTTATGTTAGCTAGTATGTCACAAATATGTTGAATGATGGTTATTTGTTCATTTGGATGTGTCAAAAATGGATTTGCTTGGTTTGGGCTCATAATAAGTATGTAAATCTAAGAGACCATTTGATTATGTGTACTGCTATATATTGTTATGAACCATGGTTGTGTATACTGCCGTTGGATTTGAAAAATATTATTGTGTGGACCAATATCTATTTATAATTGTTTTTAATAGTTGGATGTCATGTCTTTTCCTTTGGTAAGGCTGTGATTGATTTTGAATTAGTGTATGTACAGTAAGATATATATATATATATATATGTGTGTGTGTGTGTGTGATTGATTTTGACTCTGTGTTGAGAAGCAAAAATATATTCTCTTTCATATTAATAATTTATTTTAAAATCCCTAAATTGTTAAGGCCTTACTCTGGATGGAATTATCAAACCAGACAACTAAGCCCTTATTCTTGCCATTGAAAGCAACAATTCTTCTAAACTATGTATGGACCATTCCCTCCTTTGTCAAAGCCTTGATTTTGGAAGGCTGAAGGATAAAGAATTACCTATCGTTTTTTTCTGACTATGTTTTCATTCTCTCATTTGTGTTAAGAGTAAGTATACGGACACAAAACTATATTTCATCGCATAAATCACCAATAATACTTGGACGATTTGCCCGCCATTTTTGTGTGAGAGATAATGATTTGTGCAATAAAATAATTGTGGAGGATGGATTTGTTTCTACAAGTAGGTAGTGAAAAGGTGCGTCCAAGCTTTCGTCTATTCTACAAAATAAACCAAAGTCAGATATCTTCTCGACTTACAATGGTCGGGAAGACTCTCCAACGATTGAGTCAAATATCTTGATCATACATAGGACTGCAAATGAACCGAGTTGTTCACGAATAGGCTCGGCTCGCCTCGTTTAGTAAACGAGCCGAGCTCGAACTCGAATAAGCTCAACTCGTTTATCTTTACTTAAATTATATAATAAATACATTATTTATGTATTAAATAGTATTTTTTATTTAAATAATATAAATAATATTAAAAAAATCTTATCGAGCCGAGTTGAGCTCGAATTTCATTAATATTAACGAGCCGAGCCGAGCCGAGCCGAACCGAGCCGAGCTCGAGCTCAATAAACGAGCTCGATAAGAAAATGAGTTGAGCTCGAGCTCAACAAAGCACAGCTCGGCTCGACTCGGCTCGGCTCATTTGCAATAGGAAAATATAATGAATTATTTGTTTTGTATGTCTGTACTTAGATTGCTTTCTTTTTTTATAGTCAAACAATGTCCAATTTGCAATTGTCGTATGTCGTTGGATATCTCCTATTTCATCAAACGGATGGCCCTCATCAGAAGTCACTTCTACGAGATCGGCTAGATCGTGCCTCTTATGGCTGATCATAGTGATCGACTATATTGTGTTTCTTTTAGCCGATCATGTTTTGGGCTTGTCTTTGTGCTCGGTCTTCTTCTTCTTATCATATGCAGTTGGATAACTCCGTTTTCATCAAACAGATAGCCTTCATTATAGCAATTCTGATTTTGACCCGACCCCTGCTGTATTTTGGATACAGCTTTCATGGTTTCATACTGTTGATTATACCTTGCTTCCCTTGTTTTCCCCTTAAATTTGGCTATTGGGTTGTTGTGGTTGTGTTTGGGACAGGTTGGTTGTTCGGTTTTCCAACTCTTGTTGCCTAGAATTTTACTTTTCTGCTCGAGCGGCACTTCTTACGCTCAAGCGGGCTTTGCAAACTCTCAGTACTTTTGCAGGTCTGCAAAACTACTAGAAGAGTGTACTCTAAGCTCAAGCAGTTCTTTCTGCGCTTGAGCGGCCATTTCTTGCACTCGAGCGTTAGTCTGTTGTCTGCAAAACTACTGGATGTGTGTAATTTGAGCTTGAGTGTCACTTCTTGCGCTCGAGCGAAACAACTTGTTGTGTCTGACGCTCGAGTGTCACTTCTTGCGCTCGAGCGGACTATGCGTATATCAGTTTGCAGCAACACCCTTTTACATCACCTTTTCACATCTTTTTCCCTCAAACCCTAAATCAGGACCTCCTCTTTCTAAAACTCACCCACTCTCTACAATTTTACCTAGATCCATTGGTTTCTCTACTCTAGTGTCTTTGGGAAACAAGTAAAGCACCTCAAGAGCTACGTTTTGATTCGAATCAATCTTGGTTTCAGCGTCTTTGGAGTTTCTCTACTTCACCCTTGGTCTCCTAAAATTGAGGTAGGGACTTTCTACACTCTCATATAATTTTTAACTTAGTTATTTATTGTTGTGTAAACAAATGTTGGGATTTGGAGGAGTTTAGACAAAACTTAGGGTTTTGGTTTAAAATCAAAAGAAGGGTTTGCAAATGAAAGTATTGAAAATGATTGTGGGTGTAGATATGAGGATGTATTGTGTTAAAATTGTTGATTTTGACATTTGGATTGGATTTTGAGAGAAAATGGAGCTTTGCCCTAATTTGTTTCTAATAATTATTTTGTATAAATAATGGAATTAGTATTGGAAATGTGAAATTGGATAGATGTTTATATAAATGGTGGAGTTGGATATGTATTACCTCTTACCCATGGAAATTTAGATAATTTATCTGTCTTGGAGATTGTATATCTGTTTAGAAATATCTGTTTTTGGGCTATCGGTGGAGGATAGTTATGATTGTTATAGACATTGCATGAGGATTAGGTGGATTGAAACTAATCTCTTATTGATTGTCATTAAACATGATTGTGTTTTAATACATTGTATATATATGATATTTAGGAGGAGAAAAGAAATGTACTCCATGTTTGGGAGCAGAAAGGGGATGGACTCCAGTGAATTAAGTTAGCCTGTGTGTTCAGGGTGAAAGTCTTGAAAACCGTTTGTGTACATGGGTGTCGATCCCGCGAACGAAATTTCCTTAAAATGGCAAGTGAATGAATTTGTATGATAACTATATTGATTTGAGACCCAATGAGTTGTATCCTCAGTATTGGTTGATTGAATGAAATGGATATGAACAATGAAATGAAATATAAAACTTGGCATATTATGATCTTGTGGATTATGAAAGGTTTTATCACAGGCATTGTATATGCACATCATGCTTATATCTTTGTTAAGGTTCATACTTTGTGTTAGATTGTTCCTAGTGGACTTTAGCTCACCCTACTTGGAAAAAACCATTTTCAAGTACTGGTGATATGCCTCCGCCAAGGACTTAGCTTGGGAGAATTGTGGGGCTGAAGGCTCATTTTGTTTATTTTATGTTTAACTTTTGTACAAGCCTAGGGTTGTAATTGTATTGAGCTTCTGACTCATTTTGTTGTAACCAAGCACGGCCTTGGAAAGATAAGCCTTTAGGGCATTTGAATATCTGTTTAGTTTTCATTTCTTATTACTAGTTGTAACACATACTGTAAATTCAGGATGAATCATTTATGAATGTATAATGCATGTATCACTTTTTGTATAACAATTCTGATTAATGAAAGCTTATTATTTTGTTTATTTCATTGTGTCTATATTGCTGGGAGTCGGTTTATGGCATTTTTTTCGGGGCGTGACACTCATCAGAAGTCACTTCTTAGAGATTGGCTAAATCGTGCCTCTTTTGGCTGATTATAGTGATCGACTATATTGTGTTTCTTTTAGCCGATCATGTTTTGAGCTTGTTATTGTGCTGGGTCTTCTTCTTCTTAGATTGTTTGGGCATAAGATATTTCGGCCAAACTTCTACCCCCCACAATAATATGTCTAACATTATTATAGGAGTGTGGTGGAGATTATACAAGTAGCTTATAACTTATTTTAACTTGAAAATTTGTGACAAACTATTTGACACAACTTCTGTTTATAACTTATTATGCAGAAATAACTTAAATAAATTAAAAAAAAAATTGATTTTTCAAAAGTTGAGGAAGAAGTGCTTTTAACTTTTACTTTCTGATTATCAGCTTAACTTAAAACAATCTCCACTAAACATCCTTATAAGGTGTGACAATACTATATAATTATAGGCAGTGGCTTTGGTCCAGTCCAAGATCGGACTGGACCGTGCTGTTGGGCCCGTGGGGGTCAACCATGGGTCCCATTTTGATAATCCGAGCCGTTCAATGTGTAGAACTCGTCGAGTACTATATGTCTGTAAAAAATCACGTTGATCGGATATCGATAGCTATATGAACAAAACAGTTTTTTATCAACCGTTAATTTTTTCACCGTCCATTCTTTTTAAATACAAAACTGATTTGATCACATAGCTATTGATATCCGATCAACGTGATTTTTTACAGGTACATAGTACTCGACGAGTTCTACACATTCAACGGTTCGGATTATCAAAACGGGCCCAAAAAAGGGCCCCAAGAGCCTGACTAGACGGGTCCAGTCTTGATCTTAACTTGAGACAAGCTGGACCCATAATTATATTGCTTATTTGTGATGTGACTCGTTATATTTATAGTTTATTGGGCAAATAGAGAGATTTTAGTGAAAGAACCATGTTATGTATAAATATATGTTTTTATCAATAGCCACAAAAACATAGCAATCACATTAATGCACATAGGGATAGACCAAGTTTTGATCATTGGAGGGCCCAAAAAGAAGATATTGGGGAAGACAGGTGTGGTCGGATTTGAAAGCAATAGATTTTCATTTCATTTAGTAAACCCTTAAATTTTTCATGCTATCAATTGGAAATTAATAAAATCTTGTTAAACTTTAATTAAATGTTTAGTATAACGGTAATATTTGACATCACTAACAAATGAAAGTTCTTACATTGCAGTAATAGGAAATAATGATTAGGTTAATGAGATTTTTCTGTTCCTGTATTATATATATATTGAGATAAAAATTCAGAAGAGAGGATCAGATTCTTTGATGCCTCTGAGACAACATGACTCCTTTGATCCTTTTATCCAACAAATTGATTTAATATAATCTTTTTTTTTTCTTTTTTCCCATTTTTATTTTCCTTTCTTTTCACTCAAAAAAATTAAGATCCAAATACAATCTAACTGTTTTTTAAATAAATAAATCTTAACTAAATTATAGAATTTTTTTTTTTATCAACCACACATATGATGTAGGGTTTGCATTCTATATCTATGTGTTTAGTTGATTAAAAAAAAATCAATAACAACATAAGAATGTGTAACAAAGTTTTGTTTTTTTTAATCTGGGCCACCGGAAGACTAAGGCCTTGTTTGAGATGCAATTTTTTGACTAAAATAATTAATAAAATAAAAAAATAAAAAAATAATAAGACAAAATTTTATATACAAATCATAATCATTTTATTTTTTCCGTCACAACTAAGGGTAGGCGTCGTGTCGTGTTAGATCGTGTTCGTGTCATGTCATCTCGGATTCGTGTCAGAATTATCTCAACACTAACCCGACCTATTTATTATTTTGTGTTATCGTGTCATATCATTTTCAATCCGTGTTCGGTTTGTGTCGTGTTCACATGTCATGTTGAAAAATTTAACTGTTAACTAAAACTATCAAATGAATGAAAAAAAATTTAAAATTTCTTCACAAGTTAAATTTAATAAAACTAATCTCTATTAAATGAAACTATTTATAAAAATATTAAATTTCAACCTAATTATTTTTTTTTATTTAAAAAATATATTTTATTATTATATTTTTTTAGTTGATTAACTCAAATAATAGACAAAAAATACATGGGAGCTTTTTTGATAAATCTCATTTATAAGAGTTTTATTCCATCAAATCCATATTCTTTTTTACTATTCCATTAGGTCTTATTTGAGGTAAAAAGGCCAAAACACACTCAATCTCTCCTTCCCCCATTAATGTTGATTGTCATTATGTTTTGGTAATTTCCATGACCATTCTTATTCCCCATATCTCCACTCCAAAAAAATGCATTAACTACACACCACTATTTAATATTGATATATATTACACAAAAAATTAAGGGAAAATTATTGATAAATCCTATTTAGAAGTGTTTTAACTCAAGAAGTCCATGAAGAAATTTTTTAACCCATTTAGTCCCATGTATGTATAGTTTTATTCCATGAAGTCCTTTTTATTGATTTACACTATTTTCTTGGACACTTATGCCCTTATATTTAATTTTGATACCCTTATAAATATTTTTTGAACGGTTAGCAATTTTATGATGTGAACATTCATATTTTAAAATTCACATTGGTATGAATGTAAAATTGGACCGTAGGCGGCCCGAAACTCGCCCGCGAGCCGGGGCGGGCCCGGCCCGTTGACAATGTGAATATTTACATTGACATGTTAACATTCACATTAATAGGAGTGTAAAATTTACCCGCGTCCCGTGGCAGCGCGAAACCCGCCCGCGGCCCATGGGCGGCCCGGAGCGGGCCAGGTCCGGCCCGTTGACAATGTGAATATTCACATTAACATGTTAACATTCATATTGATAAGAGTATAAAATTGGCCCGCGGCCCATGGGCGGCCAAAAGCCCGCTCGCAGCCCGGGGCAGGCCCGACCCGACCCGGCTCGGCCCGTTGACAATGTGAATATTCACATTGACATGTTAACATTTACATTGATAGGAGTGTAAAATTAACCCGTGCCCCGTGGCTGCCCGAAACCCGCCCACGGCCCGTGGGCGGCCCGGGGCAGGCCCGGCCTGGCCTGTTAACAATGTGAATATTCACATTTACATGTTAACATTCACATTGATAGGAGTGTAAAATTAGCCCGCGCCTCGTGGCTACCCGAAACCCGCCCACGGCTCGTGGATGGGCCCGGCCCCGCTTGTTGACAATGTGAATATTTACATTGACATGTTAACATTCACATTGATAAGAGTATAAAATTGGCCAACGGCCCAAGGCAAACCCAACCCGGCCCGTTGACAATGTGAATATTCACATTGACATGTTAACATTCACATTGATAAGAGTGTAAAATTGGCCTGCAATCCGTGGGCGGCTCGAAGCCCGACCGCAGCTCGAGGCGGGCTTGGCCCGACCCGTGACAATGTGAATATTCATATTCATATTAACATGTTAACATTAACATTAATAGGAGTATAAAATTTGTCCGCTGCCTGAAGCTTGCCCGCGGCCTGAGGTAGGCCCGGCCCGGCCCGGCCCGTTAACAATGTGAATATTCACATTGACATGTTAAAATGCACATTGATAGGAATGTAGAATTGGCCCGCGGCCCGTGGGCTGCCCGAAGCCCGCCCACGGCTCAGGGCAGGCTCGTTTGGGTCCGGACCCAAGCATGTCTAAGACCCTAGGTTGGGGCCTAGTTCATCACTTTGAAATTTGGCCCAGCCCATCGGCCCGCTTAAGGCCCATTCAAGGCTCGATCTGAGGCCCAGCTCGCCCGAGGCGCAATGTATTTTTTTGTGGAAAATAATAAAATTTTGGTAGAAAAAATTAAAAAGAATTTTAAAAAAATGGCCAGGCCCAGGCCCACCGGCCCGACCCGAGGCTCGATCCATCGGCCCATCCAAAGCCTGAATACCCTTGTGCCAGGGCCTAATTTTTTGGCCCGTGGGCCGGCCCGAAAAAGGCTCGTTTGGGCCCAGGCTTGAGCCTAATCCGAGACCCTAGGCTAGGGCCTGGGCCATCACTTTGAAGCCCGGCCCAACCCATCGGCCCGGTTAAGGGCCATTCAAGACTCGGTCCGAGGCCCGGCCCGTCTTTTTTTGTGGAAAATAATAAAATTTTGGTAGAAAAAATTTAAAAAAATTTAAAAAAAATGGTCAGGCTCGCCCCGGGCCGCCCACGGGCCATGGGCGGGTTTCGGACAACCACGAGACATGGGCTAATTTTACACTCCTATCAATGTGAATGTTAACATGTCAATGTGAATATTCACATTGTCAACGGGTCGGGCTAACCCTGGGCCGCTGGCCAATTTTATACTCTTATCAATGTGAATGTTAACATGTCAATGTGAATATTCACATTGTCAACAGGTCGGGCCGTGGGCGGGTTTCGGGCAGCCACGAGGCGTGGGCTAATTTTACACTCCTATCAATATGAATGTTAACATGTCAATGTGAATATTCACATTGTCAACGGGCCGGGCCCGGGCCGGGCCGCGGGCCAATTTTATACTCTTATCAATGTGAATGTTAACATGTCAATGTGAATATTCACATTGTCAACGGGCCGGACCGGGCCCGCCCCGGGCCGTCCATGGACCGCAGGCGGGTTTCGCGCCGCCACGGGATGCGGGCCAATTTTACACTCCTATTAATGTGAATGTTAACATGTTAATGTGAATATTCACATTGTCAATGGCCCGGGCCCGCCTCGGCCCGACTCGAATTTTTCCGGGCACCCACGATGATCGACATGGGCCGAGCTCCTACACATTGACGATATGAACATTCATATTAACGGTGTGAACATTCACATTAGGGGTATTTTGGTAATTATGTCACTCATAGGACTTATTGAAACATAAGAAAATAATGTGAACTAAATGGAACATAAGTAGATGAAAAAGGTATTTTGGTCTTCTTATCTCAAATAGGACCTAATGGAATAGTCAAAAAGAATATGGTTTGGATGGAATAAAACTCTTAGAAAGTGGATTTATCAAAAAAGCTTCCTAAAATTAAACATGGTTCTTTATCGATTGTCGTTATGTTTTGGTAGCTCTCATGCATCCAAATGTTGACTGTACATGTTGACGTGAATGTTCACATTAGATGACGTGAATGTAAATGTTCACATCAAATGACGTTGTGATAAAGGTAATGTTAAGGTTCACATCAACATTACATCAAATTACACAATTACAAGCCTCAACTTTCATTTGAATATAAACATGACTGTACGTGATGACGTAAATGCTCATATTAGATGACGTGAATATGAATGTTCACATCAGATGACGTTATGATAAAGGTGATATTAAAGTTCACATCAGATGAGAAAGAATGTTCACATTATTTTTAATGTGTTGTCAATTAAAAATATATTCACATCAGATAAGAGAGAATATTCACATTATTTTTAATATGTAGTCAGTTAAAAATATATTCACATTATATAATAATATAAAATAATAACATCAATGTTATTTAATTTACGTATGAAAATTTCTATGCCTTGGTCATTTCTCTTTTCTCTTCTCCCCTAATATTAAATATCAATATTAAATATAAGAACATAAGAATCTAAGAAAATAGTGTAAATCAAGAAAAAAGATTTTATGGAATAAAAATATAAATACATGGGACTAAGCGGGTCAAAAAATTTCTTGATGGACTTATTGGGTTAGAACACTCCTAAATGGGATTTATCAATAAAAATTCCAAAATACATTAAGTTCAATAAAAATCAAATAGAAACCTATATTAAACTCTATTTTTTTTTTTTACATGGATAAACCTATCTTAAACTTAAATTGTATTTTATATACTTTTTAATAAATTGGATATAATTACGTAAGAGATAAAAAAAAAAAAAAAATGTCATGATACTCTTTACAGGAAGTAATATTAAAATGTGTAACTAATTCTTTATTATATGAGTTATCCGTGTCAATTTCGTGTTATACAGAATTAACACTAATCCGACCTGTTTCATATTCATGTTATTGGGTCATGCCATATATCTGTTTGTATCAGGAAATAATCAATTCTAATCCGCTAATTTCGTATACGGTTTGAGTTATGTTATCTTATCGTGTCATGTCGCAAATTCTCACATCTACTCACAACCATCAAATCAACTATAAAAAAAAAAATCACTCCAAATATAATTTTTTTAATGAGACTAAAATAATTAAATAGTTAAAAAATCATGCTAAAAAAACCTATTCCAAAGAAGGGCGAAAGCTTTTACCATATAATTGAGTTATTTGAATATGTTTTTTGGAAAAATTTACAAAAATTAGTTGGTGAAAAATTAATAATTATTATTTTCTATGTTTTTTCTTATTTTTTCAAGATGAAAATAATTTTTAATATATATTTATTTTTAGGATTCAAATTATAAATTTTAAAATAAAATTTAAAAACTTAACCAGTATTATGGTATTGGAGATTCGATGCACCGGGGAGACGTTTATCGGAAAACCGTGTAATATGTGTATCACAGCAATACTCACTCGTTGTCCTTCGTAAACTTCCACCACAACATTGGGTAAATTACTAAGATACCCTCACTTAACCACGCGTCAATCCTCTGAAGCGTCTTCGTTTTCCAGCAACCGCGAGTGCTCTCTTTCTTTCTCTCCCTCCGTAACTGCCACGACCTCCATCATTCCTTCCCAGCAAAATGAAAAACAAAATTTGCATCTGAATTTCAATTTCAATTTCATTCCATTTCACAACCACAAACCTCCTCCGCTTATAAATAGCCGCGACGCTTCACTGCTCTCTCACGTTTCAACACTTTCCGAGTTTTGAAATTTCGAATTCGTCTCTCACTCTCCAAGTCTCTCAGTTTCAGAAGATCACACCATGAAAGGACCGAAAGCCACCTCGATCGCTCACAAGAAAATTGACTCAGAGTACGGTTTTTGTTTTCTGATTTCGTTTTTGTTGTTTTCATTTTCGTTATGGTTCTCTCCTCGTTGAGTTTCAACTGCTTTTGATTTTGCTTTTATGCTTGTGTTTCGAAGAATGGTGAAGAAACGTAAGGCTGATGCGAGTGCGAAGAAGGAGAAAGCGAGCAAGAAGAACTCCGCTGCTCCGAAGCGTCCTTCGAGTGCATTCTTCGTCTTCATGTGAGATTTTACTTCGCATTTTCGTATTGATCGATTTTCTCTTTGTATGGTGATTTTTTTCTGTTGTGTTCGTCGTTTGTTGATGCTCTATTTTTCTTTTTTCCTTTTTTTTTTCTGTTTTCTTTTTTTTCCTTCTGGTGATGGTGGATTAATAGGGAGGAGTTCAGGAAGTCGTTCAAAGAGAATTTTCCTGATAACAAATCGGTTTCAGTTGTGAGATACGAAACTTTGATCTAGCTTTCGATATATAAGCCTCGTTCGATATTTACTGCTTACTGAACTTTCTCACCTTCTGTTTGGTTGCAGAGAAAACTAAGAAAAATTACCTAAATTGAAATGCAGGATTTAAATGTTTTCTATTGTTTTGGTTTTGAAAACTTGATCTAAACTCGGTTGTTTTGTTGGCTCTGTACGATTGAATTTCAGTTCCAAGAGAGCAATAAATCAAACAATTAGAATCAGAACTGTTTTTCTGTAATTTCTTTGCAACCAAACGGAAGTCTACTCTTCACTATTACAAATTTGTTTTCTGAGATCTGTGAGTTTCAGGTTGGGAAAGCTGGTGGAGTGAAATGGAAAGAAATGTCTGAATCTGTAAGATCTACTTTCACTTGTGATAACCAAAATGAATATTCAAAGTTGTGATCAATATTACTATGTTCTAAGTCACAGTTATCCATGTTGAATTAGTTCATGTGTAGCTTATTAGTCAATTTCCATTGAAAATGTTGTAGCGTTTTTTTTTCTTCTTCTTCTTCTTCTTCTTCTGTTTTTTTTTTTTTTTTTTTTTTTTTTTTTTTTTTTTTTTTTTTTTGGGTATATATTGATATTGCATTCTGAGAACTGTTTAGCTGTTTTGTGTTTTTTGAATCGTTTGCTCGGTAACTGCTATTTTCTTCTTGCGCATAGGAGAAAGCTCCTTACGTGGCAAAGGCTATGAAGAAGAAGGTGGAGTATGAGAAAGCAATGGAAGAGTTTAACAGCAAACTCGTATACTTTTATCACTGTTTTAAATCATCATTGTCCAGCTTGTTACTTCATTTCACTTCTTCAAATGCTGTTAAGTTTCACTAAATTTTGCGCTTCTTTTGATTCTCTGTTTCTTCTTTTTCTTTTTTTGAATTACTAGAATGGCAATGGAGAATTGAAGCCTGATGAATCTGGAAAATCATCTTCTGAAGTCCATGATGAGAATGAGCAGGAAGCGAGCTCTTAGGTATAATGTGTATGATTGGAGTGTACAAATGATAATGCATCTGAATATATTATTTAATGCTTTCATGGTTACTTGTGTGTGATCGGGGAGTTTCACAGTATCAGAAGTTAAGCTCATGTTGTGATTACAATTTTAGACTACTTGAAAAGTTCTTTTACTTGTTGCTTTGTGTTTGGTTCTTTGATTGCAGCGCAGAGGATGCAGGGAAGGGTCGGAGCTTGCTGCAAACGGATGAATATTAGTACAGTTCGTGTAAATAAATTTGGACATGTGCAGTGTTGGTTTAGGTCAGGGGCTTGCTTACGATAGTAATAGCTTTAGTATGTTGCTTTACTGTTAAATTTTTTGCATTCAGATAGTGTTTGTATTCTTTTTTCTGGTTGTTTCCTTCACTGCCCTTTGTTTCAGAAGAGCGGTGTTAGTAAAGGAAACAGCGTACTGGCAGTTCCAGTAACAAATTTGCAACAAACAGTTAGCGTTCTTCTGTACTGACTACTATCGTTTCCACCCGAATCTTCACTGTGGTGATGATGCTAATAATGGCAATGTGATACTCTGGAAAGTTAATCAACTAATAGTATATTAGCCTTGCTGATTTTCAGTTCTACTAGCCCCAAATCAACACATTGCACCACGTTATCACGTGGATTTGGCATCATCCTCGTTTAAAAAAATTATGAATTATATGACTTCATGTAACCTTGTTTGGTAGAAAGATTAGTCTCTGAAGATTATTGTGCTGCCTTTAGGGGCCTTTGGGGACCGAAAGAACTGGAGAAATGATACCCAGTCAACAGCTGGTGTTTTGCCATGGTCTTTCTTCAACTGACCTTTATTGGATGTTAGAAATTTGTCCAAATTGATTGCTTGCTTACTATATTAATAGGCCTCGTTTGGAACAGACAATTTTAATAATTTATTGGCCATTTTACAAAAAGAAATGCAGAAAAGTAGGTAGTGATGTGATAACTTATAGTGATTTTTTTGACTTTTTAACTGAAATGTTTAGTCCTCAAACAAGGCCAATCAATCTAAATACATCTGATGTTTTTCATACATCCATTTTGTCTAGCAAAGATGAGTGGGTAGAAAAATTATAATTGTCTGCAAAGGGAATTGTTGGGCTTGTTTGGTTTGTTTTGGGGAGAGTTGTTTTTGAAAAAAATTTTGGAGAGAGAGTTTAGAAATTTTTTTGATTTGTTTGGTTGTATATTTTGGGAGAGTTGTTTTTTTGGGAGTTTGGGATGATTTGATATTTTGGGAGAATTTGAGTAGATGTGTGTGAGAGAAAAAGTGATTGAGAAGGAGAGAGGAGAGAGAAAAAGTGATTGATTGATGTGTAAGAGAGAGAAAGTGATTTTGAAAATTTTTTGAGAAAAATTCAAACCAAACCATTTTTTAGAAAAAATTTTCTAAAATTCATCTCCCAAATACAAACCAAACATACCCGTTGTCTTCTTATGCTGAACATTATCCAGTCTTATGCTATGAGCTAAACTTTCTTTAATATAGAATGTCTAATTAATGTAGATATTTGTAATAACCATCAAATTATTATGATTTAATTAAATTATTGCTGGGGTCTATGATGTTTTTGGTTTGAATGCTTAGCATAAAGTCTACCTTTTTTTTTAACAGATGTCTAGCAAATTATTGATCTCACATGTGGTTTATGAGGGGATGATTGAAAAATCTAGCTGCCCAATGCCCAGTAATTTGATCATTTATTATATTCCAAAGTTTATAATTCAATAATGTTTTACAATCTCTTAATAATATCATTGAGAGAGCTCAAAAAATAAAATAAAATAAAAATGGAAACAGTCAACTGCTCATGTAATCATGAGATTGAGCGTGCTTGAAACCAACTGCCGATAGAGACAGAAAATGGTGGTGATATATGCATTAATTAATGTACATATTAGTGCATTAATTAGTATTATGTCATTATTACTGACTCCATCTATTATATAAATTACAAATATTCAAAAATTTTAAAATTATGCCACATCATCTGTTAGTATACTAGTTAGTACATTATTGGTACATATAGCATTATTAGACAGAAAAAGTTAGCCAAAGTCAAACAAAACTGACATTGCAATTCTTTATATCAAATTATTAAGTTGCAGAAATTTTTATAATATGATTTTTTGAGACCCTTTTGTGGCATCTCCCATTGGTAGATCACCACCATTTGGTTTCCCTCTGGTTTGTATTCAAACTCTCTTCATGTTCTTCTATTTGTTCCTCTGTTTGCTCTTTCTCATCAGTTTCACTGATGGGTTCTCAATTCAATTTTGTATTCAACTAAACTCACTGATTATAAGGAATCGTTTGAAGATGATGGTTCTTATTTAGGTATGCTTCTAATGTGCTATCTTAGGAGAGAGAATTTCAGATCTTTCTTTTTCTGCAAATGGTCTCAATCATATTTTGGGCTTCTTTTGTTCTTCTTCATGCCATAATAATTGGTGGGTTTTAGTGTATGATTTCTATAATGAAGAACTGACATCCACTGGATCAGCCCCAACCACTCAATTTTGATGATTCATATGCTTGCAATACCAATCTTAAAAGTCATGAATATTCCTTTTTCCAAACAATTTCATACCTATGTTATGTTATAGTTCAGTGCTTAAAATTGGCTTCTTTAAATTGATTGTTGCAATATTATAACAAAAACTACTACTCTTTGTATCAACTAAGCATGATGATGGTGCTCCCGAACTAATGAGAGCACTTGTAATGGGGTGAGCGGAGTTGACAGAACCCATTTTTAGGTGAGAGACAAGATCGTTTTCTGATTGCCGATAAATCTTCTTGAACATGGCATTTCAGAGCTTGTTTTCTATGAGCAAAATCTGATAAGATTGTTAATACAAACTCCAGAGCATCATGGTTCATACACTTGAAGATATCAGAGTGGGTACCATTCGAACAGTCAGTGCTCTGATTACTCATGAACTAGATGCCATCAAGAGCACACCCCGGATGCCGGTATCCTATAAAAGCAGACCTCACACTAAACTGTCCTAGTTTCCGTTGATTGTGATGTATCAACAAGAAGGCTACAACCAAGAAGAATTTCATCTTACAGAATGAGAACAGCTGACAACATGAGCAATGCTGATCGTAGAAGGAGAGGAAGCGTCCAGAAGAAATTACACAGCACTCGCCATTCTCCCCATGGTATTCCTATGCTCAGTTCAGAAGACATTTCCATGGATAGAACTTCCAGAAGGGGAAGAACTACAAAGAAAGGATTTGCTATTGTTGAAATTGTGGACTAAAAATGTGGGAATACTGATAATCATGGTCCAGGCCTATTATTGATCAATTCAAGAAGCTTTTTTCACGGCTTTCTGATTAACCTGGAAGATTCTGTGTCAGAGAGTATAATTGTGAGATTACATAGCCTCGTACTCGCTGTTTCTTAGAGGTTTCAAGGCGCCCTCTGATTCAAATATGCAGAAAGTTATTTTGTCAAGGAAGTCGTGAGCTATAATACAGGCTATGTATATCACATTTTCTTCAGTTTGTTTGATGTTTTAGGCTTGTGGATGAAGAATGGTGGTCTTATGTCTTTTACATCAACTCTTAGAATAAAAGTGGTTTTTTTTTTTTTGATAAACCAACCTTGATCATGTTGACAGAATCGTCTCGTTTGTTTTCTCTTTTCTTCAGTTTGTTTGATGTTTGAGGCTTGTGGATGAAGAATGGTGGTCTTATGTATTTTACATCAACTCTCAGAATAAAAGTGGTTTTTTTTTTTTTTTTGGATAAACCAACCTTGATCATGTTTGGTATAGAGTATAGGACGCAATTAATTTATTAAAATATTTAGTTTGATTTGGTTTTAGTTATAATATATTTTTAATATATTATACTTAATTTTTAAAGGCCAATGACTATTTAATAATATGTTTAGTGGTAGATAAGGTTTTGTTAAAAAGCCTAAGATTAAATAATATATTGATATATATATATATATTGTTTCTTCCGGAGAGAGCAGTGGGTAATGGAGGCTAATTGATCATCTTTGTTAGGAGTGAGCAGCGGATATACCGATCCGTCGCATTTTGGACTGATACATGATGACGAGCGGACGGTTGCAGATTGATTTTCTCCAAACCGCTAATTTGGCGGACGGATGGCGGATTTGAGGTTCCTTTAGCCACAACCAAACCACAAACCGCGAGCACCCTTAGTAATTTATAAGACTTTGTGTTTTTAATTTGTTTAAATATTTTGTTTGTGTTTTCAATTGAAAAATAGTTTAAATATTCTGTTGAAAAAAAGTTTTCAACTTGAATATATTTTTTGAATTGAAAAAAATAAACGTATTATTTATTTATATTTTTTGGTATTTAAATCTAACTCTAAAAGTAATAAATAGAAAATATGATATATGCTGGTTGATTTTTATTTTCAAAAACATATATCAATGTAATAATACAGAGACATACAATCTCTACTACTGCTTTGTTCAGGGTTTTGGTGGTTTGAATTGTTTTTATATTTTAATAACCACATATTATAATACTTTATGTGGATGGGGCATGCTGTGATTGTGATATTCTAAAGTTTTAAACTTTATTTCTTTGGATGAAACATGCAGTAATTGTAATACTTTTTTAAGTCATTGACTGTAATACTTTCTTTCTTTCTTTCTTTCTTTCTTCTTCTTCTTCTTCTTTTTTTTTTTTTTGAAGAAGTGCACAAGTTGAACTATGTTGAAAATTTATAAAATTTTAAACCGCTAAACCGATTCGCATCCATCCGCCAAACTGCCAAACCGCTCGATCCACATTCGTCGGATTGGCGGACGGATGGGGATTGATTTTCTCCAATCTGCCAATTTGGCGGACGGATGGCGGATTGGAGGTTCCGTGGCTGCAACCGACTTGCGCCCACCCCTAATCTTTGTTTTAAGTGGATTGGTGCTTCGGTTTGTTGTTGTTTCGGACTGATGCTTGGAAGGTTTTCTTGAGTGTGGTTTCAGCTGGTGCTTTGGAGATTGATTTGGGTTATTATTTAGGTTTTCTATAACTCTGTTTTGAAGACATTTGTTCATCTATTTGGTGAAATCTTTTCTCTTGTTTATTTGTGATTATTTAAAATTCACCTAAGAGTAATTTGTGAGGCCATTCGTGTCTCGTTTGTAATCATTCAGAATCTTTGGTTGATAGTGTAATCGGATTTCGATCCCGTAGACGTACCTCACATTGAGGGAATCACGTAAAATTCTTGTGTTGCTTTTGATTTAATTTTTTCGCATTAGTTTTTATTCCCATTGATTGATTTATTTGTGGGGAATCATATATTTTTCTTAACAATTAGTATCAGAGCTTACGATTTATTTGGATTTATTTATTTGTATAAATCAATGGAGGGAAATGTAGGAGGAATGTGGGTCGTATGTCTAGCTTCAATAGAAGCAATTGGATAACTTGGAAAACTAAAATAGAGGACCTATTATTTTGTAAAGATTTGTATGGGCCTATTAAGGGTAATAGTGGCAAACCTGATGATATGAAAGATGATGAATGGAAGAGACTTAATCGAAAAACCATTGGTGTTATCCGTCAATGGATTGATTACAATGTGTTTCATCATGTTGCTACTGAAACTTTAACACATGATTTATGAAAAATAATTTGAAAAGGCCTTTATAATAAGAAATCAGCCACAAATAAAGCTTTTCTATTTCGTAAGTTGGTTAATTTAAAATATAAAGAGGGTACCCCATTCCGGAACATTTGAATGAAATAAAGAGTACTGTTAACCAATTTGCTTCTATGAAAATTATTTTTGATGATGAGTTGCAGGCTTTGATGCTACTTAGTTCTTTGGCCCAAAGTTGGGAGACTTTGGTTGTGACAGTTAGTAATTCAGCGCCCAATGGAGTTGTCACAATAAGCCAAGTCACTAGTAGCTTGTTGAATAAAGAAACTAGAAGAAAATCAACGGGTTTCTCTCATTTGGAAACATTTATTGTGAGAGGCCAAAAAAAACAAGGGGGAGGAGTAAGACTCTTCATGGTCGTGATAAAAGCCGTGACAAATCAAAAGATGATTCTTTTTCAAAGAAAGACATTGAGTGCTATTAATGTCATCAGAAAGGCACATGAAGCGGGAATGTTGAAAACTCAAGAACAAGGAGAAAAGAAGTGACAAAAGTGTGGATTAGAAGCAAAAAGATACAACAACGGTTACTACCAATGATGATCTCATGGTCGTTTATGAAGATGATTGTATCAATTTTGTGGGCCAAGAGAGCAATTGAGTGATTGATTCCGGTACTTCTTTCCATGTGACTTCTTGAGTTGATTTCTTCACTACCTATATCAAAGGAGATTATGGTTCTGTTTGAATGAGTAATGAAGGTTTGTCCAAGATTATTGGCATGTGTGATGTTTGCTTGGAAACAAATTTGTGCTGCAAGTCGTTGCTTAAAGATGTGAGGCATGTTCCTGACATTCGCCTCAATTTGATCTCTACCGGGAAGCTAGATGATGAAGGTTACAACAACAAATTTGGTGATGGAATATGGAAGCTCACAAAGGGTTCTTCGGTAGTAGCTAAGTGCAAGAAGACACATACACTTTATTCGATACAAGGAAAAATTTGTAAAGGTGTTGTCAATGCACTTGAAGATGATACTTCTACCGAATTGTGGCACAAACAGCTTGGGCACATAAGTGAAAAGGGGCTGCAAGTTTTATTCAAGAAAGAACTTCTACCCGGTTTGAAAGGTACACATCTCAAAACCTGTGTTAATTGTTTGGCGGGTAAACAACATAGAGTTTCTTTTCATAAAAATGTTGCTTCTAGAAAAGAAAATGTTTTGGAGTTGATTCATTTGGATGTTTGTGGTCCTTTGAAAGTTAGAACATATAGTTGTGCACTTTATTTTGTTACTTTCATTGATGATTATTCAAGAAAATTTTGAACTTTTATACTAAAAACTAAATATCAAGTTTTAGAAGTATTTAAGTATTTTCAGGCTATGGTTGAAAGAGAAACAGGGCAGAAATTGAACTGCATCCGATCAGACAATGGTGGTGAATAGATTGGGCCATTTGATGAGTATTGTCGCAGCCAAGGTATTCGGCACCAAAAGACAGTTAAGAAAACTCCTCAGTAAAATGATGTTGTCGAGAGGATGAACTACACCATTGTGGAAAAAACAAGGTGTCTTCTTTCACATGCTAAATTACCAAGATTCTTTTGGGGTGAGGCAATGAGGACAGCGGTTAATTTTTCTTCTTCCTATCCTTTGAATGGTGATGTTCTAGAAAGAGTTTGTACCGGCAAAGATGTGTCTTATGAACACTTGAGAGTGTTTGGTTGCCGAGCTTTTGTTCACATTCCAAAAGATGAGAGGTCCAAGCTTGATAGCAAGTCAAGACAATGCATTTTTCTTGGTTATAGACGTGATGAGTTTGGTTATAGATTGTGGAATTCGGCTGACAAGAAAGTTATTCGAAGCCGTGATGTTGTGTTTCTTAAAGACCAAACAATTAAAGATTTTGGCAAAGGTGATCAACCGGAGCCCAAAACTAGTGATTTCATTGACATTGATCCATCTCCTTCGTCTTCGGTGGATAATGAAAATGGGGGAGATGTGCAGCCACCTATTGAAGATGTGGAGGATGATAATAATCCTAATGAAATTGAGCCAGAAATTGAGGAACAACATCCAACTCAAGAACCACCACCACAACTTGAGTTGAAAAAATTTACAAGGGACCGGCAACTTTCGAGAAAGTATCCTCCTAATGAATTTGTGTTGATTTCCGATCAAGGGGAGCTCGAGAGCTACCAAGAAGCAATTGAGCATACAAGGAAAGGTGATTGGAAAAAGACCATGGAAGAGGAATTGAATTCCTTGCTTGAAAATCACACTTATGATTTAGTAAAGTTGCCTAAGAGAAGGAAAATTCTGAAAAATAAATGGGTTTTTAAATTGAAGAACGATAGCAAGAATTTGAGGTACAAAACACGTCTTATTATGAAAGGCTTTGGGTAAAAGAAAGGTATTGACTTTAATGAAATTTTCTCGCCAGTTGTGAAGATGCCTTTTATTCGGGTTGTACTTGGTATAGCCGCAAGTATGAATCTTAAAGTTGAACAACTTGATGTGAAGACCGCATTTCTTCATGGTAATCTTGAAAAAGAAATTTACATGGAGCAATCGGAGGGTTTTGTGGATAAAGGGAAAGAGAAATTTGTTTGCAAATTGAAGAAAAATTTGTATGGCTTCAAGCAAGCCCCGCAGCAATGGTACAAAAAATTTGACTCTTTCATGATGAATAATGGTTTTTCTAAAACCACTTCGAACCATTGTGTGTTTGTGAAAAATTTTCCGAATGGTAAATTTATTATTCTTTTTCTTTATGTTGATGACATGTTAATTGTGGGCCAAGATTACACTATGAAAGCAAAGAGAGAACCGGCAAAGAGGGGTTGATTTGGAGGTTAATCTGCTATGAAAGATTTGGGATCGGCAAAGCAAATACTTGGTATGAAAATTGTTCATGATCGCAAAGAGGGGCTGATTTGGTTGTCTCAAGAAAGCTATATTGAGAAAGTTCTTGAGAGGTTCAACATGAATAAAACAAAGTCGGTTGGTTATCTACTTGCAGGTCACTTCAAGCTTAATTCGAATCAATGTCCTACAAGTGAGAAAGACAAGGAAGAGATGCAGAAAATTCTTTATGCTTCAGCGGTTGGTTCTTTGATGTACCCCATGGTTTGTACAAGGTTTGATATTGCTCATGCAGTTGGTGTGGTGAGTCATTTTCTCTCTAATCCGAGTAAAGAACATTGGGCAGCGGTAAAATGGATTCTAAGATATCTTCGAGGGACTTCGAAGGTGTGTTTGTGTTTTGGGGATGGTAAGCTGATGCTTGATGCGTTCACAGATTTTGACATGGCCGGTGATGTTGATTCTAGGAAATCTACTTCGAGGTATTTGATGACTTTTGTAGGGAGAGTTGTGGCATAGCAATCTAAATTACAAAAATGTATTGCTCTCTCAACTACTGAAGCTGAATTTATTACCATTACGGAAACTTGCAAAGAAGAGTTATGGTTGAAGAAATTTTTGCAAAAATTGGGTTTGAAACAAGAAAGGTATGTGCTTTATTGTGATAGTCAAAGTGCTATTCATTTAAATAAAAATTTCACTTTTCATTCGAGATCAAAACACATTGATGTGATATACCATTGGATTCGTGATGTGTTAAATGCGAAATATTGTAACTTGAAAAGGTTCACACAAATGATAATATTCAGATATGTTGACTAAGACTTTGTCGAGGGACAAACATTTAAAGTGTCGAACTTTGGCGGGTATGGTTGATGTCTCCACCTAAGTCGGTAGGGGGAGATTGTTGGGTATACCTCCTTATTGGAGTATGGAACCCAATTAATTTATTAAAATATTTAGTTTGATTTGGTGTTGGTTATAATATATTTTTAATATATTATACCTAACTTTTGGAGGTCCAATGTGTATTTAATAATATGTTTGGTGGCAACTAGGTTTTGTTAAAAAACCCAAGATTAAATAATATATTGATTATATATATATATATATTGTTTCTTCCGGAGAGAGCAGCGGCTAATGGAGGCTAATTGATCATCTTTGTTTGAAGTGGATTGGTGCTTCGGTCTGTTGCTGTTTCGGACTGATGCTTGGAAGGTTTTCTTGGTTTTGAATCTTTGGTTGCTCTGAAGCAATTGTCAGTGTGGTTTCGGCTGGTGCTTTGGAGATTGATTTGGGTTATTATTTTAGGTCTTCTACAATTCTGTTTTGAAAACATTTGTTCATCTATTTAGTGAGGTCTTTCCTCTTGTTTATTTGTGATTATTTGGAATTCACCTAAGAGTGATTTATGAGACCACTTGTGTCACGTGAGACCATTTGTACCTCATTTGTAATCGTTTGGAATCTTTGGTTGATAGTAGAATCAAATTTCGATCACGTGGAGGTACCTCACATTGAGGAAACCACATAAAATTCTTGTGTTACTTTTAATTTAATTTTTTCACATTAATTTTTATTTTATTTGTGAGAAATCATATATTTTCCTTAATCGTCTCTTTTTGATAAAAGTTCTCTTTTTCATTAGAACTTGAGTTTTTGGATTATTTACTTAAGTTATGTTCATTAAAATTGCATGTCTTGTTCATCCTAACCCATAATTAGCGGCCCATTTCTCCTTCCAGAGCTAATTTTCAATTTAAAAGAAACTTTATTTTAAGACATCATATGTTGGAAGAAGGCTTGGGACAAAGGGATGAACATTTTTGGAGACAGAGATCCTATGCCTTTAATTTGTGTTACAATCTTGAATTTAATCTTTTGCGTAATGCTAGGCAATGCCATGCAGGGCAACATAGACCATTGAATTTAAAACATCAGATATCTCCCCAAGTCAATGTTAGTAAGAGGTTGAATGTTCCCATATGATATGAAGTTAGTTCCATGCATGAGGGGTCACAATTTGGTTTCCTCGTGTAGTTAGTAAGAGCCACTAACTTTAGCATACAAAGGTGATATGCCTCTCTAAATCGCAGAAAATTCTGTGCTAAAGGTCCATGGTTGTTTTTGCCATCAGAACTTGTACATCACTGTTTACTTTTATAGGTATCAAAATGATTCAACTATCCAATAGTCATAAATGTCAATTTTCAAAACCATTTAGCCTAAACAAGCTCTGAATTGTTGTAAATGCCAATCATAACAATTCTCACGCCATAACAGAAGAGAATATAAAACAGAGAAATAATTGTATGGCAAAGAAGAGAAGGAAGACAAGTAATTAAAATGAAATAACCAATAAATATACCGATAAGCTTAATTTTCAAGTCAGTATATATCTGATACTGCCTATGCAGATCGACAAGCATGACAAGCAGACAAAAATGTAACAATGGCAATAACATCTATGTCTACTTCTTCTTCCCAGCTTTGCCCTCCTTTCTTCGTACTACTTCATCAGCATATTTCACACCTTTACCTTTGTAAGGTTCGGGGGGTCTCCATTTCCTAATTGAAGCAGCAAATTGACCAATGGCAGCCTTGTCATATCCACTTACTACGATTCTGGTGTTGTCTTCCACCTTCACTTGTATTCCAGCTGGAATTTCCATTCTAACTGGATGAGAGAACCCGAGATTTAATACCAAGACCTTTCCTTCCAACATTGCACGATATCCTACACCAATCAATTGAAGTCTCTTCTCAAATCCTTTAGATACACCCACCACCATGTTATCGGTAAGAGTCCTGACAAAAGTAAAGTAGACTGGAGCTAAGAAAAAGGTATAGCACGTCTTATGGTCCTATCGTTGAATCACTTTGTTTGAATAATGATCAGGTAGGTGGTAAGAGAGTTGTTTAAAAAATTACATAGAAAGCTTAATGTAGTCGACATTAATCTCTTGTTTTCTCAACAAAGTTTTTCCTTATTCATGATATATATTGAAAAAAAAATAAGATAACAACCGTACAAGGTGTTCGGAAAAGATCCACAAAATTTTTTTTATAAAAACAAGATCAATTAGTTTCCAAGTAAGAATTCAAATAAAATCACGTTTTAAAATTTAGAGAATAGTACAGAAGAGAATAAATTAGGGTACATTAATATCTAATCTAAGCACAATAAATATTAAAATAAAAGAAAACAATATATACCTATCCACAAAAATAAAAATAAAATAAGCTTACCTGAATAGGCCATGCATTTGGTTGGCCCTTCTCGTTTCCACTGCCTTTCTAACCCTAAGAAGACCTGACTCCTCCCTCTCAACCTTTACTTCTCGTGGATAAGCAATTGAAAGCTGCCCAAGAGGACCCTTCACTTTCAAACCCTGACCTTCCATTGTGATTGTCACATTGGATGGAACTTCAATTGGTTGCTTCCCAATTCTCGATTCTTTACATTCCACAGTCTTTCTCATAAAACCAGCACGAGTGACAGGAACACTGGAAACATATATCCCATTTCTTTCACCCAGAAATACAGATCTCAAGTTGCTGTCACCAAAGAAATACATTTACCTCAAAATTTCAGAATAAATTTGGAAAAACCAGTTTTATTGGCCAAATAACTATGACATGAAATCTTTTCTGCATGCTAGTTTTCAAGACAAGACACCCATGAGAGACCATTTATCAAACAACTTTAAGTCATCAGCTTAAAAATAAATGATTAAAAAAAAGAAGAGAGAGACAAAACAATGTAGCACTTTTGTCCTATTATAACACAATGATCAATCACAAAAATGGAATTTAGGACCCAAGAAAATCAAAATCAAACTATGGATTCTTCACCATTGTCACTCTTGGTGGACCAATAGGTTTTGTATAAATGATACAAACACTAGATTTAAATCCAGCCTTTGCTCTAGCACTTTTCAGAACTCATAGAAAAGAGCAACTTAATATCCACTAAACATCATTTGATCATCAGCCAATCAAAATTAAACTACACCAGTGAAAGTTGGTGCGATTAAACTGTACCATTGTGACAAATCATAATCAAACAATAACTAAACCAAACTAACTATAAAGAAGAAAACCCTAAACCCTAAATCCTAATCAAACAATAACTATAAAGATGAAGACCCATCCATGGATTTTCTCAGCATTGGTCATTTTTTCATCAAGGCAAACTAATATTGTTCCAAAAAACAAAAACAAAAACAAAACATTCAATCCTTTTTGCTATGTTACAAATGTATGTGTTACATAAATCTTGGTCCAAAAAAAGGAGGAAAAAAATTGACAGACAACAAATTCAAAGTTCAAGAACATCTAATAGCATATGTCCACAACATTTAGGCTCCCTTTAGATTTATGGATTTGAAATGAATAGATTTGATGTCAAGAATTTGAGGAGTATAGCCCTATAAGTCAATGTAATAATTTAGATTTAGATATCAAGAATGAATTTGAAAGTTCTATAACGATTACTTTCACATAACTTCACAAAAATAGTTATTTGAAATCATTCTGTAAAAGAATCTACTTGTACATGATCTTAACAAAATACATGAAACATACCTCTATTCCATCCACTTCAGTGTTATCATTTACCTGCAATAACTAATCCTCTAATATATATATATATATATTTTTTTTTGAAAAATAACTATCCTCTAATATTTTTATAAAATTCAACCTCAAATCTCTTCATGTGAAATCCATTCATCCAAAGGCTTGAAATTAGGCCAGAATACAAGTGAAGTTGGCTGGACCAACCTGGTATAGCCCAGAATACAAGGCTTGGAATTAGGCCAAGCCCAACTGTACAGAGCAAATCCCATGGTGCACAATAGATTAGGCTCGGCCCGAAACATGCAGCATACCAAGAAAGTGGAGTGCAAGCATAACTGGGCTGGAATTGCGGACAATAGATGGAGTGGGCACAAATGAGGCTGGTCTAGGTGCAAGACCTGGACCAGGCAACTTTGGGCCTTCCTTGGTTGTGAAATCTTCTAAGGCCAACCAAGACGTTGCAAGTCAGAAGAAGGCCAAGTTAACTGACATCAAGTCCAATTAAGATAGAGAAAAGATGTCTCACCTGTACGTAACGAATTGCTTCACAAATATGCCAAGTATACCAAACCCTAATTAGCTTTCTCTATAGGGAAAAGGCTCTTTCTTCTCCCCTGCTAAGTATACCAAACCCTAATTGGCTTTGTCTCTCTACCTCACTCTCTCTCCCTTTCTTTTCTTTTTGGGTAGGTATCTCCCCCTTTCTTACTTATTGTTCCTTGTCTCGCAGGCTATCCCAGTTCACCGGAGCACTTTGAGCTTCCTTGTGCGGAATTCAAGGCCGTAAATTTAGATTAAACTAAAATTTACACGCATTGAACACCACCAAACAAATCCCAACAACAACATTTCATTGTATCAAAACCAAAACCAAAAAAAAATCCCCTACTCATATTAGGAACCTATCATAAAAACCCAATTCATGATTCAACAATCAACCTCCCCAGAAAACAATACATGATGGTATACTGTTCAAATCAAGAAGACCCATCTCAGAATCATGATATTGGAGTGACCCAATTAATACACACATCCATATACAACAATACACAATGTATTACAGACATGTGTATGATACAAGAGGTTGGAAAGAAAGGAGTATTAGAACCCATACCCGGTTTGAAAAGAAGCTGTGATTGAAGAAGCCATTGTTCATAGGTTCGGAGCTTGAGCTCACTGGGAAGGTCTGTGAACCCTTTTTCTGGTAATCGATGAAAAGGCCTATCCAAATCGACTGTCATCCGCTACGGACTTTTCGCGTAATAACCCGCTTGCCCCCCTCATACTTGATGATATCTCCCATATTACCCCTTTTTCTTTTTCTTTTTTCACTTTTTGCTATTTTTTTCTTATTTCTTTTCATTTGAGGATCTAAGAAAAATGTGAGAAAAATAAAGAATAGAATTGAAATTGGATACTTCTTTTTGGACTTTTCTTAAGTGTGCAACTTACACCTTACACTTACGTCTTTCTGTTTGCTGTCCTGTTTTATGTTTATACCTTCCACTTACACTTTTTATGTTAGTTGCATATGGTGTGCAACCTTAAGGGGTTGCACACCATAACAGGACCCCTTCTTTTTATATCAATTATTCTCTCCAAGTCAACTAGAATGAAGTTGTAAGAGGAGTTGTAGGCTAGTGCAATTGTTAGGCTCATAATTACACTCGGCTTAGAGCCAAACTCTATTAGAAATTAACTCTTTGGACTAAAGGTACAATTCAATTGCTTTGTGAAAGATGTTCGTGATCACTAAATTGACCAAGTAAAAAAAAAAATTAAAAGGAAAAGTGTAAGTTATGAATTCCCTGCCTATTTTAGCATAAATTTGTTTGGTTCTCAAATTAGTTATTACTTGATCTAATTAGAGTTTTATGCCTACCTAATTTTCCAACTACAATTAATTATGAGAACCATTGCAGCTGAATATTTGATCGGCACATACACTAATTTTACTTCAAAGTTTTGAAAAAAAAACAATAATTAATAGTAAAATATGAGAGCAATGTAATATCTTTTGAACAAGGAAATTTGTGTTCACGCAATGGAATGCTTTGCAAGAATTTTGCAATAATCAAATCCACCGCCACATTCCAAAAGGACAATATGGGTATAAACATTGTAATCTCCTATTATCTTCATTACTATGTTTTAAAATTTTATTTATAGATTTTTTTGGGGTTCATGTTCATTTGAAGAGGTATTCACAAGGCCTAAGCCTAACTTGGGATAATTATTCAGTACTCCCGGAATATAGACACGTGATACTCCATAAGGTTTTGATTGGTGGAGAGACACAAGAACCCACAATTTATGTTGGGGATGGGAGAACAATATAGAACTAACTAATTGATGATTGATTTGAAATATGGACACGTAATACTCTAGAAGTATTGAATAATTTCCCGTCCAACTTGTGGAGTTGAAAATTAGGGCATGCACTAGCACTGCCCCTTTTCTTTTTCTTTATGTTTTTTGGGCCCCCCTCTGAGTGAAGATGGAAAGAACTCCATTTGTGTTGTTTCTACTTTCAAAGACCCACAAATATGCATTTTAGATACATACATGTAAAGAAATTCATATGATAAAAGATTAAGATTTTTTTTTTTTTTTTTTTTTTAAGGAAAAGATGCTATTTCTTTTTCAAGTGAACCTGTTTAAAGGAGATGCTCTTAAAATCACCAATCAAATTTTGTTCTTTTTTTTTTTATGTCTATAACCTTTTAGAGATATTTGGACAATCAGCATTGATGCACGGTGGATATGGTTCTACTTTCAATTTGGTCAAATTCACATTCACATTCTTATCTTGCTTTAATATTTACAATCTCTCATTGGTTTTGGCTAAAAGTTGTAATCGTCCTATCAAAGAACCAAAAGAAATCACCATTAAGCACCAACTCCTTTCCTTTATAAGGAAAGCACTCATAATTTATCAGTATTTATTTAGGGGTTGTTTAAAATAGTTTAAATAAATATATATATATATTTATTGTTAATATAATAATATATTATTATAATACTATATCAGATGCATCTACCTGTAAATGTACCTTTCGGTGCTATATTATTATTTTAGTATATATGCTTTCGGTGCATATGCTTTCTTCTCTCTATAAAGAGAGAGCCTTTGTAATTTGTAGATTAATATCATTAATATAGAGTTAATTTAGTTTTGCTCTTTCTCTCTCTATCAATTTATCTAACATGGTATCAGAGCTAGGTTAACAACCTAGTAATTCAGTTTCACCGGCGGGCGGCAGCTTCGCCTTGCCGCCCGCCGGACCTCTACACATCCTTGACTCCGCTGCTCACACATCATCCACACCTCACCACACCACCACGGCAGAACAACACACATGGAGACCCAGCAAACACCACTCATACACACACACTGCCACGTCTCTCTCTCTCTCTCTGTAAATACATACACATCTATATATATAGAGAGAGAATGTCCTCATCTCCGGCTCCGGTGTCCCAGCCGGCGACCAACAACACATCGCCGCCGCCCGCAGCTTCAACCACTACCTCGCCGCCGCCATCCACTTCTCCTCCCTCGCCAACCACGCCGTCGCTCTCGGAGTCTGATTCATCGCCTTCCACAACGAGCAGTCCGCTGGTTACGCCGCCTCTGCCTACGGCTTCCTCACCGGCCGTCCCGGCATCCTCCTCACCGTCTCTGGCCCCGGCTGCCTTCACGGCCTCGCCGGCCTCTCCAACGCCGCCATCAACGGCTGACCTAGGTGATGGCTCTCTTTGTTGCAGTTGTAATGGTGGGTTCGGTTGAGTCATCAAGGTTTGATGAGTTGTTTCAGCCCAGCTGGGCACTGGACCATTTCACCTATGAAGGAGAGCTTCTCAAGATAAAACTAGATAACTATTCTGGTGCTGGGTTTTTCATCCAAAAGCAAGTATTTGTTTGGGAAAGTCAACATTCAGATCACACCACTTCCCCTAACTCTCTCTCTCTCTACTCAAGGACACCCACTGTGTCCACTTTCCAACCCATCACCCACTACCTTTTGCACAAACCCATACCCCGTCAACTTTTGGCACAAACCTATTTTATTTCCCACTACCTCCTTTATTTTATCAGTTTATTTTCTTGTTTTGTTACTCTCTCCAAACTCAAGTTGATTAGTGTCTATCCTCCTTGAGTTTGAGGGGGGCTGTTAATAAAACAGAAAATAAACTGACAAAATAAAATAGGAAAATAAACTGAAAATAAAAGAGGATAGGAGACACTGTATGGTCGTGTCAGACCGTTGTTGAAGACACTGTGTGGTCGTGTCGCACCGTTGTTGTAGAGGCTGACCGGAATCAATGTCGGGACAGTTTATGGGGTCATGTCGGACCGATGTAGAAGACACTGTGTGGTCGTGTCAAACCGTTGGAGAAGCTGACCGGAATCAATGTCGGGACAGTTTATGGGGTCATGTCGGACCGATGTAGAAGACACTGTGTGGTCGTGTCAAACCGTCGGAGAAGCTGACCGGAATCAATGTCGGGACAGTTTATGGGGTCATGTCGGACCGATGTAGAAGACACTGTGTGGTCGTGTCAAACCGTTGGAGAAGCTTTGGTGGTGCACCAATGGGGCGACTTAGGGAGTGTGCCATGAGGTGGCTTGGGTGGTTCGTATGGTGTGTAACCTTGCTTACCAGGATATCTGTATAACCCCCCCTCAAACTCAAATAGGTGTGAAGATAGAAACCTATTTGAGGTTGAAACAAAGGGATTGAGAAAGTGGAGCAAAACAGCTCAACACAGAGTGAGATGTGCATATTTTTTGTTTTTTTTTTTGTTTTTTTTGTTTTTTTTTTTGTCGTGAAAAAAAAGGAAGAAAAAATAAATTAAAGAAAATGGAATGAAACAAAAGTACGGAATGAAATATCAAAAGTGGTGTCCGAGGCTTGGTGTGGTTGAAGAATAGACAAAAATATATATAGATAAAAGAAAATAAAGTAAAAAGCAAAAGTCGGTTCTGAGGCTTGGTGTGGTATGGGATAATGAAATAAAAAAAAAATAAATAAATAAATAAAGAAAAGGTGATGCAAAAGATAATTGAAAAGTGCGGCAGGTAGCTCAATGAAATGGAATAAAAATAAATAAATAAAGAAAAAAGTTGTTGGTGGTGCTGGGAAAAAAAAAATAAATGGCCAGCAGGATGATGAGTTTTTTTGGTGATGGAGAAAAATAAAATAAATGACATTTTATTTGTCATTTTATTTTATTTGTCATTTTATTTTCACTTTTTGTTACTTTCCAAACTCAAGTTGGTTGGTACCAATCCTCCTTGAGTTTGAGGGGGGCTGTTAATATAATAATATATTATTATAATACTATATCAGATGCATCTACCTGTAAATGTACCTTTCGGTGCTATATTATTATTTTAGTATATATGCTTTCGGTGCATATGCTTTCTTCTCTCTATAAAGAGAGAGCCTTTGTAATTTGTAGATTAATATCATTAATATAGAGTTAATTTAGTTTTGCTCTTTCTCTCTCTATCAATTTATCTAACATTTATATAGAAAAATAGATAGGAGATATTGATTAATGTGATCTAAATAAGGTCAAGTTTGAAAAGATTAAATAAGTGTCTTTTTTTATTTTTCTTATATTATGTATAGAAAAAATAGAGAGGAAATGTTAATTGATGTGACCTAAAAAAGATAAAAAGATTAAATAAGTACACTTTTTTAGTTTAGCTAAACTTGACTTAAGTATATATAAATAAAAAAAATATACTATTTTAATTTACCCCAAACGTCTACTCAGTGTCCTATCAACTAATCGTGGCGTGGGAGAGTGGGAAAAAGATGGCCAATACTGGGGAAGTAAAGGAGTGGTGGTTGGCGGTGGGGCAAGGACAAAAAAGGGGGGAAGACAAAGAACAAGAGGGGCAAAAATAGGAAGAAAAAAAAAAAAAGCATTTCCAAGATTTTGCAATTTCTAGTTTAATTAAAAAATATTTTCATTTTTGAAAAACTTTTTTTATCCTAAACGTTATTTTATCTAGTAAAATTAATGAAAATATATATTTTAATCATTAAACTTAATAGAAAATATTATTTTAAATATTTTTAACTAAAATATTATTTTTTGTCAACATTACTTGACATAAATAGATAAATAATTTAAATTGAAAACAAATCAAAATATTAGAGTTTAAATTGATAAAATAAAAAATTCATAATTTATTTTGAGGAAAATTAGTCTAGGGTCCCTCTCCCACTTTTCGTAATAGAAGAGATCCACAAAATTATTTTTTTATGTCTAAGATCCCTAAACATATATCAGAGAAATTTGACTCTTTATCTCTACTCTACTCTCTCTCTCTCTCTTCTCCTCTCACCCACTGTCTTCTAGATCTAAGGCAACAAGCTCTGCTCCTCCACCCTCCTCTCCACCCTCCTCTACGACCTCTTCCTCAACACCTTCTCCTCCGACTCCTCCCTCCGTTCCGCCATCGTCGCAGACCTCCGGGACCCTAGAAAGAGAAGAGATGGGGCTGTTTTTGGTCTTGCATTGGAGCTTAGGGGTCTCTGGAATTGATTGCGTCAAAACAGTCGCTGTTGTCACAAGTCCGGCACCGGAGGCTAAGGCTTGGAACGGTCAATCGAGGCACGAATGGATTGGAGAAGAAGCCGAATTTGGAATCGAGTTTGGGGGTGGGATTGGTGTTATTGTTGCTAGGTTCTTGCTGCTTCTCCTTGGGGGGTGGACGGCTTGAATTGATGCTGATGCTGGACGGCTTGAACTGTTTCACCGTGTGGAGACAATGGGAATTTTTGATATAAAATGGAGCCCAGTTGGAGCCATTGTTGGTCCGTTGCTTGCTCAAGCCGATGCAGATGGTTACTTGAGGCTTCATCACCTAAAATGTTGTCCGGATGGATCAGCAGCTGGAGATAATAGAGTATATAAGTGGCGATTCGAGCGATTGAGTCCGATCAGTCCTTGACTGTGCAAGAGAAGGCTAAGCGAAGGCAACAACTCATGAGCGGAGGCCCCAAGAATTTCTCAAAATTCTCTGGATTCAACCCAGAGAAATTTGAATTTTCTCTGGGTTAAATCCAGAGAAAATTCAAATTTCTCTAGGTTCATTTTGACCGATTTTAAAAGCAATGATCAGTATCAGATCAAAGGATGTGTAATTATGTCTCTTATAATTTCTGTCATGGCACGCTGCTTTGCAGTTTGAGTTGAGGTGAATATTTTTTTCTGAAGGTGACACTATGGTATTTACAACCATCATTGAATTTTATTTATATATGTCCAAAGGCATTGGCTGTGTAATAAAACTTTCATGTGATCAAAATGAATTTCTGTGAATAACCTTATTAGTATTTGTCTGTCAAGGCGATGACCACCGGTTGCCTTCTTTCATGTCTTTTTGTTTTGTATCTCTTCTATGTAGCCTGAACCAGAGTTTCGGCCTCCCATGTCTGAAGTTGTGCAAGCACTGGTTCGGTTAATGCAAAGGGCGAGCGTGGTGAAAAGGCGATCCAGTGATGAAATTAGTTTTTATGTACAAAACTCCAGATCATGAGGCAACTGACTTGTAGAATTTTCCTGAATACATACACAAATTTTCTCTCCATAATTTTCTCTGGATTTCTTTGGTACTAAGAAAAATTTCAATTTTCTCTGGTTTGAATCCAGAGAATTTCTCTGGAGAAAAGTTCAATTTTCTCTGGAGAGAATTTCTCTGGGACTGAAATTTCTCTGGATTGATATTGAGGGACCTTAGACATTATGAAAATATTTGATATCCTTTATACTATAAAATCATAATATCAGGGACCTTAAAAAAAATACCCCTTTATTTTGTTATAAGACTTAGTTCCTAATTTTTTTTTAATTTACATTATTTTTATTTGTCAATTTAATTTTTAACTTATTTAATTTGTAATGGAAGAAATGTTTTTTTTTTTTTCCTCTCTTTCAAATTGAGAGAAATTTTGGACAGAAACGATGATGAGATTATTTAAACAAAAATTAAATAAATTGATAAATAAATTAACAAATATTAAAACGTAATAAAATATAAATTTAGGTAATTGTACTTACATTATCAATTTATCTCTTTACATTATTTTTTTAATTGCACGTTTTACGGGATATTTTTTCTCTTTACACTCTTTATAATTACAAACTGATCCTAATCCCTATCATTTTTTCTTCTCTTTACTCCCCCTTCAATTTTTTCAAGCCCTAATCTCACGACCATCACCATTGGCCACCACTTCCTTCACATTCGACCACTATCCCATGACCACTACCTGGCAATCCTCCTCCACCCATGACTGCCAACCCACCGCCAGTCTCTACCGCTGCAAGCCACCACCATCGCAACCCCTATCTCGCGACCCACCGCTATCACAACCCTCACCTTGGATTTAGGGGTTTGAACATGGTGGGGGTCGATGAAGAGAAGTGGGGTGATGGCGATAATAAATGGTGCTCCGGTGGAGATAGAGAAGGGGGTAAGTGGAAGGAGAAACTAGGGTTTTGTGTTTTGAAATTTGAATGCATTTTGATAATTTTAAATAAAAATAAAAATATAATAAAAAATTTTGAAAAATTAAGCACATTATTTATTTAGTTGGGTATTCGAGAAATTCTACCACGCACATCCTTTATCATATGCATCTTTAAGTTATGTTATTTTATTGTTTAGTTATGGTTAATTTTCTTTTTTAGTTATAATTCATGAGATTTTTAGTTATACTTTATGTATTGTTTGATTATGATTTTTTTATTTCATTTTAATTATGATTTAAAAAATATGAAATTATATCATTTTTTTATTTAATTATAAGGTGTATACCGTAATGGTTCTCTTATAAAATTAATTCTCTACAAACTTTAAACACCAATTATTAAAGTGCTTTGACAACTATTTACCTTATAAACGGCCCCCTCCCCTCCCTCCTCCTCCTCCTCCTCCTCCTCCTCCTCCTCCTTCTTCTTCTTCTTCTTCTTCTTCGTTCTGTAACAAAACCAGGGAAGAAAGAAAGAAAAAAAAAAAAAAATTCGACACCAAAACGACGTCGTTTTGGTGTCGAGCCGCGGTTTCGAGCTACGTAGCATGGTCGATAATATTATAACCAAAATGATTGAGGCCTCAAATTTTTTGGCTCAAATTTGGCTCGAATTTGTTTTTTTTTTTTTTTTTTTTTTGCTGGGTTGATACTTTGCTTGTTATTATTATTATTTTTATTATTATTATTTTTTTGCAATGTATTAGCCCAGGAAAAAAAAAAATTGCATTTGAGGCAATTTCGAGCCTCATTTTCGAGGCCTCAATCACAGCCCTATTATAACCGGACGCGGGGTCCCTGCAGTGGGTTACCCCCTGCTGTGCTTGCTGTCCCTAAAACAACAACGTTTATTTTTTTTTATTTATTTTTTTTCCTTCATGTTCTGACTTTATTTTTTTAGCATGATAAATTACATTTTGCTCTAAATCTTAAACCCTAAAATAAAAATAAATAAATTTTAAGAATTAAACCCCAAATCCTAAATCCTAAAATAATTTTTAAAAAAATTATCCCTAAACCCTAAAATAAAAAATATAATAAATTTTACGAATTAAACCCTAAACCCTAAACCTTAAACCATAAAATAAAAAAAAAAAAAATTAAGAATTAAATCCTAAACCATAGATCCTAAACCCTAAAATAAAAAATAAATTTTAAAAATTAAACCCTAAAACCTAAACCCTAAAATAAAATAAAAAATTTATCCCTAAACCCTAAAATAAAAAAAAATTAAGAATTAAACCCTAAATCCTAAACCCTAAAATAAAAAATAAATTTTATCCCTAAATCATAAAATAAATAAAATAAATTTTAAGAATTAAACCCTAAATCCTAAACCCTAAAAAAAATAAAAAATAAATTTTAAGAATTAAAGTACAAAAGTGACCAAATAAAAAAAAAAGAAAAGAAGAAGCAATACACACAAAACGCCACCGTTTCATTCCACAGCAGGAACAGCAGTGAGGGGCTCACGGCAGTGACCCCTCATCCTATTATAACTAAGGTGTATATTAGAATTTCCCATCTCACATATGATACATGCATGATGCTATGATTTGGAAGTTAGCAAAACATCTTACATACATGCATGATGCTATGATTTGGAACTTGGCAAAATGAGGAAGTCTGTTGAGTCTTCATGCTCTTTCCTAGTGCAGCCTCTCTTTCTCTCTCTCTCTAAAAATATGATTCTTATTTCCACAAAACCAAAATCAACATCACAATTCATTACTATGCATTTACCTTCTTCAATTTCTCCACATCCCACTCTTTGAAACTGTCAATTACTTTCCTCACCTAATACAAAGTACCCTTCACTTCATGTTTCCACTAAAAACTGGGCATTTCAGTGATCATGATTCTGAAATATTTTTCATTTGCAGGTTATAGAAAATTATACAAGTCTCTGAAAATCAAACTTTAGAGGACTTAAATCTCCCCTCATAAGCAAATGGGTTTTGATTCACCATTGATTTTACTCTCTACTAATTAGTTTTCAAGCTTCAAACCATGAAATTCACTATGATGATACGACTGACCCTTTTTATATTGATCATTCTTGGTGGCTCTGTGTACTGTGAAAGGCCTTCTGTTGTAAATGTTGGAGCAATTTTTAGTGTCGATTCGGTCATCGGCAGAGTTGCCAAGGCCGCCATGGAAGCCGCGGTCTCCGATATCAATGCCGATCCGAGAATTCTCAGTGGGACTGAATTGAAGTTAATTATGGAGGATACAAATTGCAGTGTATTCATGGGGTCTGTTGAAGGTAACCCTCTCTTCCTCCCTAATTGGTGTTAATTGTTTTTAAGATTCTACTTAATTAGTTAATATTGTTGTGTAAGTGAAGTGAAATAAAATTCTTGATTTAAAATAATGATGAGCTTAACCAAATTTGTGGAAATCATATTATTGTTCTATAATTAGTTTTTCATTTTTCTCTTCATTTGTTTCTTGGAATGTGAGAGAAAGGAAATTGAGCCCTCTTTAATTTGCAAAAGTCCTAACAGAGCCTAAACCATCTTGCTTTGCAAACAAAGACTGTATGTTTAACAATCCATCAACTTTAAAAAATAAAAAAATAAAAAATAAAAAAATTATACTGTATTTTATTGTGTTTTACTTTGACAAATTTCATGTTATACTGGCTTGTGAAGTTACCTGTGTGAGAAAGTAGCATCTTATATTGGAATTATTTGGTCATGGTTGAAGAAATTTCTCAAATATAATCATCGGTGCAGCCGTGTGGGTCCATTGTTTTCCACTGTAACAACACATGTTTTGCACTCTTCAAAACTGTGGAGAAATCATACAAAAATGAGAAAAATTGGGAACTTACATCAGCCAGTCAAAACCCATACTAAGGATTTTCCAACCCATAGTTGCCAGTATTGAAAACCAAAGGGACGACAATATGTGAAATGGAAATATGGTCCAAAAATATTATAAAAATGGGGAACTATAAGAAACTATTCAGGAAGCTTAAAAATAGCAATGTAAAAGTATTAGAATACTTCGATGATCAATTCGTAATACTCATCGTGTATAATAAATTAAGATTTGAGAGGATGAAAAATGACAGAAATTATTATTTGTTAAAGTGTATAATTATAAGAATTATATGAAGTGCACTTTTTTGGAGTTTTCACCACATTGTAATCGTGCAAGAGTGTTAAAACTTTTCGAAAATGTATCCCAGAAGTTTCCATTGAAGTGTCCGAGGCATGTCGCTATCCTACATGTGTCAGACACGGTTACAGTTAATAATTTGAAGTGTCCGTGCCTCATAGTACATAAGAAGACTTGGGACTTGGAGTTTGCTCCTCTTTAGGTCTCAGGTTCAAAACCTCTTAGGTGCTATCAACTCTTGTGTTGGGTCAGTCCATACAGAGCTTTGCTCTGACTTTAAATGGGCCCCCCACTAGTGGACGGTGGGATTGGTCCCTCAAGGATTAGTCGAGGTGCGCGCAAGTTGGCTCGGACATCCTGAGTTATCAAAAAAAAAAATAGTACATAAGAAGACAGTACTTTAGTGAGGTAGCCTGTTAGAGAACTTTGCTTGGTTTAATTATGTATTAAACCATTCTTTGGCAAAAGCAAGTAAATAGTTCTCTCAAATAAATATTATTTTCGAATTTCCATAGATGAATTACGTGGTCGGAATGCTGGATTTCTGGTCTCCTTGCCAGCTTCAATACCTTTATTACATTTCTTTTGTCAGCGTTTCAGGTAATTGAGAGGGAAGTAGTGGCAATAATTGGTCCACAGTCTTCTTCAATAGCTCATATGATTTCTCTGATTGCTAATGGTCTCCAAGTCCCACTTGTCTCTTATGCTGCCTCTGATCCGACTCTGTCTGCCCTTCAATTCCCCTACTTTTTCCGAACTACACAAAGTGATTCCTACCAAATTGCAGCCATGGCTGATTTGATTGACTTTTATGGATGGAAAGAGGTTATTGCCATCTTTGTGGATGATGAGTACGGAAGAAATGGAATATCTGCTTTGGATGATGAGCTTGCAAAGAAAATGTCAAAAGTTTCTTTTAAATTGACTTTGCCTACCCAATATGATCTCAGCGATATAACTTATCTGCTCAACGAGTCCAAATTGCTTGGACCTCGTGTTTATGTTGTTCATATTAATCCAGACCCGGGATTGAGAATCTTTACTGTTGCTCAAAAACTTCATATGATGACTGGTAACTATGTGTGGCTTGCAACGGATTGGCTTTCTGCTACATTAGATACATTCTCCACAGAAAATCGATCTTCTTTAAAAATCCTTGAAGGGGTAGTTGGGCTTCGTCAGCATATTCCACAAACCGTCCAAAAAAAGGCCTTTCTATCTCGATGGAGAAAAATGCAGAAGAATGGGTTAATACATTCTGAATTGAATGTTTATGGATTTTATGCATATGATACAGCGTGGGCAGTTGCACATGCAATTGATAAATTTTTAAACGAGCACAACAATATAACATTTTCTTTCACTGACAAGCTACACGATGAAAAAGGAACTGAAACACAACTTGGGAAGCTCAAAGTTTTTGATGGTGGTAAAGTTCTATTAAAAAAATTGAAGGACACAAATTTCACTGGTTTGACGGGGCAAATTCAATTTACCACAGATCGGAACCTTGTGAACAGTGATTATGATGTCATTAACATTGCACAGATGGCAATTCATGGGGTAGGTTATTGGTCTAGTTTTTCAGGTCTCTCTACTCTACCACCAGAAACTCTCAAAGAGGAACAAATTAGCCATTCCCATCCAGATCAGAAGCTTGACAATGTTACCTGGCCTGGTGGGACAACAGAAAAGCCACGTGGGTGGGTGGTTGCCAGCAACGAAAGACCATTGAGAATTGGAGTACCAAATAGAGCCAGTTTTGTTGAATTTGTGACAGAATCACACAGCAGCCACAAAATACAAGGTTACTGCATCGATGTGTTTAATGAAGCCCGAAAGCTAGTCCCGTATGATATTCCTTTCAAATTTGAGCCGTTTGGGGATGGTCAGTCCAATCCCAATTATAATGAACTTGTGAAGAAGGTTGCAGGTGATGTAAGTAATATGTATGGGCTTTCATTAGTAATAAAGATAACATAAGCTTGCAGATTAAGCATAATATGCTAAATCAGATTAAAGGGATAGGTAATGAACTATTTGGGGATGGTTGGATCAATCCCAATTATATTGTCTTCTTTTTCGCTTGGCATACCATTTCTTTTAATTGTTAAATAGTGTACTTTTCGTAGACTTTGATCCTAAACCTGTAAGGTCCCACGGCTTAAACTCTATGGTATTAGCAGATTTGTTAGTGATTAATTTCAAATGAGCATACCTTGATTATTCTTTCGAAACACACTGTCAGGTCTTTGATGCAGTTGTTGGGGACATTGCAATTGTGACAAACCGGACGAAGATTGTTGATTTTACTCAGCCTTATGCTGTCACAGGTCTCGTCATAGTGGCTCCCATCAGTGACTCAAAATCAACTGCTTGGGTGTTTCTCAAACCATTTACAGTAGAGATGTGGTGCGTCACTGCAGCTTCCTTTGTGATGATTGCAGTGGTTATCTGGATTCTTGAACATCGTGTCAACGATGATTTCCGGGGTTCTCCGAGGAGACAGCTCATAACAATGTTTCTGTAAGCATCCTTGACGTTTAAAAGAACTTTCTTCTTCATTTTTGGTTGTTCATTTTGTAAATAGTCATTGCAGTCTATGAAGTTTTTAATGCTATCACCATATCCATATTTTTGGTGAACTGTTTGATACTTTGAACCTGCGTCTAAACGGAACCTACGTCATCCAAGAGAACTTAATTTCCAAGCATTTTATGTTGCAGGTTCAGCTTCTCAACTCTGTTCAAGAAAAATCGTACGTACACTTTTGACAATCTATCCTGATTACTTGTTTTCTATCTGTAATGTGTGCTTCTATCATCTATCATAGAGAGCAGTGATCAGATGAGCTTAAGGAATCTTTCATTTTCTGTCTTTGTTCCTAAAGCCTTTCAATTGAGCTTAAAACTAAGTTTTCAAAACATCAGGAAAAGCCTGTGGTTATCTTTTAAGTAAGCAATGCATGAAGTATATTTAAACCCGAATCAATGATTGCATTGTTTTAGGTGAAATTCTTAACTAGTCATGATTTATTTTCATAGCTTCCTTCTTTTTTCCATTCTTAAAATGTAGTCATATTTAGAATAATTAGGAGAATAGCTACTTATAGATCATGAAGTCAAAGATGAGCACTTGGTTAATATTTTAATTCATGGAGTTATTGTTGTCAAATGGAAAATGTAATGTTTAGCACCAAAAATCATCTCAGCAAATCTGATTTGTCTTGTAATCTTGCCTGCACCATCACAATTTGTTATGCACTGGAAAACATTTATTCGCGAAAAATCTATCTTGTGAGACCAACAACATTTTTCACATTTTTCCATATTCATAATTCTCCTGCATCTTTTTGGGTATCATTTCTATTTCTTTTGCAATAATTTTGCCTCCCTATAACGAAAGTAAAAGAATGTGGAAATTTCCATCCTGCGGTGCACCATTCTGATTTTATCAAGGATTCGGACTTCTGGGACCGACACTAAGTCAGTATTACTTTATTTTGCAGAAGAAGATACAGTAAGCACACTTGGAAGGTTGGTAATGGTGGTTTGGCTTTTCCTTTTGATGGTGATCACATCGAGTTACACAGCAAACTTGACTTCAATCCTTACAGTCCAGCAGCTCTCATCATCATCCATCACAGGAATCGACAGCTTGATTGCAGGTGATTGGCCTATTGGTTATCAAGTGGGGTCATTTGCTTATAGCTATATGACGGAAATTCTTTACATACCTCAATCAAGACTCATTTCTCTGGGCTCCCCAGAAGAATATGATAAAGCATTGCGGCTAGGACCAAGCAATGGAGGCGTGGCTGCTATTGTAGATGAACTTCCATATGTCGAATTGTTTTTGTCACAGCAGACTGATTTTGGAATTGTTGGGCAATCATTCACAAGGAGTGGATGGGGATTTGTAAGTACTTTCATTTACAAACTGATGCATGGTTGCACATATATTTACGCATACACATTCTATATCCAGAATTGCTCTGTGATAGTGTTTAGATTTAAATATCTTCATTATAATATAATCAGGCTTTTCAGAGAGACTCTCCACTTGCCTTTGACATGTCCACGGCAATCCTCAAGCTTGCTGAGACCGGAAGACTTGAGGAGATACATGACAACTGGTTCTGTAAAGCAGGTTGTGCAGCAGACAGAAGAAAAACCCCGGAGCCTAATGAGCTCCAAATGAGCAGTTTCTGGGCTCTCTATCTTCTGTGTGGCGTTTTTACTCTCACTGCTTTGCTAGTCTTTTTTCTACAAACTATTCGCCAATATATCCGATACAAACGGAAGCTGATGGAACCTTCTTCTCCCTCATCCTCTGCATCAACGAGTACTCCGTGTTCTAAGGTCATTTATAACTTCTTTGACTTCATTGATGAGAAAGAAGAAGCTATCAAAAAAAGTGTTACTCAGCATGGTAATGCTCAACCTCCTCAGGTGTGCTGATCGATGATGTACATTTTATTCAATAGGGCTTAAAGGGATTGTCTTATATTTTTATATCAATTTTAGGATTTGGTGCACCGGAATTCTAGTTCTATAGATGATGAAAGTTACTGAAAATACAAAATGTTACTATGAATCATGTATGTATCTTGTTGTCAAACATATAGTTTTATTAATCTAATAACATTCTCTGATTTCATTGTGTTCTTGTTCAGATATTTAGCTAATATGCTAATAAATATTTAATGATAGACAAATATGCTTATTATAACATTATTTATATTTTTATCCAAATATAATATTAATATTTGGGTAAACTAACAATAGGTCTTAATAGTTGGACTTAATTCCCATCAAGTCCTATTGAAAATAGGGTAAACTACCAATAGGTCCTGATAGTTAGACTTAATTCCATCAAGTCCTATTGAAAATAAGTCTTGATAAAATTGTCGCTAAAAATAATTTTTTGTGACAATTTTTTACATACGTTGCTAAAAATTTTACTTTTTTTGTCATGATTTTTATAAATTAGCGCTAAAACTTATAATTAGTGACTTTTTTTATGACAAATTTTTTTCATAGGACCTGTTGAACAATAAGTCTACTTATTAGGACATATACGTAAGTATCCTTATTTTTTCTTGCTTATACATACACATATCTATTCTGATATATAAATTATACAACTCACTTAGTGTGGATTCCTATATATCACACATTTTTACATCCCCAAATTGCCTCTATGTAATTGCCCATTTTCTAATTTTAAATTTTATATTTTGATTTTTTTTTTTTCCATATTTTTTCTCCATCTACATTTAATTTGTGTTCCTCTAAAAACAGAATTGTCTTCTATTTCTGCACAAGCAACACATGTGTGCCCAATTTCTAGTACTATACATGTGGAAATTATTATTTTCTGACATAATCATGCATCAAATACATGTACATGGATAATTTTGTTTACATGTCCACATACGTTCTTTGGACTGAGTCAATGCACAAGTTCATATACTTTCCTCATAGCTCCATACTATCACTACAAATGTGTGATTCTTAATACATAAAAATACATAAATAAAAATATATTAAGAAAAATAATGTGTAATTTAAATTTTACTCTTACATCAGAAAATTTACATATTGAACGAATCTAGATTTACATTAAATTTTATTTTTCTATATTTTTAGCATAAACCTCCTTCCATAATCTCAGAAATATCTTATGAAAAGCTCAAACATATCCTATTGAGCCTTCAAATCATTGAGACAACAGAGACATCTAGATGGTTGAATTGGTCCTGCTATTATTTTTGGGGGAATCTGTCTGTGGGGCAGCGGGGAAATTTTTTACAAATCAGCGAAAAAGTATAACATTTTAATTATTAAAGTGTATAAATTTTAACAATAATTTATAATTTTTTTTACACCACTGTGCCATTATTTTCCCTTTATTTTTCCCTCTCTGTAATTGTGGGTTAAGTTGTCTTTTTCATTTTGCCATTTTTTTGTTTTTTCATGGGAAAAATGATAAGTGGGGTAGCCCAGAGTCATGGTATCTTTGCTATTGGATGACTTTGATGCTCGGTCTGGTTGCAAATTGAGGTCTTGTTTGGGAAGACTAAATAAGTGCACTTTTTGTCTTTTTTGACTAAAAAAGTGAGGTTGAAAATATGGATGTTTGGGTTAACTTTTTGACTTTTTATGGAAAAATGTGTAATAAAAAATTGTAAAAATTAGTTTTTAGAGGAAAATTTGAATTAGGAATTGTGCAGCCGTAATTGTTGACTTTTGGTAAATAGTGTTAACTTTTTAACTTTTTGAGTAACTTTTTGAATTATTCTCTACATCCCAAACTTTGATGCTGGGTCTGGTTGCAAATTGAGAGTGAAATTAGACACTCAACAACCCTTTCATCCAGTGAAGTGAATGAACCCATCAACCTCATTCCCTACCAGTGTGGAATTTTGAGTCCCAACATTTATGTTATTGGTCCCTAGGTGTAATTACAATCGCGTGATTGTAACTCGAGATTTTTATATTTTAAAGTTGTCATGGTGTGACTAAGAAAAATATAAAAGTTCTAAAAACAGTATTTTTTTTTATTTTTTCACTAGTTTGGACAGGGTGTGAAAGTGTATTTATGTGTGTATTTTACACTTCGCGGGTGTCTCCAAGTAGAATGTCATTTTACACTTTAATATTCTGTCTTTTTGAAGGGACCATTTTTTTAAAAAAATTTATGTTGTGGAGGGGGCAAAAATTAAAAAATGAATTTTTTTTTTATTTAAGATTCCTGATATTAAGATTTTGTAACATAAAATATATATAATATTTTCATAGTAGATGGGGTCTCTCAATATTTTTCTAAAAAAATTTCGATCTAGAAAAATTTCAATCCCAAAGAAATTTTGATTCAGAGAAATTTTGTTTTTCTTTGTATTTTGAACTTTCTCTAGTTTGAAATTTCTCTGGTTTGCTCAACTTTTTTGATTTTTTGTGTTTTAAAATTTTTCTGAGTTGAATTTTTTTTGATTTGCTCACAAATGTCTCTGTAATTTGCTCACAATTTTCTCTGTGTATTTGACTAATTTTTTTCTAATTTGCTCATAAATTTCTCTGTGTTTTAACCAAATCAGAAAAAATTATTTTTTTTTACAGAGAAATTTCAGGCAACGTTCAACAAACACATACACAAAAAGAGATAGATTGAAAATGCTCTTACTCAAATTTATGCTTGAATCTGAGTTTATCCACTAGAGTAGTCAAATTGAGTATAATAACGAACTTATATGAACAAATATACATATATGACATAACTTTGGCAAGTGTGCGTGTGTGCGCAAAATTTTTTCTGGCATTTGAAATTTTTCTAATCACATTAGACTCTCAAATTTGTGTGTGATAGTTAGAGAAATTTGTAAAAATAAAATTTCTCTGGCATGTTGATTTTTTTCTACAATTTATCTGGCATTAAGATATCCTTTTGAAATATGAAATTTCTCTGAATTTCTCCTTGTACTTGTTAATTTTCTTTGGAACTTACTACTCCCCCTTTGAGTTTCTTCTTCAAGCTAGTTGTGTGTGTGCAATTTTCTCTGGTATGTTGATTTTCTTTGTCATAGGATTTCTTTTGCCTTTATAGTGAACATTTTGAAAAACTAGGATAAATTCTGTGTGATGACAAGAGAAATTTGATTTTCTTTCCCTTGTCATATTGATTTTCTCTAACCAAATCACATGCTTCCACCTGTAATTTTCTCTGATCAAATCAATTCGAAATCAATAAACAACGAACATTTCTGCTGCAAATCAACTTGAAATTGATGTATATAATTTTCTTAGGCATGTTGATTTTCTCTGTCTTGGGATTTCTCTACCTTTACAATGAATATTTTAAAAGATCAGGCTAAATTTCTTTGTGTGATGGCTAGAGAAATTTGTTGATTTTCTCTAGCCAAATCACATACTCTTCTCTGCGATTTTCTTTAGCCAAATCAACTCAAAATTAATGAACAACAAACATGTCTATTGCAAATTAACTCGAAATCAATCCGAATAATGTTTCAAAAACAAAAATCTCAACAAAATTACAAAATTGTGATCTCCAAATCACAAATTAAAATAAAAATCTAATGAAAACCATAAATCGGAATCGAAAACCTAATGCGAAATTAGAATCCTTACACAAATCAAATTGAAATCAACGAACAAAGAACAAAGAACAACTCGAAATCAACTCTACTGGAACAACGAACAACGAAATCACAGAAGTATGGCTATCTCATTTTCAATTGGAGATTCTGAACCTTTGTCCATCCATAAAACTTTGCTGCTTTGATTTTTTGCTTTGTTATACTGTGAGAGGGAGAGAGAAAGAGAGAGAGAGTGTGTGTGGGTTTAGAAGAAATTTGATGTATGTAGTTATGTGTGATGGATCTGAGAACCTTACACTACAAAAAAATATACTGTGAATCTCTCCCACTAGTAAAATTTGAATAGAGATGTTAAACTAATTTTTCCCTAAGAAATTCATTCTATAGTACAATAAAGAAGCAAAGTAAGTTGAAAAAATATCATTTTGATAGGAAGTACAAAAAATAATATTAATCTAGTTGTATAGTTTGTGAACTTTTTTTTCGTAATGTTGTAAAGTTTTTTTATTAATTTGATATTATTTTTCTTATCCTATTAAAATGATGGGTTAATTACACTTTTTACTTTTTTAATTTGATTCAAATTTTATTTTAGTCTTTATAATTTTAAATTTACACTTTGATGTAGTTTTAATTTAATTTTTCTATCTAATTTTTTTTTAAAAAATTTTATCTACATGTATACTTTAAAAAAGTAACAAATATTTCAATATTAAAATTAATAATTTTAGTATACTTCTCAATTTGAATCAATTAGTCAATTTGAAAATATATCAAAAGACTTTGACTGGGATTAGTGTCGAAGTAAACTACTGTTTGAGAAATTGGTTATACATACATAAAAGATTGAATTGACTCTCAATGTTCCAAAATTGAAAAAGACCTTTCGAAATTGGAGTGCTTGACCCGCCCTTTCGAAATTGTGATTTCTGCGGCGTGGTAAGGCATAAGTTGTTGTGAGGTTCATTGAGGGCATATTTTTAGTCTTTTTCGTTGATTCGAACTTTTTATATTATAAGGTTTATCGAGTAGATTATTCATATAAAAAAATAAGTAAATTGGACATCTATCGCCTCATAATAAGAACATATTTATTTTCTAAAAAATAAATGGTTAACATGATTTTAATAATTTTTTAAAAATAATTAAGACTTTTCATGAGATTTTGAATATCCAATTAACTTGATTTTTTTATATAAGTAATATACTTAACAAACTTTATAATATAAATAGTTCAGATCATCAAAATACACTCAATAAATACCTATATAAGCCCTCATAACAAGACTGTTCTGCCATAACTTTTAACCCCATTCGTCTAATGTCCTTTTATGGACTTCACCTTCCTAGGGGGAGCTTGCTTGGGGTTCTTCAAATAATAACGTTTCACATTATTTATTTTGTGATAATTATTTTATTATTTTTTAAAATATAACATGAAATAATAAAATATATTATTTAAATCAATAAAATTTAAATTGACACACCAATGCTATGTATCTTTAGATAATTTTATACATTTTTTTAAAGTTTTTATTTAATGATAATGTTGTATAAATATAGTGTATATATATATATATATTAAATCAATATAAATGATGTGTCTTATTTATATTCATTATTTAAAAATCAAAATTTTCATCCTTTTTTTTCAAAATAATTATAAGAATGTCATTTACCCATCCTTCTATTTGAATATCATTTTCTTTTAATATAATAACTTAATTTGTCCACATAAAATTTATTATATTAAAAAATATTAATATTAATTTTCTTATTTCTTAGATATGATCAATTCTACTTGTAAACTTATTCACTCTATTTTTTTTAATAGCCGAACTTATTCACTTTATTTGATTACATTTTTTTGATTTGTTATATATATATTTTTAAATACATAAAAATTAATTTGATGAAAATAAATAAACTTATACATAATTTTTTAAAATTTTCAATTTTTTCCTCTAAAACAAATAAAATCATACAAAAATAAATGAGACTTTTAATTTTAATTTTATTTATCAAATTAATTGTAATTTTAAAAAATTAAGACCAAATAAAAAAAAGATGGTAGTTGGTTCGTGGTAGCACATGAATACCCTATAACAGGGATGAACAAACGTCGGGTTGAGATGCGTTTGGGTCGGGTTCGATTTGACTCTAATATCAGATCTCTATGCCTCCGTTTGGTAAGTTAGTTTATGGGTTTTTTTTTGATTATTTTAGTCACAAAAGACAAATTAAGCTATTTTAGCCACAACAAATAAAACATCACATTCAACCCATAATCATTACACTCTTCTCTCACAAAAAAAGTTTAAAAAGTCAAAAAGTCAAAAAACTCTTTTCAAACTAAGCTTTTTAGCCCGGGTTAAAATAGCCTAAAAAGTCAAAAAGCCAAAAAACCAACTCACTTCCCAAACAAGCCCTATAACTATTTAAATTTGATTCAAAAAATAATTATAAATGTTAAGCTCACATATCGAACTATATGTTAAAAAAAGTTAAAATATTTAACAATTAAATTTAATCACGCATCACAAGAAATATGAGTTTTAATAAAATCATTAAAGATAAAATCTAGATTCAAAAATATATATATTTTAATGTATTATAAATAAATACTAGGGAAAATTACATATACCCTTTCGAGATTTAGCAAAATTACAGACACCCCATGAGGTTTGAGAAATTACAAATACCTCTCCTGAAGGTACTATTTGCATAACAAATTAGGGGGCAAATTGTTATGAAAATATAAATCTCATGGGACAATTTGTTAAGAAAATATAAACCTCAGGAGGATATTTGTAATTTCTAAAACCCCAGAGAGATATCTGTAATTTAGCTAAATCTTGAGGGAGGTATATGTAATTTGCCCTAAATAATAAGTTGGTCCCATCCAAATCAATTGAAAGTATAGATTTCAAGCCTAATCTATATAATAAGTGAATAAGGTTTTTGAAAATATATAAAATGTCTTAGAGATATATTTTGATCCAATAATTTAAATTGTCTCATCTCAACTTCAATAGTTGAGATGTCTTTATTTCCCGCCGAAATGTTCTTTGAGCATCAACTGAGATCTAATTTATTAATATTTCGGATTGAAAAATAATAGTCTAATACAATCTTATACGATAAATTAACCCTTCCAAATATTAAAAAAATAAAATTGAGCCAAACGAATTGAGATTTATTTTGAAAAGATAGTTATAATTAATTTTTTAATAAAAAATTACTTATAAATAATTTATAAGTAATTTTTTATAATAAAAAAATAAATTATAATTTAAAAAATAAATTATAATTCACTTCACAAAATAGAGCTGAAAGGCCAATGAATGGAAATTCATCCCTAACCCATAATAGTTGCTCGCCACTATTAATGTCCATTTATAATTTTCTCTGCTCCGAATTTAATTGACGTTTTAAAAGGTTTGGGTACGACGTCGCTATCGTAGCATCAACGGCCAAGGTCACACGATGAGGCTAGCTAGCGTTGACTTGACTAACGGCATCTGAAATTATATTTCTCTATGCTTAGGTTAGCATGTTTTTATGAATGAGGGTGAGGCTTTGGATCTGTGGGCCCAGTTTCAACTATTTAAATCGTTAATTTTGTCATAAAAAAATAAATTGATGTGATAACAACAGCTATATAATTTTATGAAAAAATTATAATTCAGTAAATGTTTTTAAAATAAATTTTAAATTAGTGATAAAATTTATCAACTTTAAAGTTATAAAAAGTTTTTCATAGTCATTTCTCCATATTTTATTATATTTATTTTTTAAAAAAATAAATGATAACTATAATTTTAAAAATAAACAATTTATTTTTAATAATAAATTTATATATAATTATAATTATCAAATTAGTTTAATTTTTTTATTATAAATAATCTAATAAATCCGATTACATGATCAATTCAAATCCTCACAACGTGTCCCAACCTAGGAGTGAGCATGGTCCGGATTGGGATAAAATCAGAATCAATTTGTTATTTACGGTTCTTGAAAAATTAAAATTAATCCAATTCGTTTAAATCATGGAACTAATCCGAACTAATCCATTTAACACGGATTTGATCGGTTTAGGACCACGGATTCACATAATTAAATAACAAAAAATATATATATATATATAACACTTTAATTTCATAAAAATATAAATATAATGCTATATTTATTCACAATAGCAACATATCTTTTTATAATAACTACATACTGTTCTAGAATTTAAATAACCATAAGAAAATTAGTTTCACCATAAGTGTTTAGACTATTACAAATTAAAATTAAAAACTAACAAAGAAAAGTAATAAAATAAGATATTATGCGGGTTTAGGTTTGAGTTTAGGTTTTATATGAAATAAGAGAAGATATTATAGGAGAGGATGTATAATAAAAATATAAACTATTTGTATACGGTCCGGATCGGTTTCAATTCGGAACCGAACCACGGATTCGAAAAACCAATCTAAACCTACCGAATTGGACTGGACTGGATCAAATTATAAATTTCACGGATTCCTTGCTTAGCCCTATCCCAACTATACTCTCTTGTCCATACAATGACGCTAAAATTCTTCTTAAAGATAAAATTTAATAAGACCTTTCCACAAATCACTCATTATCTATCATTTTCTTTCCTTTTCCCCTCTATATATTACAGCATTGACAAACCAACGTGTAGACGGATTTCTTGCTCAGCCCTATCCCAACCATACTCTCCTATCCATACAATGACACTAAAATTCTTCTTTAAGATAAAATTTATTAAGACCTTTCCACAAATCACTCCTCATGATCTATCATTTTCTTTCATTTTCCCTCTGGGTACGTTTGGGAAGCCAATTGTGGGCTAATTTAGCCAAAACACGACAAAATTGGCTAAATTAGCCACAAGGCGACAAAATATGAATCAGCCTCCATTTGAATGGTAGCTCACATACAACAAGGGGTTAAATTGCCAAAATGCCCCACGTTGGAAATGTTGAATCAATTAGCCACTACCGTCCACGTGTCCTACTCAGCTGCACTAAAGTATTACCTCAACTAGCCAAGTCATGTCAACAACAAAAAGGAAAACATTTTTAAATATTTTTAAATATTTTAATTTCAAAATATTACAATTTGAATTTTTAAATTTTTAAAATTTTTTATAAAAAAAATTCAAACTCTATTTTATAAAAATATTTTTAAATATTTTAATTTTTTTTGTTATGTATTTAGTTATGATTTGAGTGTAGAGTTGTGAAAGTAGTATGGAGTTTCAAATTATGTGTTTGGTTATGAGTTTTAAAAATAATTTCTTAATTAAGTTTTGTTTTATGTGTTTAGTTACGATTTGAGTGTAGAGTTGTTTTTAAATTAAAATATTAACATTTTAAATTATTTAAATTTTTGAATATTTAAATTATTTAAATTTTTATGATTTAAATTTTTAGATTATTTAAATAAAATTAAATAAAATTAAAATTAAATTATTTAAAATACACAGGACAATAAAATAAAACCTCACTTTTTATCATTTTACAGAAAATGAAAAAAAATTAAAATTAAAATTAGAATAAAAATAAAAACCACATGAAAAAACCATTGGAAAAAAAAAAAAAAAAACTTAGCCTGGGTTGGTGACGTCACTGTCAGGACAGCCGCCGAAATAAAAATAAAATTTAATATCAGGGGCAGTTTAGTAATATTACATATGGACACCTCACCAAAAAGTCTAAAAGTTAAAAAGGTCAAAAAGTCCTTCCCAAACCAGACTTTTTAGCCACAGACTAAAATAATTAAAAAAATTAAAAAGCCAAAAAACCAATCCACTTTCCAAACGGAAGCTCTATAATTACAACATTGACAAACCAACGTGTAGAATCTGGTATAAGAGTTTTTTGGGTTGACTGGTAAGAATTTAATTAGAAATACGGAAAAATTTTTTGATTAATATTAAATAATATTTACTTAATACTTAACCGGTGAATATTATGAGAATAATTTATTTAATAGATATGTTATTATCATTTTTAAAATTTATAATAGGGTGAATTTTTTAAAAAATATTATAATTTTTTTTTAAATAGGTTATGTGAAATTGTTATTTCAAAATAAATCGAATCGTATTTAAATAGTTTAATTTGAATTGATTTCATAATTTTAATAATTTTATTTAATTTTAATTTTTATAAAATCATATATAATAAATTGATCTTGATTCCATCCTTATCCATCCAAATTGAACGATGTTAACCTTGAAATCTATTCTATCATCCGCAAGTTACTAGATATTTTTAGATGAGATAAATTATAAATACATCTTTTAAGATTTACTTAAAATATAAATTATTTCTCGTGATTTGAAAAATTATAAATATTTCTTTATTAGAATTTTTTTATTTAACAAAATTAACTAAAAAATAAAATTTATAATTATTCTCTTATACAATAATAAAATTTCTTAAATTATTAATTGAAATATATTTTTAACAACATTAAAAATTGTTAATTAACTTTTTAATTATTAATAAAAAAACAATTTATTATAAAATTAAAAACTACAAAAGATGAAATGTAATTTTTAAAATCATAAAAACGAACATATTTTAATCAAATTTCAGCATATATTTGTAATTTATCCTTTAAATGCGTAGGAACAAGAAATCCACGTGTTTCACACTGACAGTTGCCATACATGATGAAGGTTTGTCCAGACCAATCGCATCTGTGGCTGACATGGACTAATCTCAACCATCCCATTACTTTTTCTTTTTTTTTTCTTTCTCATTTTTCTATCATGCTTGGTTGCCGTTTTTTGAAATTTTTTTTGAAAAAATGATTTGAAAACTGTTTTTTAAAAAAAATGCTTGTTTATTTTTCAAAAAAATATATCATTACAATTTTAAATTTTCCTCTAAATTAATGATTGAAACAATTAAAAAATATAAAAAAATCACATCAAAACATTCTCTCAGATTTTTTAAATATATATATATACATACATATATGTACCTATATATACCTATATGTACCTATTCTACTAAAGCCTACCTATCTCATTTTCAAAGCCTACTTATATGTACCTATTCTATTAAAGCTTACCTATCTCATTTATTTTTTTGAAAACATAACTTATTTTTTTAGAATAACCAAACAAGTTGTATAAAATTTTCAAAAAATCATATTCAAAATAGCAATACTAGGTATCATGAAAAGTCTTTCATAAAAGTAATCATGAAAAACTTGTGACCTGTGAATTATACTTAAAATAAAGCACCACACACTAATTAAGGTAATCTAAAAGTCACAAATCTTTCATGATCATTTTCATGAAATTTTTTTCATAATTCCTAACATTTTACTATTCAAAAAATCACAACCAAACTCACTTTTGTCAGTTTATTCAACAACAAAGCTAATGTGTGAAGTGAATAAAAATCAGTGGAGAATGATTCTTTACTTGCAAGACTATTATGACCTTTTGGAGCTCTCTTTCTTTTCTTTTCTTTTCTTTTTTGTAATTTTATTCATGTCTTGATGAGACCTATATGTATATATATATACATGTGTATATATGGACACAAACTGTTCAAAGCTTAATCCTTAGATGGGTTTCACAGGTAATCTTGTTTTCCACCATCTACCCAACTACTTCTTAGAATCTCTCATTTATTTTATAATTACTATCACTGTCTTTCCATTTATTAATTCATCCATGTGGGTTCTTCAATACAGTTGAACACTGGTTCTTCAGCTTGTTTGTTTTTTTTTAATATATTTATAAACATCTACCTATATATGTATGTACTTACTATACGACCATGAATAATTATACAATAATGGGTATCTAAAATTCTGTGAATTTGATTATTCCCATGTTGAATACTCTTATGTTCTTGTGAAATTTCTGCTTGTTCCCCATGTGGGTACGAATACCTAGTACCCAAGTTGCTCAAGGCTAGGTTTCAGATTTAATGTTATTGTATGAATGTGTTTCAGTTGTTTTCTGCGCATGAATCTCGCTATATTGTTTGTTTTTTTGACTCGGGTTATGAGAGTTTAAGGGTCAGTGTCAATTGGCTAATATTGATCCTCTATCTCCAATCTCTGTATTGTAAGCTTCAATTTCATGCTCTACATGTGTTTCCAGGTGTGATTTTTTGACACAATGGTAATCTGAGCTGAGGCCTCAAAAGGGTTAATTGCTGGTTTGCATAGAAATGGAGTCTGGTCTATTCATTAGAAGAGCATTGATTTTGTTGATGTTCTGTATGTGGGTTCCAATGGAAGTCATGGGTGCGACTGGTAATGCTACTGTTTCGTCTTTGAGGCCGAGTGTTTTGAATATCGGAGCTTTGTTTACATTGAATTCAGTTATCGGACGATCAGCCATGCCAGCAATTACAGCTGCTGTTGATGATGTCAATTCCGATTCTACTGTTCTTTCTGGGACGAAGTTGAATCTTATTTTGCACGATACGAATTGCAGTGGGTTCCTTGGAACCATGGAAGGTAATCTCTGAATTTGTTCAACTTGAATTGATGGAAACTGTTTTTGAATTCGGGCCTAACTAAATTAGACATTCCCCATTGTTGCTAACTTGCAAGGGACACACACCCCTTGGCTCTGTGAAGCGGAACATGTTTTATATGGTGCAGTCATTTGCCTTTGTATATTTGAGGAGTTAGCTTATTCAAAGCAGGGGATTTCTAAACCAATAATCTGCACGGGTTGCCAACAGTTGAGAGAGCGAACTCTTGGGCAAGCAATAAATTTGGACGTCTTAGATTCGACTCTTGCAGGTGTCTCTAGGGCTTAACCAATTTATGTGATTTGTGGGTGATTGCAAGAGTGGGTCCAAGGGGCATTGCCTTGGAGAGGTTTCATTGTCATAAAAAAAAAGTATAAACTAGTTATCTTTATGTTTAGCATCATGTGCTTTTTTAATTATTTCCCTATTACTACAATGGCTTTTGACCGTATATTTCCTAGACTTCTGAGAAATCTAGTTCTAGAACTGCACTCAAGTTGCTGGAGATATCAAACATATTTTAGTCTTTCATGGCTTTAAATTTTTTGTTTTTGCATTCCTTATGACAAGTTGAATGCAGAGTTTGGCATAAGAGTGTTTTCTGTTTGCTCTTTGTTTAGTTTGGTGCTTTTTAGAATATGTGTTTACATTTGTCCTTTTATTGAACTTGATTCCAGAAAAATTATGCCCAAGGGTTCTTAGGTATAACAAGGAAGTGGTGCTAATATTGTTATGAAGTAAAAGCATGTCTGAAGTAAATGACTCATGGTAGAATCTTATTAATACTTTGCTCAAAATTTTACTAAATTTTTTACCAAATGTCTCACACGAGTGTGGGACCTGCATCATGTGAGTTCCATGTGAGTTCACACCCATGTGAGACATTTGGTAGAAAATTTGGTAAACCCTTTGGGGTCTCTAGCATTACCCTACTTTGCCTGATTTAATTAGAGATCCCAATGTGAAAGCATAGCTGTTAGCAAATCATTAATTGTTTTGGTATTAATTGGGCAAAAGGATTTCATTTTTTTTTTTTTCATAGATTACAAGTAGCAATAATTAACCCACTCATAGATAGTGAAGAAGATCACTCTTGCACTTAACATCCAAAGTCATATTTAACTGACATTTATTAATAATGAATGACCAACAACCCCTTCCAATAATCAAGAATGAGGATTAAGTAAGAAAACTTTAACCAGCTGCTCTCTTGTTTTCTCTCTCTCTTTCAATCATCAAAGAAAAAATGAGAGATTTTGACAAAGCATCCTTGTGTAGCTTTGGAGCTGATGGAGAAAGATGTTGTCGGTGTAATTGGTCCACAATCCTCTGGAATAGCACACGTTATCTCCCATGTTGTGAATGAACTTCATGTACCAATGCTGTCATTCGCTGCAACAGATCCTACACTTTTGGCTCTACAATTCCCATACTTCCTCCGCACTACACAGAGTGACTATTTCCAGATGTATGCTATAGCTGATTTGGTTGAATTTTATGGTTGGAGGGAGGTAATTGCTATCTTTGTCGATGACGATTATGGAAGAAATGGGATTTCCATATTAGGCGATGCCCTTGCAAAGAAACGTGCCAAGATTTCTTACAAGGCTGCATTTACTCCTGGAGCCGCTAAAACTGACATGGATGACTTGTTAGTTGCAGTAAACTTGATGGAATCTCGGGTTTATGTTGTTCATGTAAATCCTGACACAGGTCTGAATGTTTTTTCCGTGGCGAAGACTCTCGGGATGATGACTGCTGGCTATGTTTGGATCGCTACAGATTGGCTTCCTTCTGTGTTAGATTCGTCAGAACTAGTTGATTCGCACATAATGGATCCCTTACAAGGGGTTATTGCGCTTCGCCATCACACCCCTGAGTCCGATGTCAAGAACAATTTTACATCTAGGTGGAAATACTTAAAAAACAAGGAGAGAACAAGCTTCAATTCTTATGCACTCTATGCTTATGATTCTGTTTGGCTGCTTGCACGTGCACTTGACGTTTTCTTCAGTGAAGGTGGAAATATTTCCTTCTCCAATGACCCTAGGTTGCATGACAGTAATGGAAGCATGCTACAATTCGCGTCGTTACGTACTTTTGATGAAGGCCCGAAATTGCTCCAAATACTTCTCACAATGAACTTCACAGGTCTATCTGGTCAGATTCAATTTGATCCAGAGAAGAATTTAATTCATCCAGCATTTGATATTCTTAACATTGCTGGGACTGGGTCTCGCAGGATAGGTTACTGGTCAAACTATTCGGGCCTTTCTGTGGTCGCTCCGGAAACATTATATACGAAGCCCCCAAACACTTCTACTGGTAATCAACATCTTAACATTGTAATATGGCCCGGTGAAACTCCAAAACAACCTCGGGGTTGGGTGTTCCCTAACAATGGGAAGCCTTTGCAAATAGCAGTGCCTAACCGAGTAAGTTATAAACAATTTGTTGCTAAAGAAAAGGGCCCTCCAGGGGTGAAAGGATACTGCATTGACGTCTTTGAAGCTGCTGTGAACTTGTTGCCTTATGCTGTACCCCACGCATATATAGCATACGGTGATGGTGTGAGAGAACCTTCCTACAACAATCTTGTGTATGACGTTTACCAAAATGTGAGTATTCACTGTTAAATTTCTATTCAAAGTTCTTTTAAGTTCTTGTAATTATCTTGATTTTCTTCGTTCTTCAGAAATATGATGCAGCTGTGGGGGACGTAACGATTACTACAAACAGGACAAAGATTGTAGATTTTACGCAGCCCTTCATGGAATCCGGACTTGTCATACTTGTTCCGGTCAAACAGACAAAATCTAGTGCTTGGGCTTTCCTCAGGCCTTTTACTGTGGAAATGTGGTGTGTCACTGGTGCCTTTTTCCTTTTTGTGGGAGCTGTTGTTTGGATTCTAGAGCATCGGTTGAATCATGAATTTCGTGGTCCACCAAGCCAGCAGATTATGACAGTCTTCTGGTTAGTATGTCATAACTCATTGAAATCCCTCTGATTTAAGTAAAGCCACAGATTATATTTAAAACCTTTGTGATCGATCTGAATGACAACATAGATTATGCCGTAGCAATATTTTGTATACAAAATTGATATATTTAAGATGGCTTCTAATGTTGCAGGTTCAGTTTCTCAACAATGTTTTTCGCACACAGTATGTTGCCTATCTCTCATGTTCTCTTCTCTTATTTTATCGCATGATGATTAATTTTTTTAGCGAGTGATACATTCTTTTGTGAAAATTCAAGCTTTAAGACTTCTAAAATACTTCTCTGCTTGACTCAACACAGGAGAGAACACTGTGAGCACCTTGGGACGTTTAGTGCTGATACTATGGCTCTTTGTAGTGTTAATTATCAATTCAAGCTACACTGCAAGTTTGACGTCAATCCTTACAGTGCAACAGCTCACATCACAGATTGAAGGGATTGACAGTTTGATCTCGAGTACCGATCCAATTGGAGTTCAGGATGGATCATTTGCATACAATTATTTGATTGGAGAGCTCAACATAGCGGAGTCTAGACTCAGATCGTTAAAAGGCCAGGAAGAATATACAACTGCCCTTCTCCAAGGTCCGAAAAATGGTGGAGTAGCTGCAATTGTTGACGAGCTTCCATATGTTGAGCTCTTCTTGTATAACACCCAATGCGAATTTAGAATTGTGGGACAAGAATTTACTAAAAGCGGATGGGGATTTGTAAGTACTTTCTCTGTATAATCCTGAACATTTAATTAAAATATATATATAAAAAAAAAAACCTATCCAATGGTGCCAAAATATATGGGCTAAATTCGATATTTTTCTTAGCCAGGCTCAAGTTTAGTGCTTATATCACTATAACATCTCTGTTATATATTTTCATGAAGGTCTAATGTGATTTTCATGTTTAATTTCTTGACTCAGGCGTTTCAGAGGGACTCGCCTCTTGCAGTTGACTTGTCGACTGCCATTCTACAACTGTCAGAGAATGGTGATCTCCAAAGAATCCATGATAAATGGCTGTCGTCCAACACATGCCCACAAGGCAACCAAGTTGATGCAAACAGGCTCTCTCTCACAAGCTTCTGGGGCCTATTCTTGATTTGCGGTGTTGTGTGCTTCATTTCTCTTACGATATTTTTCTGTAGGTTGTGCTTGCAGTATCAAAAGTACAACCCTGATGGCCAGGAACAGGAGATCGAGGAGAATGAACCTGCTAGGCGTAGGCGATTACTGCGTGCACCTAGCTTCAAGGGCATGATTGATTTTGTTGATAAGAAAGAAGTCGAGATCAAGGAGATGATTAAGAGAAAGAGTAGCGATTCTAAGAGACAACCAAGCCAAAGCTCCGATGGGCAGCCCTGTTCACCTTAGGGAATTTTTTTGTTAGGTACATCATCGATACAAAATCTCATCATTACTGCTCGAACCCTGAGAAACACCAAAAGTTTAGGCAGCTAGGATGAGAATGTCATATATGTAGAGAAAATTGAGAAAAATTTGGCAAGATGTGTATTTTTTTTTTAAACTTTGTGTCATACAATTATGTATTTACTAGTTTATATTTTGCAGTAGGAAACTTCTGAAGATGTTTATAGTTTTCTTTACGCTGTGTTTGGTTGGGGGATTTGAAAAGGGATTTGGAAAGGAAAAGGGAAAAGGTGTGTGAAACTAGGTGAAATATAAGCATGTTTTATTCACATTTCACCTACCTTTTCCATTTCCCTTTCTAAATCCCTTCTCAAATCCCCCAACCAAACACAGCATTAAGGTTCTGTTTAGTGGATTAGAAGAATGTTGCTGAAATAGGCCATCTCTATATGAGTTGGTGTTGAAAATATGTTTGTCAAGGCCTGCTATAAGCTGTGTTGGCAAGATGGCATAGTATTTGGTTGGCATTCTAATTCCTAAGTGATTCAACAATGTTCTCTTCTCTTGTTACAAAAACCATGAAATGAAAATGTTTACATTGTTACCATTAAATTGTGCTCTGATATGGGTATGGAAATGAGGCTGCAATGAGTTATGGATTGTGGGGTGAGTTAGGCTGGTGACAATGATCGTCTAACCAAGTTACTAGGCACAGACTTAGGGTTGGTTTGGGAAATAATGATTTTTTGTTTTTTATATTTTGGGTGAGGTGAAAGTATAGAAAGTATTTAGGAATAACTTTTTGACTTTTTTTTGGTGATTTTTTTTTTTTTTTGGAGTTAAATTCAATATTCCCAAATGAGGCCTTCGAACCATGTTTTTAAATACTTAACTAGAAAAGAAAATGATTATTTTTTATCAGTAGACCTAACTAGAGAAAAAGAAAAAAAAAAATTATTGATTATTCTAAAGGTGAAGGAGGAATATTTTAGATTCTTATGTATAAACACTTTGTTTAGAAAGTTAGTTATTTTAATAGGTTATTTTAATTTTTGACTTATTATAGTAGGTTAAAATAGTTATGTGTGGGAAGAGGATTAGATCTTTTTTTTTTTTTTGTAGTTGAATGTGATATTTGTAAGAGAAAAAAGTGAGTTTTATTGGCTATTTTAACATATTTTGTCTTTTAGTACGATTTTAGCCAAAAATTATATATATATAAAAAAAAAAGGCTCTTTCCAAACGCCCCAAAGTTATCAATTGGAGTTAATTATGCAAATGGTTTTCAAAATAGGCTATCTGTTACACTTTAATTCCAAATCATATAAGTTTTCCACTTTGATATCTGAATTATTAGATTTGTTACACTTTAGTTTTTGACGTCAGAGCCATTCAAAATTGATAATTAAGAGAGAGAATTTTTAAGAATTTTATCAAAAAATGCAATAAAATTAAAAGATTATGACCTAAATGTAACAATTAAAGAGCATATTTTGAAGATCAAACTGCCACAAAATTTTTTGAGGATCATTTGAGCATTTGGTCATTTTGATTTTATTAAGATTTCATATAAAATTTCAAAAATATCCCTCGTGTTATGGTTTTAGGACGATGCTAATTCTAGTGATTAAAGTACAACAGATTGCACAAGAATATAATTAATTCTATGAGTTTTCGGCTTAGAATAAATTACAACAAACAGACTTATATACCTGTCATCCATAAAATTCAACAAGTTGATTTGGGTTTCTCCATACATGATCATATTTGCAGCTGTGCTTTTTGATAGGTAATCAGTTCCCCTTTTTTTTAAGATGAATTTTTTAATAAGTGATCAAATTTGGATTTTTTTTTTTATAGGTAATCCAGTTCATTATATATGAATAGATCCCCTCCGGTCCTTAATCCGGATCAGAGGGCGTTGTTCGGCCCATGGGGTTCATCACGGGCCTAGTTTTGATGATTCAAATTGTTAATTTTGTCTGATATTTTGTGTATTTCATTCACACAAAAATTAGGTCGATTCAATACTCGTAAAGTATTTAATTCATCGCATTTATCACTAAAAAAATAAATGGTATATTTTTAAAAACACAATTATCGTCATTTTTTTATGACAAACATGATGAATTGAATAAATTACTATTATTGATTTACCTAATTACAATAAGATAGGAATTTAATTTCACAATTGGACCCACCTGAATATCTACTTAGTACCACACAATTCTAATTATTATTTTAATACCTTGATTAAAAAATTCTTTGGAATCGCATCTTCCCATAAAACACGTGGCTGGTGTGGATACGATTTGTTAATTTTAACAAAGAAAATCATGCAATTTGAAAGGTAATTTAATATTATACTAATTAAAAACACAATAATTTAAGATAAATGGTAATCACATGTCTTGATGATGTGGTTAAGCCACATTTCTATGCAATCAATTTGGTAGAGTACCAACTTTTTTTTTTCATTTTATATTATTATTAACATTGCAAGCTTTTCAATATCCAGAGTGATCAAATTCTTTTAATTATTCACTTAAATTAATCAAGTAGTTGGGTGGTTTTAATCTAGGGGAATTTTTTTTAAGGTCCCTCATATTAAGATTTTACAGCATAAAGGACACTCAATATTTTCATAATGTCTAAGGTCCCTCAAGTTGATCCAGAGAAAATTGATCCAGAGAAAATTAGTCTAGAGAAATTTCTCTGGACTTCGGAATTTCTCTTCAGAGAAATTCTGGATTTATCTCCAGAGAAATTTTGAATTTCTCTGATTTCGGAATTTCTCTGACTTCGGAATGTGTTTTAACCAAATTTCTCTGACTTCGGAATTTATCAAATGTGTTTTCATAATGTGTTTTAACCAAATTTCTCTGACGATGCTGTTTCTCATGATATCGAGAAGAATCGATCTCATGGCAGCTATCTGCAGCCCATTCAGAGATGACTAACAAGGACAACCTAGTGAAACAACATACTAAAGTTGCTGAAGAAGCTGTCTCAGGTTTGATGTTGATCTCTAATTGAGATATATAGAAGGAAAAGAAACTTGTGCACTTCTGCCATTCTTTTTTTTTTTTTTTTGTGTAATAATATTTAAAATTTAGCTCTGGTAATTTAGCTCACAGAACGTTTATTGGCAATGGAAGAAGAAACGAAGATGTTGAAAGAAGCTTTGGCAAAGCACAACAGTGAATTGCAAGCTTCCAGGAGTATTTGGCAATGGAATTGAATTTTCTCTGGGTTGAGAATTTTCTTTGGTAATTTAGCTCACAGAACGTCTATTTCGATTATTTTTTTTCATTTGAACTGAATTTTCTCTGCAGCTCCATCTCCCCTCCCATACCCCCTGCAGCCTCTATCTCCCGCCACTGTTTTGTTGTAGTGAAAGAGAAAGAGAATAAAGAAACGCACATGAGCGTGCAAAGGAGAGAGAGATCTGGGTTTTCCAGATCTAGGAGAAAAATAATAGAGAGATATGGGTGGCCGTAATGGTGCAACGATGGTGATGTTGGCGCAGTGTTGATGCGAGCCTGCGAGAACGGAGGAGGTGTGTCACCGGTGGCGCCGGAACTAAGTTACAGCGAGAACGGCGGCAATGTGGCGGCAGCGGCGACGCTGTTGATGGTGTCAGGATCGTTTAAGAGTTCGAGGAGGCGAGCTCCGCAGAGGCCGCTGAGTTTGGACGCGGATGAGTTCTTGAATTTGCTGCACGGGTCGGATCCGGTGAAGGTGGAGCTCAATCGGCTGGAGAATGAAGTCAGGGGTGAGGAACAAGAGTTGATCTGGACAGGTCTGAGAATGGAAAAGTTTAGAGAGAGAGAGAGATGAGTTTTGATTTGGTAAGGTCAAATTTCTCTGTGATATGTTTAGGGACTTTAGACATCAAAAAATAATTTTGTGAATCTCTTCCATTACGAAAAGTGAGAGAGGGACCCTAGACTAATTTTCCCTTTAATCTATAGGTTCTTCTACCCTTTGTGGAATGATCTATTTGCCATCCATAATATAAATGACATTAAACATCATCAACAACTGTTTGTTAATAGTAGGATCATTTTCACTTCACCTGTACAACTATGACACATTTGGGTCTCTCTTGCAACTAGTTGGTTGGAGGTTTGAATGCCCAGTTCCCCACATATATTAAACTACAATTGATGTTCTTACCAACATACCAACACAAAAAAAAAAATACACAAAAACAAAAACAAAAAAATTTGATCGCCTAATTAGGTGACTTCTCTCGGGATGATTTATCCTAATGAGGGTATGTCAATCATTTTGTGACAAAATCCTTACCCTAAATAAATTGTTCCTTCTCCCCTGGTGTGAGTACCTGTGGATTTTTTTTACCTGTTTTAATAATTCAAATTGTTCATATTTTACGATTCATCAACCATATTATTCATGAAAAAAAATCTAATAATTAAATATTTGTAATCCCATAACCAAGTCATAATTATTTTTTAGACAAACTAGCAGGTGGCACACGCGATGCGTGTGCAATTCAGATAAGTAAACATACAAATAAATAATAAATAAACTAATATCATAATATGTATGTTGTTTAAATGGTAAAAGTGTTCTTAATCAAATCCAAGATCTTGGGTTCAAATTTTGTTTACACCTTTGAATAATATTTTTTTATTTATAGGATATAAAAATTTATCACGTGGCAAAAGGAAAAGTCACCACACTCTTAGACACCAAGTTAGTACTCACATATATAATAGTATAGATGGATGGATAGATAGATATATTAAAATCATGCTAATTATTTATTTGTTATGTAGTCTTTTTTTGGGGGGATAAAAAATGTAGTCTTATTATGGGTTAATAGATATCCAATTAATTTAATTTTTTTTATAAATAATTTACTTAATAAATTCTACAATATAAACAATTCAAATTATCGAAATACACCTAAAATAAGCCCTCATCGGACCACACAAGAAGTTGCTACGTCTTTAGGCACAACAACCAGTCTTCCCAAAATTATGCGGCATATATCGCAGGGAAGGGCCCTTAAACTCAGATAAGTTATTCTGTGATATAAAATGTAAATCAAACATAAAATAATTTTAGAATTAATTATTTAAAAATCCTATTTACAAATATTATGCTAACTCCTCCTATTAATATTTTTTAAATCAATAAGTCATATTTAGTAAAACTAAGAATATTATCAATTTTTTTTCTAATTTTTAAAATTAAGAACATTATCAATTTTGCATAATAATATTCTAAATAATTGTTTCACTAACTGAGGAAAAAAAAAAACAGAGTATGAGATTAAACGTCTTTGCGTTTCTACTTATTGGTTTGATTCAACTATTCAATAAAACTGAAAACATTGTTAATTTTTTTTTTTAATTTGAAAACTGAGAACATTATCAATTTTTTCATTTTTCATTTTTTTTTTTTTTTTTTAAGTTTTGCATATCAATGTTCCATCATTATGTTCCTTATAAATACAAAATTTTCAGTTTTAAACAAAAAAATAATTCAATTTTTTCAAAAAAAAATGCACATACTTTTTTTTTTTTTTTTTTTAAAAATTCAATTCGAAAGTTGATATTTTAAAGTTTTAAAAATTAAAAAAATGTCAAATTATCATATTCCTTTATAGATACTCCTCCGTCCCAAAATAATGGTCCCTTTTAGGGAATCTAACTTTTTTGGTAGTACAATCATTGCATTTGAAAAAAGTTGATTTTCCAAAATGACCCTTTTGATAGTACATTTTTTGAGAATATCAATGCATAATTGTACTTTTTATATTGTTTATTAATTTAAAAGAAGGACAAAATAGGAAATTTATATTATTTTTGTACTTAATTTTAGAAGAGGGACTAATATTTTGGGACAATGAAAAATGGAATAAGGGACTAATATTTTGGGACGGAGAGAGTAATAATAAATGATGAACGATCATTATTTGATGGATAATTTTGACTATTAAAAATTTAATAAAATTTAAAAATCTAAAAAATTTTAATTAAGACTTAATAAAATAAAAATTCATAAATTAAAACTTATGCGTAAATAGTTCATAATTTTATCGTGAAATGACTATTCTTAATATGCCTTAACAACCGTGCTACATACCCCCACTGGGGGTCGACCCCCAGTGAGGTGGCAGCCCCTTATTTACTGAAACTCAAAAAAAAAAAAAAAAAATAATAATAATAATTTTTTTTTTGTCCACTCCCAGAGTGACACCTCACTTGGGGTCGACCCCAGTGTAGGAAGCATTTCTGTATGCCTTAATTTGCGAATCAAATATAGCCTTTTAATAGATTATTATTATTTTTCTAGTTTAAACGAATGCCGGCACCAACCAAGACTACATGCCAAAAGAAAAAAGAGGAGCCCACGTTACAAACCTCAAAAAAATAAAAATAAAAACTTGGATGATTAAAGACTCACATTTTTTTTATTTTTTATTTTGGATCGAGATTAAAGACTCACATTTAAAAAGCAAATTAGAATTGGTTTTCTCATTGAAGTACAAATTATTTATCCACCATAAATAAATAAATAAAAAGTTAAATAAAACAAAAAATTATTATAAAATAAAGTATAAAGTGTATAATGTAAAATGAAATTTAATACGATATGAATTACACTACAGTGAATTTCATCTACACAATTTAATTTCTTAAACTTTTTTGGCACTCTAATATTTCTTTAAATAAAATTGATAAATCTGCAAAAAATTATGATATTTGACAAATGATCTTCTCACTAAAACATCTCTTTTTCTATATCTTGAAAATACTTATAATATTCATGTAGTGAGTTTTTTACATTTTTAAATTATCACATGATTAAATAATTATAAGTATGTTATAACAAAAACAAAGTGAAAGGGAATCTATGGCTGTATCATTTGACGTGTTACAATTGTTTTTATCAAAATTTGTTTATATAAATCTATTAAAGGGTTAGTTATTTAAAAGTCATATCTACAAATGTTATGGCTATTCAGATCCTATTTAAAAAATTTTGAACCAATAAATCTTATTTAGTAAAACTGAGAATATTAGTAGTTTTTTGGGTAAACTACCAATAGGTCCTACTTGGGAGACTTATTACCCAATAGGTCCTACTTTGAGACTTATTACCCATTAAGTCCTATTTGATATAATTTATTAAGTGATAAAGACAAATTTATCAATCTTTTTTTTTATGAATAATTTTATAGTGATAAATTTATCAGTCTCTTTTTTTATGAATAATTTTTTAGTGATAAATTTATCACTCTCTTATTTTTATAGTGTTAAATTTATTAGTTAGGACCTGTAGGTAAATAAGTCTAGTGAATAGGACTAATTGGTAAGTACCCCTAGTTTTTTTTCAATTTTTAAAACTAAGAATATTATCAATTTTGCATAATAATGTTCTAGATAATTGTTTCATTAACTGATAAAAAAACAGAGTATGAGATTAAACGTTTTTGTGCTTCTATTTATTTATTTGATTCAACTATTCAATTAAACCGAGAACATTAACAGTTTTTTTCCAACTTTAAAACTGAGAACATTATTAATTTTTTCATTTTTAAAGTTTTTTTTTTTTCAATTTTGCACATCAATGTTCTATCATCATGCTCCTTTATAGACACAAAATTTTCAATTTTGCACAAAAAAATAATTCATCTTTTCAATTTTGCATGCACATATTTTTTTTTTAGTTTTTTCAATTTGAAAATTGATTTTTATAGTTTTGAAAATTAAAATTAATGTCAAATCATCATATTCTTTTATAGCTAATCATAAATGATGAAGGACAATTTCGCCTATTAAAAATTTAATAGGACTTAAAAATTCAAAAAATCTTAATTAAAATTTAATAAAATAAAAATTCATAAATTAAAATTTATGTATAAATCCCCTCTATTAAATTACTCCAACCATAAGCAATATCAAAAGAGGAGAGAGAAACAGGCCATATACCACTCCAAACAAAACAAACCCATCATCAAAATCAGAAGAAAGCTACGTAAAACCAAATAAGCCGGCAATTTTGAATTCATATATATTATCCACAAACCAAACAGGTCAACTGTCCATATAACACGGTCACCATCTCATTAGCGAAGGGTCGTTAAATTTTTTTGATAGTGAATTTCTAAAAATAACCCAAACAGCACTCTAAGCCGTTGTTTTTCTCTGGCCATCATTCCACATGTCACATGACTTCTAATCCTCGCCGGAGAATGTTCCGTCTCCGTCGAAGAAGATTCCTTCGCCGAGTCTTTATCCTCCGTCGATGTCTTCGATTTCTCTGGAACCGAATTCTCACTTGCACTCTAGGAAAGTCCGCTCTGTATAGACAGCTGCCACGCATCGCCATGTCATCCCCTTCTCTGGTTGCGGTAGAGAGCGGTTTTGGGTCTGGATGCTTTGATCAGGGGAGAGACTCTGGGGATTTGGTTGCTTTGAAGATTTGTTTGTTGGGTGATTGCCGGATTGGAAAACAAGTTTTCTGGTAAGTGTTTTTTTTTTTTTTTTGAAATATTTTCTTGGCAGCCAAACATGGCATTTTTGTTGGTCTTTGTCTGAGTTTAATTTTGGTGTTGAATGCAGACCAAGTATGTAGGGAGAGAAAGAGAAGAGCAAGGATTTCAGATGACAGGACTCAATCAGATGGATAAAACGCTGTGTGTTAGAGGGGCACGCATTGCTTATAGTATTTGGGAGGTTGGAGGTACCATTGATCTTGATCATGATCTCCTTTTTATTGATTTAGTAATTGCAATCAAATAGATCATATATGATCTGTGTATATATATATATACTATGATATTTTTTAGCCTCTTGATACTAATACAGCCCAGAATACCCGTGAAAATAAAAATTATATGGGTATCATGTCAATTCACCATACTTACCTGTTCATAACCTATTCACGGCTCATTTATGGCCATTTTTTTAACAAATTGACAAAACGGGGTGGCTCAATTCCTGCTTGAAGCTCCCGATACGTCCACATCATGATTGATACTGATTTGTCTCTCGATATAGCTATTTAAATCATTGATCTATATATACACAAATATACACACAGATCTAGTTATCAATTATAATTTTGATGTAGGAGATGAGACTTGTCAGAATCATGTTCCAATTGCATGTAAAGACTCGGTAGCAATATTGTTCATGTTTGATCTAACAAGTCGGTGTACTTTAAATAGGTAAGTTCTTTAATTTAAGTTTATTTTTATCTATGATGTTAAAAACTTTTAATTACATAATCTCATGATATTACGACTTTTTCTGAGATTCCAGTGTCATCGGATGGTATCAAAAAGCAAGGAAGTGGAATAAGGTAAATTTTCAAGTCCTTAAATTTGCTAAATTTTCTTTCTTTTTTTCGCATTTTACTCCGCTTTTTAGAATAAGGGTATTTTAATATTTCCAGATTTGTCATTGGTAATTTTCTCCTTGTGTGTGGGTGTGATTTTTACAATTCTTGTTTATTTTCTCTTCTCTATTTTCATGTCCTAGTTAGGGGTTTTGCAATTCCAACCAATTTTGATAATTAAAAAAAAAAATTTGTTTTGATTGTTGTAGACTGCAGTTCCAGTACTAATAGGGACCAAGTTTGATGAGTTTGTACAGCTACCAATAGATTTGCAATGGGCAATCGCAAGTCAGGTAATAAATTTTCTTTTCTTTTCTTTTCTTTTCTTTTCTTTTCTTTCTACATGAGCAACATTGCATAAGAGTTTTTCCAGAAAGTCTTCAAATTCCTGATCATGTGGCTGCATAAGAAAAGTTACTCTTGCCAATCACTCCAAGAAAAGTATAAAAACAGAGGTTCGTGAATCAGAAAACTCGAGGGAAGAAAAAAAGAGCAAGATATGATTGTTGAGGTTTTTAAGATTAGCAGTGTCATCAATATACTAAAATGAGTCATTAGTTAGGCAAGGTTCAACAAAATTTTATCAGTCTTTCTTTCTTGGAGTATCCGACATGGAAAAGGACTGAAAGGACATTAGAGACATCTAAGTCAATTCTTCTGAAAATAATATCAACATATTTGACTCTTAGGCAAAGAATTATTGGAGCACACTAATTGAGTGGCAAAGACTACAATCATTTTGGGAAGGTTCTTTATGCAATTTTTTATTTTTTATTTTTTTATTCTTGAATAATGTGAGAATTTTAAAGCGTATAAATCTCAAAATATAATTTAATGAGTAAGAGGAATTTAGGATAGAGAGTGAAGAATTTGATAGATAAGTTCACAAATAAGGGTATTGTGATTTTTTTAATTATTATTATTTTTATAAAAAGAAATAAAACTGGGAACAATTACTTGAAAAAGTTTAAAAAATTGAACTTCTAATTTGAGCGTCCTTAAAAATAAATGTCTCAGTCACAATTACTCGACCATCACAATACTGGGCTTTATCAAAAAAATGTCTTTTGGTTAAATTTACTCAGCCAACCCATAATATTGAATTTTATAGAAAAAAATGTGTTAAAATTACTTGGCCTATCTAACATGTTTGATATCGTTTTTGTTAAAAACAGGCAAGAGCATATGCAAAGGCCATGAATGCGACCCTCTTCTTTTCAAGCGCGACTTACAACATAAATGTGAATAAAGTCTTCAAGTTCATCACTGCAAAGCTCTTCAACCTACCATGGAGTCTCCAGCGAAACCTTACAATCGGCGAACCCATGATCGATTTCTAGATTTCACCTTTGGATTAGTTTTACACCTTTTGCACAAAAATAAATATTTGACTATTAAAAATAGCAAAAATTAAGTTTGTTGGCTAATTGCAAAAAAGATTAAAGTCAACCGGTCACTGGATTTGCCAGAAATGTCTGTCTGTCCTCTGGTGAATATACGAGTTGTTGGTATCTTCATTGTAAGAAAGAACGAAATACTCTATTTCATTCATCAAGTGTAGAAATAGTTTCTTCATATCAAATAGAGGGTTAAGGACAAAATCTTAAGTTGTTTTGTTGTGTTTTAATTTTTTTTGTTTTGATATTTTTTGGAAATAAAAATAATGAAAAAGTTAAAAACACTCCTCCATTTTTCATGTTGTTTCCATTTTTGTGCGAAAAATAAGTTTTGACAATTTAGTAATAAAATTTTAGGGTGTGTTTGGTTTGCATTTTGAGATAAATTTTCAAAAAAACTTTTGGAGAGAGAGTTTAGAAATTTTTTTGGTTTGTTTGGTTGTATATTTTGAAAATAGTTTTAGAGTTTGGGAGTTTTGGATTTTTTGATATTTTGTTGTAGTTGAATAGATGTGTATGAGAAAAAAAGTGATTGAGAATGAGAGATGAGAGAAAAAAAAAAAGAAGTGATGATGGATATATAGGAGAGAGAAAGTGATTTTTAAAATTTTTTACAAAAAATTTGAATCAAATAAAATTTTAAAAAAATTTCTCAAAAATTATATCTTGAGATACAAATCAAACAAATCCTTAGTGTTTTTTTGTGAGACTATTTTTAATTTTTTTTCAAAGCCAAAATGTAAAAATCATATAAGCAGAAAAAGAAAAGGGCAAACATCAATTCAGAGTAGATGTATAAAAATATTTTTAAATTAACAAAAAAAATTACACAAATTATAGTATAAAATCATAATTTTTTTATTAATTAGTTATTAATTTTTAAAAATACCACATTCTCTCCAAAGAAAACATATATATCATAAGAGTAATAATACATAACTCTAATACTAGAGTTCTAAATAGAGTTTAGTGATGTGGAAGAGAAAGTGAGTAGCGAGAGATAGAGAGATGAGTGTGGACACCACCTTTATATGGGTATTCTCCACATCATTAGAGTTGCATTAGATCTTTCAAATTAGAGCTCTCAAACGTTATTCATATCTGGGAAAACAAAAGTGGGTTGTTTTTCAAAGCCTTCGTTTGGAATATGGGTTGACTTTTTAGCTTTTTAACTATTTTAGCTTAGGGTTAAAAAGTTTCATATGAGATGGACTTTTTAACTTTTTTGATTTTTGTGAGAGAAAAAACGAAATGATTATAATTTGAATGTGATATTTTATCTTATTAACTTTTTAATCGATTTTATTATTTTGTGACAAAAATAACCTCAAAACCACATACTAAACATAACCAAAGTAGATTATGGTGACAAACATGAGTTTCTTTCCCAATAAATCGCATATGATTGTTTAGAAGGACATTGAAAATTTGTGAAGATGTTTGTCCCTATTGATGTTGTCGGTGACAGATTAGTCAATGGAGGAACAAAAATCACATCTTTCGGTAGACAGATTCTTACAATCTCATCTCCCATTAATTAAGAAAAGGGGTACTTACCAATTAGTTCTATTAATTATACTTATTTACCTACAGGTCCTAATTAATAAATTTAACACTATAAAAATAAGAGAGTGATAAATTTATCACTAAAAATTTATTCATAAAACAAAGAGACTGATAAATTTATCACTATAAATTTATTCATAAAAATAAAAGACTGATAAATTTATCTTTATCACTTAATAAATTTATCAATAGGACTTAATGGGTAATAAGTCTTCAAAGTAGGACCTATTGGGTAATAAGTCTCCAAAATAGGACCTATTGGTAGTTTACCCTTAAGAAAAAGGGAAACAACTGTTCAGTGTTATATTGTAAAAAAAAATCCAAATTAATGATAAAGTATATAAATTTTAATTATTAATATTATAAATTTTTTCATGAATTAATAATTATTTTTGAAGAATAACAAGTAATTTTTCCTTAAGAGAAACGTAAAGTCTAACCAGTGACGATAAGTGTCTCGGGATTTTTTAAATTTATTTTGTATTTTCTTTATTTAATTAGCAAGACTCTTAAAAAAAAAAATATGAAATTCATGAATGCCAAGGACCCTCTTATCTTAAAGCACTTTTAAGCTTTGTTTGACAATAGTTAAGAAAATCACACTTATTTTCAAAACATTATTTTTGTCATTAGTGTATTTTTTTAAAAATTGTATCAAAATTTTTTTTTTTAACCTATTAGGTTATTTTAATCTAAAATGATCTACAAAGTTTAAAAAAAATTTAAAAAATCAAAAGTCCAAAATGGTTAAATAAAATAAAATAAAAAATGCCCTTAGTGAAATTTGTCTTTCAATTTTTAAAAATTTTTATGATCTTCTAGTCTAATAGGATCTAAAAATAAAAAGGTATAAAAAAAAAATCACCAACGAAAAAAGTTAACAAAATAAAAATAAAAAAGCAATTGCCAAATGAATTATGTTAGATCTCGGGTTATGATCCAATAAATAAGAAATGAATTTCAATGAGAGAATAGAGAAATTTAGGGACAAAATGGGTGTTTGGTCTAACTTAATTTGAACAGATTATAGCTTTTGGCTTCTAGAAAGCTAATACAGACTGTTTGGTTATGTTTAAGGCCAACTGCTTGAGCTTCTATAGATTTTTTTTCCAACATAAAAAAGTCCAAAAGCAGAAGCGCCTGGGAGCCACTTCCGCAAGTGGATTACGCAGAGGGAGATCTGAAATTACTTAAACGCCCTTCACTAATTTGAACTATTACCAAATTGCCACAATATAAACCACAAAGATCACTGTTCATTCTCTGAGAAAGAGACAGAGTGGTGATTTCCGGCGTGAGAAAAAGGCCATTTCCGGCGTTATGAACCAGATCTCTCTCTCTCTCTCTCTCTCCTCTCCTCATTTCCCTCTCTCCGACGTTGTTCTTTGGCTGTGTCGTGAAACCCATCGCGATGCGAAAACCTAGTGTGACGAGGGACACCGTGGCCTTACCCCTTCTTCTCCTTTCCGGCGTCGCGATCATGATCGCGATCAACCCTAGCTGTCTCTCTCTCTCTCTCTCTTTTCACGATCAACCATAGCTCTCTCCATGTTTACTCTGGTTTTGCAGAGGGCTGCTGACGGTGGAATGAAGAGGAGGAGGAGAAAAAGAAGGCGGTGGCCGGCAGTAGCTAGGGCTGTCGGTGGTATTTGTAATAATTTTTAATTGATATTAACTGATATTATTAATTAATGAATTACTAAATTAAAAAATAAAAATAATCAATTTGTATTTGTAATGAATTAATAATAAATTAAAAAAACTTAACAAATTTTATATTATTAATTCATATTAATTGTAATGAATTAATAATAAATTAAAAAACTTAACAATTTTTATATTATTAATTCATATTAATTGTAATGAATTAATAATAAATTAAAAAATAACAATTTTTATATTATTAATTTGTATTATAATGAAAAAAAAAAAATCACAATTTTTAATTGATTGATATTGTGCATTTTATTGTAATGAAAAAATAAATCACAATTTTTATATTAATTGGCATGTAATAAAAAAAAAATAAAGAAAATGAAAGAGGTTAACAATTTTTATATCTAATAAGGCCAAAAAGGACGTTACACAACAAAAAGCTATTTTACAGCTTATTAGACAAACACTACTCAGCAACTTAAATCTATAATCTAACAGTTATACCAAACAGGTTAATAACTTCTGATTAAAGCTATAATCTATAATCTATTAAGTTATAAGTTATAATCTGTTTTAACAGTCGCACCAAACGCCCCAAAAATACCTCATATCAATTTTATAATTGCTAAAACATCCAGAAGTCCCATGTTCAAGGGACAAACCTCAAATCAAGACATTTGACTTAGTGGTTATGTTACACGGGATGTGATATTTTGGGTTCAATTTTTATAGAGAATAGTTTGATACTCTTTGTGGTGTGATTTATTTCTCTCCTATTATTGTACTTAGTAAGTAGTGATTGTTAGGTTTTTGGGTTTGGACTATATTAGTTGTGTTAAGCTTTGTTGTAGGTTAGTATTTAATGATGTAAATATTTTTCATAAAAAAATAAAAATAAGCCCAAATATAGATCAAATGTGATGATGACTTTTATGCCTCTTAAGTTACTGGAATTCTTAGTTCTAAAAAAAAAAGGTACCAGAAATCTTGGAGGCTATTTAAAATATAAATTGGGAAAGATTATAGTACACATTTCTCAAAGAGTATGTATTATATAGGAGTGTAAAAATGGCCCACAGCTCGTGGGCAGCCCAAAGTCCGCCCGCAATTCGGAGTGGGCCCAGCCCGTTTAGGCTCGTTTGGGCCCCAGCCTAAGATCCTGGGCCATCGTTTTGAAGGCCAGCCTACCTGGCTCGGCCCGTGGGCCCATTTGCTCAGCTCGGCCTGGCCCGCCCAAAAGAAATCAAGCACTTGGCCCGGTTCATCCGACCCCTTTCCACCAATGGTCAAATTTCAAAAAAAAATAAAATAAAATAAAAAGTAACTTGCAATGGTTAAATAATTAAAAAAAATAAAAAATAAATAAAATCTTGATCTTGCAAAAATAAAAAAATAAAAACAACACAATGGTCATTTCCTTACAATAAATTGAAAAAAGAAAAGAATAAAACATGGTACACTAGTCAGCTCGCCTACCTACCCCTTGCCAGGCTAGCCAGCCCCTAGGCTAAGCTAGCCTACTCCCTATGCTAGCTAGTAGTGGTAGTATGCTATCATCATTGCTATGAATGAATATATATATATATATATATATATGCACAGCCCAACTCTGCAATGGCAAACTTTAAAAAAAATTTAAAATATATATATTTCAACGACCATATTACCATTTAATGCAACAGTAATTTTTTTTTTATAATAAATTTACTTTAACCTTTTAAACTACTATAAATATCCCCCATTATCCCCCATTTTTCAAAATAAATCTCACAAATACTTCTCTCTTAAACTTTCTCAATCTCTCTCAACTCTCAATTAATTTTGAAGTGTCATTCCTAAGTGGCAATTACAATTGTACAAGAATAAACTTTTATTTGAAGAAGCTAATTTCTATATCGCATTCGTCAGTCGATAATATTAATTAGTTTAATTAAATTTATTAGTTACTCATTTTTTCAGTAATTATTTGTGAACATATATTAATTATTAATTTTTTTTTCATTGTATTTACACATAATTTAAATTAATTGTTAGTTCATATATATTATTCTACTTATATTACTATGGATCTTAATATTTTTAATGTTTATGTCGATGTTGATATATATAGTACACAACATGAATTTGTTGATTCTCCTTCTAATATCCCTCTTCCAATAGTTGGATCATCATCTAGGGGCATAACTAGTAGTGTTTGGGAACATTTTAAAAAAATATCTATAAATAATCTTGATAGTACGATTACATTTAAAGCAAAATGTAAATATTGTACACATTTACTTAGTGTTGCACTTGTAGGGGGTACTAGTTATCTAAAAAGGTATGTTAACAAACATTTACAAAGTCAACAACCTGATATTAGGGTCAAATGCAATTAGGGGTTTCATCAACTGGTAATTTGCAAATATTTTCATATGATCCTATACGTACACAAAATTCTGTAATTGATTATATTTTAAAAAAGAATAACCTTTTACTACTAGTGAATGTCCCGATTTTTACTGAAATAATTCACGAAAATTTTGCACTGCAATATTAAAGTTTTTCAAGAAATATTACTAGAAATAGGATTTTAAAGAAATTTGATGATGTTAAAAGGGAGACTTATTTATAAGTCCTTTTTCAGACACTTATGGTAGGCTAAGTCCTGTGTAATTTTTTATAGAGTCTCAAATCCTATTTATATAGGAATGTATTCCACAAGATCTTACATAAACGTAACGTGACGTGACACTTACATAAACGTAACGTAACGTAACGTGATACCTACATAAATGTAACGTAACGTGACACCTATATAAACGTAACGTAACGTGACACCTACATAAACGTAATGTAACGTAACGTGACACCTACATAAACGTAATGTAATGTGTCACGTTACGTTTCGCAAACTTAATGAGTTTTTATTTTTTTAAATTGAATGTGAAAATGTTGCTGGTTTATGTTGGTGTCACGTTATGTTTCATATAAATATGATTTATGGTAACGTTCAATTTCTTATATAAGAAATTGAATGTTGCCATAGATCATAGGTGTCACATTACGTTTATATAGATATAGGAAATTGAATGTTGCCATAGATCATAGGTGTCACGTTACGTTTATGTAGGTGTCACGTTACGTGTAGGTGTCACGTTACGCGTAGGTAGGTGTTACGTTATGTTACGTTTATATAGATATGATTTATGGTAACATTCAATTTCCTATATATATGATTTTACTATTATTTATGATATTAACAACTAATATTGAGGGTAAATGTGTCAACAAACTTCCCATAGGACTTATGAGAACATAAGTTTTTTAGTAGGACCATATGTAGCATAAGTCTCCCTAATAGGAGTTATAAATAATTTTCCCATGTTAAAATTGAATTATTTGACATCTTTAAAAAATTAAATGGAAGAGTTTGTTTAACATCTGATCTGTGGTCAAATAATGGTTTAGAATATTAATGTATCACTGCACATTTTATTGATAATGATTGGAAATTAAATAAAAGAATTATTTTATTTAAATTAGTTGAACTTCCATACACTGGTCATTTGCTTGGTGTAGAAATAAGAAATGCATTATATGAGTGAAATTTACAAAATAAAATATTTACGATTAGTTTAGATATTGCAATATATTATAATTAAACTGTAACCTATTTAAAATCAACTTTACAATTACTTATTGATGATGATTTATTTCATGTTCGTCGTTATGCCCATATTTTAAACTTGATTGTTAAAGAAGATATGCATGTATACGAAACTTCTGTACTTGTAATAAAAAATGCGGTTGTTACTATTATGTCTTCTGCTAATAGAATTTCGGAATATAGAAAAATTTGTTAACGAGAAAATATGCCATTTACAAAATTAATTTTAAATATCGATAGTAGGTAGAATTCAACATATAATATGTTAAAAAGAGCTTGTAAATAAAGAAGAGCAGTAGATTTATTTTTTGCAACAACATTAATAGGAGGAGTACTGATTCTCATAGAACTTAATTGGCACCAAGTATCATTGTATAAAGATTTTTTAAAAGTTTTTGATACTTCAACAAAATTATTTTCTTATATATATATATATATATTCTTACTTCACCATTTGTTTTACATATGCCAGTAGAAATAATTAAAGTTTTCGTAAAATATATGGGTAATGAATATTATGTAATCATTATTACTTCAATGAAAACAAAATTTGATAAATATTTTGATCATTTGCCTTATCTTTTAGGTTTAGCCACAATAATTGATCCTAGGTGTAAAAAAATTGGTTTACAAGATTTTTAGAACGTATTTTCATTGATCAAACACAATTTGTCCCTATTTTGCAAACATGTAACAGATTATTTGAAGAATACAGGGCAGTTGCATCTGTAAATACGCATACACATTCTACACTAGCAGTCTCATCTCGAGGCGGGAGATTAAGTATTTTTTTAGCAATAAAATGTAGAAGAATATCTCAACATACAAACGTAAGTAGTTTTGAATTACAACGTTATTTGGAAAAGCCTATCAGTGGATGATTCCGATGATTTTGACATTTTGGAATGGTAGAAACAAAATGAAACTATGTGGCATGTGGTTTCACAAATGACCCGTGATATACTAACCATTCCTATTTCTACAGTTGCTTCGGAAAATAGCTTTTAGTGCAGGTGGACGAGTGCTGAGCGATTACCGGAGCATGTTTTTACCCCAAATGGTTGAGGCACTGATGATATCTAGAGTTCATATGCATGCACTTACAAGAAGACAAAATTATAGTGAAAGGGAGTGAATTCAAAATGATTTAGATGACATATTCTCGGGCAATGCGACTAAAATGTCTGTCTCCTCCGATGATTGATCAACAATTTTTTTTTTTTTTAGTATTTCATTTCATTTCGTCTATTTATTTATTTATGTTTTGTATTAGATTATTGAGGTAGAGTATAATGCAAATAATTGGTAGGATAGTAGGTGCCAACTTAATTGGGATGTACTTGACCTATAATGATACAATTGCTCTACCATCATCAATAATCTATACATATTTTATTTAATAATATAAATTTTTGTAATATTTTATTTCATTTTGAAGTAAAAATTATTCATTCAATAAATGTTTTATAATTAATTTAATATTGCAATATTGAAAGTTTCATTTTCATATATATAAAATTATTCATTTCGAAAGAAAAAAAATTATATAATTGCATATTTTTTTAGTTATAAATTCATAATTAAAAAAAAAAGTCATATAAATTAAATTTAAATACCACCGTGAAATATAACCAAACAAAACATCTTACTATTAATCTTAATTAAAATACTCTAGTATAATTTTTCTTTTATTTTTTATTTTTAATAAATAATCTACATGGATAATGTATTTATCGTTTATTTTATTTTATTTAATAAAAAGGCCTGCCTAGGCCTAGTTCGCGGCCTGAGCCCAAGCCCGCGACCCGCAGCCCAGGCCCTATGCCCGAGCCCATGCCCTATTGTGAGTGGGCTTGGGCTTGGGCTCGGGCCCTACTTTTTGGCCCATAGGCTGGCCTGCTAAAAATGTAGGAGCCCGTGAGGCCCACTTGAGCCGACCCGAGCCATTATAACATTCCTAGTATTATATACACCTTATAATTATAGAAAAAATTTGTATAATTTCATATTTTTTGAGTCATAATTGAAAGAAAAAAAAAAAGTCATAACCAAACAGAAATGAGGCATAAGTAAAGATCTTAAATAATATCATAACTAAACAAAAAAAATTGATCATAACTAAAAAAGAAAAGGGGCATTTACACACAAGTCTTAATTAATGAATTTATATTCTATTAAGTCTTAACTAAGATTTTTTGGACCTTCAAGTCCCATTAAATTTTTAATAGTTGGAATTGCCCTTCAAATAATGATTGTTCATTATTTATGATTATCTATAAAGGAGCATGATTATTTGACATTTATTTTGATTTTCAAAATTTTAAAATATCAACTTTAATTAAAAAAGCTAAAAAAAAAAAAATTATGTGCAAAAAAAATAACTAATATTTTTTTTTGAAAAAATTTAAAAAGTTAAATTATTTTTTTTTGTGCAAAACTAAAAAATTTGTGTCTATAAAGGAGCATGATGATGGAACATTGATGTGAAAAACTGGAAAAAAAAAAAGAAGAAAACTTTTAAAAATGAAAAATTGATAATGTTTTCAGTTTTAAAATTGAAAAAAATTGATAATGTTTTCGATTTTATTGGATAGTTGAATCAAACCAATAAGTAGAAAGTAAAAACATTTAATCTCATGCTCTGTTTTTTTTATCAGTTAGTGAAACAATTATTTGAAATATTACTGTGCAAAATTGATAATGTTCTTAATTTTAAAAATTGGAAAAAACTGATAATATTCTCAGTTTTACTAAATAAGACTTATTAGTTCAAAAAATCTTAGATAGGATCTGAGTTACTATAATATTCGTAAATAGAATTTTTAGGTAATTCATTCAAAAAAAGAAAATAAAATAACTAAAGATACATATATTATGAGGTGTGTATAATAAAATTCTCCATATAAATTGGATCAAATATGGTAAATTGTTCTTTTTCAAGTTATTTGGGCTATAAGTCTAAAAGCATGTTTGTAGGCCTTTATCAGTGGGCGTTGTGAGTTTTGCCAAGCCCAACCAAAAAGAGGTATTCATTCCGCTCAGTAGTCCGCCCAGTTTGGCCTGATATCTTTAGATTTCGAAATAAATATGTTGGCCTATAAAGCTCAGGCAAAGATTTTGAGCCTATTTTTTTTAATTATTATTATTATTTTTTTTTTTTCTGGTTGAAAAAGTGATGATAAATACTAGCTTAACTTGACTAATTCATTATAGTATATTAATTTTAATTTTATATTATTAGTTACATAATAAATTAAAAAAAGGGACACTTTTTCATAAATTCCTTTTCATCTACTTATGTTCTATTTAGTCCACATATTTTTCTTATATTCCAACAAGTCCTATGAGTGAAATATTTACCAAAATATTCCTAATAATATTCACATTTACGGTGTGAATGTTTCGTGATGTGAATGTTCACACCGTCAATGTAAATGTTCAGACTGTTAATGTAAATGTTCACATCATCAATGTGAATGTTAATATGTCAATTTGAATGTTTACACTGTCAATGTGAACATTCACACGTCAATGTGAATATTCACATTGTAAAATATGAATGTTCATATCACCAAATTGCTAACCGTTTAAAAACTATTTGTAAGGGTAGAAATGTCTATAAAATACTTTAAATGTGAGAATTGAGATTTGGTAGATTAAATATTCAAATAATAAGACTTATTGGAATACAAGAATATCTTATGAGCTAATTGAAATACAAACACTTGAAAATGAATTTTTTAATAAATCTCCCTTTAAAAAAAGAAATATATGTATATATATATATATTTTACACCTATATAAAGACTTAAATTCAAACATGTATATAAAGGCCAAATTTAAACATTTTTAAAAATGTTAAACTCATTCCTAATTGAATTTTAATAGCTCAAATTCAAATAATTATTAAGGGAACAAAATTAATTTAATAACTCATATATATATCGAGATATGTGAATGGACTTGGGGATTATTATTTTTTTAAAGAGTGCCTTTAGAATAACTTTCAAATTGATTATACCAAACTTAAATGCATATAAACTAGGCCCGACATTAACACTCTACCAAAACAAGAAATAAACTATTTAGGGATTGTTTGGTTTAGTTTTTAAATTAACATTTGGATAAAAAATCAAAAAAATGTTTGATTTATAAATTTATAAATTCTTTTTAAAATTATTTTTTCTATCTCCTCTCTCCTTCTCTTTTTTATTTTTATTAATAAATCAATTAATTATTATTTTTTCTCTCCTCTCTTGTTCTCTCTCATTCTCACATTTTACGCATCAATCAATTAAATTTTTTCTTACACTCATTTATTCAACTAAAAAAAAAAATCATCTCAAAATTATTTTCAAAATTCACAATCAAACAAAATTTTAATTTTCAAAATTTTTTTTGTGTTAACTTATCTTTCAATATATAACTCAAAACTTAAAAAATTCTTTTAAAAAATTAAACCAAGCGGATCTTAATTTTTTTAATACTCAATGGTATTTGAACTTGAATATAAACTACTTAAATGTCTGCTACGATTGAAAAAAAATAAAATAAATAATGTGAAATAAGCAAACATTTATGCTTTATTTATTTATGTAATTATTATTATTTTGGACATAATGTGATGATGATAGGGAGCCGGGTGGAAACATAGAGGGAAATGGGGGCGTTAAGTGTAATTTTGGAAAATGTTGATTTTCACCATTTCCACATATTTCAACTCTCTCTTGCTCATTCAACGTTCCACGATCCCCATTTTCCTATTTTGACAAAACAGAAACGAGAGAGAGAGAGAGAGAGAGAGAGAGAGAGAGAGATCTGTAATGGGTGCTTTGGTTAAGCTTGTAGACGCAATACTCTTCCTCGTATTCACTGTGATCGCTCTTGCTGCGCCACTCATTGACGGACAGACTTGCCTTTCTGCAGATCTCTTCCCTAAGGTTCTCGTCGATCTCAAGCTCTGGTACACCAGCGAATATGGCGATTACTTGTTCACCGATAAGCCCAATTTTTTTGTGGGTCTTGTTTGGCTCGAGCTTCTCTTCCAGTGGCCCCTCTGTCTCGCCAATCTTTACGCCATTTTGGCTGGCAAGTCTTGGTTTCCCACCACTTGCTTGATCTATGGCGCCTCCGCTTTCACTTCCATGGTATTTTCTTTCTTAATTTCTTTATGCTTCTTTGTTTGGTTCCTGGGAAAATGGGTTACAATGTTTTAGCTGACAAAATCACGGGTTGTCAATGTAAATTTGGAATTTGGGTTTTCCTGGTCTTTTGACATCCGTGAAGTGAAAAATCAAATCTGGTCGCATTGATGAATTTTTCTTGGGTTTGGAAAAATTATACTAATTTTTCTTTGGTTTGGAAAAAATAATATACATTATTGAGTTCCACAATTTTAACATAATTAGATTTGACTTTTTTAGAATTTAATTCACGTAATATTTAGTTTCATTTTCATCCTCAATAATTTGTTAGTCATTTTGATAAAAAAAAAAATAATATTATCATTTCATTTACATTTTTAATGTATTTATTAGGGTAAATTATAACTTAACCCCCGGTAGTTTACCCAAAAACCATGGAGCCCTATAGTTTCACTTAAACCCCCTATACTTTATACCAAAGTGTAATTTTGGACGGACATAACAAAAATTGTAAAAAGTCTAAATCATCCTTATTTATTTCTCTAATTTTCTTCTTAATGCCATTATAAATCACCGGTCAACAAATTGAATCTATCATTGATAAGTTAACATGTAGACACTTGAGGAGAAGGATAAATGGTGAACCCAAGCTTTGACTTCTCTCTCTCTCTATATATATATTATATATATCTTCTCTCTCACCGTGACCACCATCATCACCACCATTGCCCAGCTCCGTCAAAACCAAGAACCACCTTTTACAAAATGGTATAGATGAAGCAACAGAAGAGAGTAGATGATGAAAAAGAAAGAAATAGATTTTGAGATGTTTTTTTGAAATGTGTGACGTTAGTTTTCGGACAACTTTCGGCATGCCGAAACCACCCATTTCAGGAAGAAGTGAGAAAATGAGGTAGCGTAGGATGAAGTATAAAGCAAGGTGAGGAGATTGGTGAAAGAACGGGATAAAACCGTTAAGAATCGCGAAAGTTATGGAGTCCGAAAGATAGGCCGAAGAAATGTCGGAAACAGGAAGAAAAAGTGGGTTTGGTTGGTATGAATCCCATCAATGTTATTTCAAAAATCTAAATGTTTACACATATCAATTATTTGATTTCATGGGTTGGATTTGTTACTAATTTGAATTATAAGAAGAAAAGTGGGTTTGGATAATTTTTAGTGAGAGAAGTTGTGGTGGTGATTTTGAGTGGTGGTTTTGCATGGAATAAGAAGTTGGTTGTGGATAATTTTTAGAGAGAGAAATTGTGGTGGTGATTTTGAGTGGTGGTTTTTCATGGAATAAGAAGTTGGTTGTGGATAATTTTTAGTGAGAGAAGTTGTGGTGGTGATTTTGAGTTATGGTTTTGCATGGAATAAGAAGTTGGTTGTGGTTTTGCATGAAATATGATGGTGGTGATGTTGGTTGGTTGTGATTTTGCATGAAAGGTGATGGTGGTGAGATGAGAGGGGAAATAAGAGGTGCTGGTGTTGTATATTTATATAATGAGAGAGAGAGAACTTGAGGTAAATGAAACAAACAAAAGGATATTAATGCTTTAGGTAAATGAAACCCATGCTCAAACCAATGCTCAAAGGATGTTAATGCTTGAGGTAAATGAAACCCATGCTCAAACACTGAATTTCGTTTGGGGATAAAGATGTTAATGTTTCGCTAAGAATGTAATCCATGCTCTATTGCACTACACCATTTTGTGTATATATATGGCAATAAGGGTGTTTTGGTCATTTGCTATATGTTTTTGGGAGGGAAAAACTGGGGAGCTTCTATTTGCACACACACCTTCTCCTCTTTACACATCTTTTATTGGTTCGGAAGTTGATTTCCGAAAATAAACAATTGGTTCGGAAGTTGATTTCCGAAACTAAATAACTTGTTCGGAAGTTGAGTTCCGAATGTTTTTCAATTTTTCGACAATCAACTTCCGAATGTGTTTATTTTATGTCCAAAATAGTAATTTCACTTAAAAATAAAATTAAAATAAAAATAATTTTTATTTAGTGTGTGTAAAAAGAGGATGAGGGATGTGCAAATAGAAGCTCCCGAAAAACTGTTCCACTCACCATTTATGGTCGTGCAGCACACGTTCTGTTTAAATAAATAGTTCTGTCGAAAATTACACTTTGGTATGAAGTATAGGGGATTTAAGTGTTACAAATGAAACTATAGGGGGCTCCGTGTTTTTTAGACAAACCACAGGGGGTTAAATTATAATTTACCCTATTTATTATCTATGTTTATGATTGTGTCTACAATCAAATGATTTGCACTAGTTGTTGACCTTTGAACCTTACTAAAAGGAGGTGGGTATAATTACGCTGAACTTGTGAGATTTATTGTTATTTCTCAAAACTATAGAGATGATCAGTGTAATTTATCCTTATATAAACACACAACAAACTCTCAAGTTATTCCAATAACATTTTGTAATGGTGTATGAGCTGCAATACCTCAAAAGGGTGGAAAAGAGAAAGGAAAAAAAAAGGGGCTTATTTGCCAACAAGGGCCAACAGAATCACAGGATTAGGAGGTGCAATTATTAAAAAATGTGGCAAACAAAGTTGTTTTACATGATGTGGATGTAGAGGGGCTTTCGCTGTGTATTGTTTCAGTAGAATTCATGAGGGTCTATGAAGCACGGATACGGATACGGATACGAATACGGACACGGGACATGGCAATTTCCAAAAAATGAGGACATGGACACGGCGATTTTTTTTTTTAATTTTTATGTACCATGTAGATTCATATTATATTTATCCTAAATCAAAATTAACAAAAACTAATATAGTAACATTAATTTAATAAATATAACTACTATATTTAAACAAATTAATAGATCATCCATTCACAAAAAAGTTATAATAAACGATAACAAGGACTAAGATGAAAAGGGGAAAACATTCAACACCCAACAATATTCTTCACAACAGTACTATATAAGAGAGGCAAAAGAAGAAAAAAAAAAAGAAAGAAAGTGAGCCCCGCTTTATTCCATGTTGTGTCCCCTACAAAAAAATCATTAAATTAAAGGGACACGCCATCTGGCGTGTCCCGTACGTGTCCCCAGTGTGTCCGCGTGTCGAACACCGCTACGGCTCTGATTTTGGAGTGTCCATATTTCATAGATAAGGGTATTTCATTGGATACTACTAATGATTGCAAGGCAGCTGAGTTCACCTTTCAAAGAAGTGGGTTGACTTTTTGGCTTTTTGACTTTTTTTGGTTATTTTAGCCTGGGGCTAAAAAGCTTGGTTTGGGAAGGGCTTTTGACTTTTTTGTGAAGGAAAGAATGTAATGATTATAGGTTGGATGTGATGTTTTGTCTTATTGGACTAAAAAGTCTATTTTGTTTTTTGTGACTAAAATAGCCAAAAAAGCCTCAATGTTGCCTTCCCAAATGAAGGCAAAGTTCATCGTGGTTGAACTATTGGCTACTGTGGGTAGATTATTATTTTGTTCCTCAAACTTCAGTCATCTCTTAAACTTTCCATTCTTCTATTTAACTTCCAAACTTTTGTCGGTCAATGTTGTTGAACTGGTAATGAATATGGAAAAAATTGTCCCTATTACATCATGTGCTCTTAGTTGAACTAATTTTAAGGTTTAAGTTGAGAAACTTTTATAGGCTTGATAAAAGAAATAGATATGAAGAGATGAAACCAATAGCAGTTCAGGTGAAATTTGGCTTCGTTTGAAGCATAGTTGTCAAATCGAGATTCGTATTGTGAATCGAAATGACCTTGTCCCGAATCGCGAATCGAATTGAATCGTGAATCGTAAAGATTCGATCACTTTTTAAAAATTACTTAAAAATATATATTTACACATTTAAATGTTAAATATATCTTATGAATATGAAATATTTAGACTTAAATCAATGAAAATGTTATTTTGAGAGATAATCACTTAGTTTAATAGGTAAGAAGCTAACAATGATTCTTATGTAAGATCACTATTTTACTTTTTTTTTTTTTTTTAGATATTTCTTATCAACCATTCTTAATAAAGATAATAATAAATAGACAAATTATCAATTTCTCAAATAACAATAATTAACAACGATATTGATATTTGGACAATAAGCATACATATTTTTTAAGTAACAGTGAGCAAATAATAAGAAAGAATTATTTATAATGTTTCATTTTAAAGCCTAAAACATTTTTAAATGTATAACTGACCTCACATATGTAATATTCAATTATATTCAATTTAATAAAATAGTAATAGATAATTTATAGTGTAACTTTAATCTTAAACATTTTTAGAAGATATATTATGATTTTTTAAAGGGGGAAAAAATGAGAAGAAATGTTAAAAATATGTTAGGTCTGATTGAATCTGATTGGATTCTATTAAAAACTTCATGATCACTAAAATAACAACAAATTATGTATCTATGTTGGTTATTTTAATATTAAACGCTTTTTGAAGTTGTATTATGTCATTTTCACTAAAAACATGGAGAAAAAAAAGTCGAAAACATGTTGGACACAATAATTTAAAAAATTGCATGAATCGTAAAAAGTGAATCGATTGTGAATCGTGCGATTCACTAGAGATTTACTTCCAAAATAGATTCACCCATAGATTCGTATCGATTTTGCAAAAAATTCGAATCGAATCGCGAATCGTAAGATTCTGGTAACAGAGAGATTCACCCATAGATTCGTATCGATTTTGTAAAAATTGTGAATCGAATTGGGAATCGTAAGATTCTGATAACAGAGGTTTGAAGATGTAACAAATGTAAGTTGACAGCTGCTTGATTAATTCATTTCTCTCAAATGATTTCTTATTCATTCATTAGGCATTAGCTAAATAACTCTCTTGTGATTGCAGATAATTTTAACAATTTACATTTTCTTACTTCCATTTAGATTTTTTTCACTTGTGTTAATGAGTTGAACCAGAACTGCATTGATTTACTCTTGAAAGTTTGTGAGATTAAATAGAAAAATTAGAAGTTTAGGGATGGCCTTAAAATTTGAAGGGAAGTTTGAGAAATGAAATAATAGTTTTCCCAATTACTTTATATAATTTCCCTTTTAAGCAAATGCATAAAATTGAGAAGTGGAGATAGAGGGGATAGCCAACCCTGCATTACTTTGATATCTTTCGATACTCATAATTCCACTCCACATTTTAATGTATTTAACTCATATTATGAGGTAAACAAGCTTACATGAACAGAATGATTAGGGTAAAAAAATTGTAGATGAAATCAGTGTTTTTTTTTTTTTTTTTTTTTTTTTCTCTCTCTCTCTCTCCAGTATCGTGTTAACTTTCTATGTAATTTCAGGCTGCGATATTATCAGAATTGATGAGGTCCAACAAGGCATCAGATAAGCTGCTGATGATGTACTCCCCTTTCATGGGTTTTGCTGTTTTAGCAATTTTGCGAGGCCTCCTAACACACTCTGGCAAGACTACAGCAGCTGGCAAAAGACCTGTACTGAATAGGAAGAAAAGGGCTTGAATTCTTCTAACTGTGGGTCTAAGATTTTGTATTTTATTCTCTTATTTTCAGAGGCTTCTTCATTGGATTTTTGCAGTTGGCTGATATTATTCCTGTATTCGCTATGCTCAAGTTTATGGTTTATAAATGAGATTTTTTTTTGGCCATTATGAAATCAATGAGACAAAAATTAGAAAATGCTGGTTTTTGTTTCAGTCTGTGATGAGCTGTTATTACATTGACAAGTATTTTTTAGGGCATAGTTTGTATGGAATAATCATCAAGTAGGTTCAAACTTTAAGCTTTCTGTGCTTGCTTAAACGAGTTTGTTTTGGAAGCGTATAAGCTTATAAGGGGTAGATCATGGTTGTGTGATTATTTTTATTTTTATTTTTTTGAATTGTGTGATTACTGTGAACTGCTCTGATGCTATTTCTGGTGAGGTGAAATTGTTGAGAGATATTTGAAGTGCTAAATTTATGGAGTTCATGATTTTGTTAAACTAATCAAATGAGAGCTGCAATATGAGTTACGTTATAGTTGAGATCTACAATCATTTTTGTTTTAATTTTTTATTTTTAATGTTGCTGCAGTAGTACTAATGACTAGATTACTGTGTCAAACTACCTGTAGCATTCAGATTGCACAACAAAAATTTTACTGCAACAAAACCACTTCTAAACATGAACCCAAATAGGCTGGGGCTTGCCTCCAGTCCACTGGAGGCTCCAGTCTGGCCCATTGGTTTCACTTTTGGATTCTTTTTCGATAATTTAAACCGTTTATATTTTAGAATTTGTTGAGTATATTATCCCTGTAAAAAATCATGTCAATCGGATAACGGATACTATGTATTCAGATTACTTTTTTATGAATCATTAATTTTCTAATCGTCTATTTTTTTCAGACAAAAGTGATCCAAATATATAGTATCCGTTCTCCGATTGACGTGATTTTTTACAGGAATAATGTACTCAACAAATCTTAAAATGTGAATGGTTCTGATTATCGAAAAAGGGTCCAAAAGACTAGAGACAGTCCGGACTCGATTCTTCAATAAAAAAAAACAAAAAAACAAACTCTGTTGGACTTTCAATACCAAGATCCCCTTTCCATTATTTAAATGTATATGCACATACATGTATGTCACAGAGATCCATCGTTGGATCACAAAACTGAAAGACAATCCAGAGAGAGGGAGAGATGGGGGTCCTGATCAAGCTGGTAGAAGCAATTCTGTTTTTCTTCTTCTTAGTGATTGCAATAGAAGTTCCGGTTTTGAATGCACAAGTATGCCTACCTTCCAAATTCTTCCCAGGCTTCCTTGTGGATCTCTATCTCTGGTACAGCCGTGAGTTTGGCGATTACTTGTTTGTCGAGAAGCCTGCTTTCTTCATTGGGCTGATGTGGCTTGAGCTTCTAATCCAGTGGCCACTATCAGTTCTGAATCTCTATGGCATTTGTCGAAGGAAGTCATGGTTCAATACCACGTGCTTAGTCTATGGCTTATCTGCTTTCACTACAACGGTATTTTCTTCCCCTTTGCTTCGCTTCTATCTCTGCCATATTTTGGAGATCTGATGATCTATTTGGATTCGATGACATTGACATGCTAGTCTCTCTTAAGTTCTTTTTTTTTTTCGCTTACTATTTTTTTGTGTGTGCGTTGCAGGTTGCTATTTTAGCAGACATGATTATTTCCTCCAAATTAACAGATAAGTTGATGATAGTATACTTCCCTTTTGTGGGTTTCAATGTTTTAGCCATTCTGCGCAGCTTGCTACCATACTTTAGCCGGACTACGGCTGTTAGTGGAGCCTCTAATTTGGCTAGAAAAAAGAGGGCTTGAGTTGAGAGACAACTCAAATTTAATAATGGTGAAATAAAATTGTTTTGCTGCTTGCTTGTCATTTTAATTTCGACATATATGGCTGTTTTAAATTCTTAATGTGTTCAATCATGCTGTGTTTGCTTGGGAAATTTGAGAATAGATTTGGAAAGAAAAAATGAAAAGATAGGTGAAATGTGAATAAAATATACATACATTTCAATTTGAATGTGAAATGTAAGCTGTTTTGCCTCTTACCATTTGTTTGTTGCCATGAAAAATTTGAATTGATATCAAGTTTTGATTCGTAGCATACCAATTTAATGAAGCTTTTTATTTTTTAAATCATAAATATTATGAGAAATTACATCATACTGGATGGATATCTATCTATCTATCTATCTATCTATCTATCTATTTATATAATTAACTGTAGTGTTTTCTCAAAAGGCTCTAAAAACTTATTTCTAAATTCTCATAATTTAGAAAAATAAAAAAAATACGTGGCACCTCTCTTCACTTCTCTTCCTACTATTCAGGCATTTTCACTCCTTCTCCCTATAATAAAATATTGGGAAACTTATTTATAAGTCATTTTTTAGACACTTATATTAGGCTAAGTCCTATGTAATTTCTTATAGAGTCTCAAGTCCTATTTAGATAGTAATGTATTCCACAAGATCCTACATAAATGTAACGTGACGTGACACTTACATAAACGTAACGTAACGTGACACCTATATAAACGTAACGTGACACCTACATAAACGTAACGTAACGTGTCACGTTACGTTTCGCAAACTTAATGAGTTTTTATTTTTTTTAATTGAATGTGAAAATGTTACTGGTTTATGTTGGTGTCACGTTACGTTTTATATAAATATGATCTATGATAGGAAATTGAATGTTGTTATAGATCACAGGTGTCACGTTACGTTTATGTAGGTGTCACGTTACGTTACATTTATGTAGATATGATCTATGGCAACATTCAATTTCCTATATAGGAAATTGAATGTTGTCATAGATTATAGGTGTCACGTTACGTTTATGTAAGTGTCACGTTACGTTTATGTAGGTGTCACGTTATTTTACGTTTATATAGATATGATCTATGGTAACATTTAATTTTCTATATATGATTTTACTATTATTTATGATATTAACAACTAATATTGAGGGTAAATGTGTCAACAAATTTCCCACAGGACTTATAGGAACATAAGTTTTTTAGTAAGACCATATATAGTATAAGTCTCCCTAATAGAACTTATAAATAATTTTCCCTAAAATATAAAATAAAATAATAAAATATTCATTTATATCCACATTCATCTATATCTATTACTCACAACTCCCACATCTATATTCATCCATATCCATCATCTATAACTTTTACAACTCCTACATACACTCTTACATATACGTTTTTGTATTCAGTTTATTCCATATTTCAATCATTCTCTTTCATCTATCCATCTTTTTTTTTTCTTTCATCTACCTGTCTTTTCTTAGACTAACTCATTCTCTTCATTATTATATTTTGCAAGTTTGATGATCTGCAAAAATCATATTATCTTCTCCATTGTTACATTTTCTAAGTTTGATGATCTGCAAAAATTGTTATAAGGTGGGTGTAATCTTTGTGTGTATATATATATATATATTTATTCTTCCCAATATTTTTAATTCATCAACACATCTTTTCATCTTTTTTATTTTTATGCTCCTAATATTATTTTTTATTTTATATGCATTTTTTTTTCCAATGTTTATTATTTGTGTGTACATATTTCTTTTTCTCAATATTTTTCAATTCATCCACACATCTTAATCAATTTCGAATTGTTTTCTTTTTCCTAATATTTTTCAGTTCATTCACACATCTTTTCATCTTCTCCATTTTTATACTCCTAACATTATTTCTTACTTTATATGCATTTTTCTAGTGTTTATACTTTTGTATGTGTATATTTCTTTTTCTCAATATTTTTTAGTTCATCTACACATCTTTTCATTTTCTCCATTATTACATATTGCATAGTTTGGGCTTATTTGCTTTTTAATTTGTGGTTTGCATTTGTTCTTCAATTTAATCATATTTGATTTGTTTCAATCAAATTCGAATTGTTTTATTTTTCCTAATATTTTTCAGTTCATTCACACATCTTTTCATCTCCTCCATTTTTATACTCCTAACATTATTTTTTACTTTATATGTATTTTTCCAGTGTTTATTACTTTTGTATGTATATATTTCTTTTTCTCAATATTTTTTAGTTCATCTACACATCTTTTCATCTTCTCCATTATTACATATTGCATAGTTTGGGCTTACTTGCTTTTTAATTTGTGGTTTGCATTTGTTCTTCAATTTAATCATATTTGATTTGTTTCAATCAAATTCGAATTGTTTTCTTTTTCCTAATATTTTTCAGTTCATTCACACATCTTTTCATCTCCTCCATTTTTATACTCCTAACATTATTTTTTACTTTATATGCATTTTTCCAGTGTTTATTACTTTTCTATGTATATATTTCTTTTTCTCAATATTTTTTAGTTCATCTACACATCTTTTCATTTTCTCCATTATTACATCTTGCACAGTTTGGGCTTACTTGCTTTTTAATTTGTGGTTTGCATTTGTTCTTCAATTTAATCATATTTGATTTGTTTCTTCTCATATAACCGTGTTCATATCTTCTTTGACTTTTATAAATTCTCTCCTTTACATATAAAAAATAGTTCACCTAAAATTTAAGAAAATTAGATGTCTATCACATAACTTAAATAAATTAAAATAAATCTCACTCTCAATTAAATAAATTAATAAAAAATATATAAACTTACAAATATGTATCTAATGTCTATCACGTTATTTTTTTTTAAAAAAAAATTCACAATTATCTGTAACTTAAATATCATATAACGACTTAAATAAATTAATAATAAAAATATAAACCCACAAAATATATATATCTATATAATAAAGTAAGATGATTTTTGAATTTGTCCTACTAGGACATTTGGACGACTTAGATTTATTCAAATTATAAAACAACGGTTGAAATATATTTTCCAAAAAATATCCTACATGTACATTTTTTATTTTCTCGCTCTTCTCTCTTACTTTTTCTTTTTCTCACCCATTCTTCTATAATCCCATGATCCCACTTTTATCTCTCTTTTATTTTTATTTTTTTATTTTCTCTTATTTTTATTTTTCTCTCTATTTGTTTATTTTTTTATTTTCTCATTTTTGTTCACTTATTTTTATTCATATTATATGGAAAAGTCTGCGATTCTAGAATTAGGAGCCAGATTTTACTGTGTGTAGTGGAGATTAAATTAATGAATTTTATGGTCCACAAATTAAATGAATTTGAACAATTAATTAATATTTTTAAATATACCTGATAGACTTCATAAATTTAGACCTCATATGAATCTTCAACATATTTTAATAAAGTAAGACGGTTTTTTAATCTTCAACATATTTTTGTCTTATTGGGACATTTGGATAGCTCAGATCTGTTCAAATTATAAAACAATGGCTAACATATATTTTTCAAAAAATGTCTTACATATACATTTTCTACTTTTTCGCTTCTCTCTCTCTTACTTTTTCTTTTTCTCATCCATCCTTCCATGATCCCATGATCCCACATTCCTCTCTCTTTTCTTTTTATTTTTTTTTCTCCCGTTTTTATTTTTCTCTCTATTTGTTTATTTTTTTTTATTTTCTTCTTTTTGGTCAATATACTTTACACATATTTCCATATAATGTTTGTATACCCGTAATACACTAGGACATTGCGGGCATACATATAATTTTCATATAATTATATAAGCAAAAGCAGTATTGTATGTATGCTCGTAAAAATTGTATGTATGCTAGGCACATCTATCTATTTAACTATATATTATATATTATATAAGCAAAAGCGATTTTTCGTGAGAAATTTTGTGAGAACTCCAAAATTTTATAATAAATTTGTGATTTTATCAAATTAAAAAATAAATTTAAATAGTGTTGGGATTACAATTATATTCTAATCCTAATATTATTTACATCGTGATTTCAGGCACGGACATACGCTAGTTCAATTAATAAAAGAAAGTATACATATATTTTTTAATATAATATTATTTGGTTAATTTAAATAAAATAGAAATAAATAATTATTTTATCAAAATATTCATTTTCGTTTTTAATTTATTAAAAAAATAATAAAAATAAAATTTGAAATAAAATCATCTTCCACTTTAATAAAGAATTATTATTTTATAAAAAAAAATTAAGAAATGACTATTAAATCGAGTAGCATAGCATTCCTCCCTTCGTTTGGCATAAGCTAAAATGAGGCTTTTTGATTAAAATAATCACAAAAAGACAAAATATGTTTTTTAGTCCAATAAGACAAAATGTCACATTCAAACCATAATCATTTTATTTTTTCTCTCACAAAAGTCAAAAAAGCCAAAAAATAAATCTCAAATGAGACTTTTTAGCCCCAAGCTAAAATAGTTGAAAAGTCAAAAAGCTAACTCAAATCCCAAACGAACCTAGTCTACTGACTAAACCATATCTAGTGCTTATTTGGGATAACCTAAAAAAGATAAAAAGTTAAAAAGTCATTAAAAAAAGAAAAAAATTTATACTATTCACAAACATTAGGCGGGAAACTATGGCTTAAAATCAGAGGATAAAAAGACAAAATTGCCCTTGATTTTGTTCCTTCCTTTGACATGCACAGGTGAAAAAAAAAAAAAAAAAAAAAAAAAAAAAAAAGCAGAGTGCACTGAACAGTGATGGACACAATTCACTGACATGCACGAAAGCAAATGTGTATGTCAGAAGGGTAGTTCATACAATATTTTAATACACATTTTTCGTAAAAAATTAAAAAATTATCCTAAACAATCATTTTTTCCTCTACATTTTTAATTAAAAAGTCAAAAAATATACTTATATAGTTTATCCCAAACAACTCCGTCATGCCCTTTTTACCTCAATTTTTCTTCTTTTTATTATTATTATTATTTATGAAGATAGCGTTATTTACAACCCTGTCAGCTAATCCCTGACCATACCTGAAATTAATGAAAACAAGTAGAAAACAATAAGCTTGTTTGGTTTTGAAACTCAGGATTTACTTTTCAGAAAATTAAAATATTTTTTTATATAGTATTTTTATTTTTACTGAATTTTTTTAATATTTTAAGCAATTTTTAAAATTTTTAGATATACCTAACATAAATACACTTAAAAAGTATAATGTTTGTGAAAAACAATTTAAAAAAATTTATTGAAATACCATAAATACAAAAAAATATGAAAATTTAATATATTTTTCGTATTCTTATATATATATTAATTTTTTTTATAAATATTTTACTTTTTAGATATATCTAAGTAAAATATGTCTAAAAAAAAAAATTATTTAAAATTTTAAAAATATGCATTAACAATAAAAAATATATCTAAAAAGTTCAATTAATAAAAGAAAGTATACATATATTTTTTAATATAATATTATTTGGTTAATTTAAATAAAATAGAAATAAATAATTATTTTATCAAAATATTCATTTTCGCTTTTAATTTATTAAAAAAATAATAAAAATAAAATTTGAAATAAAATCATCTTCCACTTTAATAAAGAATTATTATTTTATAAAAAAAAAATTAAGAAATGACTATTAAATCGAGCAGCATAGCATTCCTCCCTTCGTTTGGCATAAGCTAAAATGAGACTTTTTGATTAAAATAATCACAAAAAGACAAAATATGTTTTTTAGTCCAATAAGACAAAATGTCACATTCAAACCATAATCATTTCATTTTTTCTCTCACAAAAGTCAAAAAAGCCAAAAAATAAATCTCAAATGAGGCTTTTTAGTCACAAGCTAAAATAGTTGAAAAGCCAAAAAGCTAACCCAAATCCCAAACGAACCTAGTCTACTGACTAAACCATATCCAGTGCTTATTTGGGATAACCTAAAAAAGATAAAAAGTTAAAAAGTCATTAAAAAAAGAAAAAAATTTATACTATTCACAAACATTAGGCGGGAAACTATGGCTTAAAATCAGAGGATAAAAAGACAAAATTGCTCTTGATTTTGTTCCTTCCTTTGACATGCACAGGTGAAAAAAAAATTAAAAAAAAAAAAAAAAAAGCAGAGTGCACTGAACAGTGATGGACACAATTTACTGACATGCACGAAAGCAAATGTGTATGTCAAAAGGGTAGTTCATACAATATTTTAATATACATTTTTCGTAAAAAATCCAAAAATTATCCCAAACAATCATTTTTTCCTCTACATTTTTAATTAAAAAGTCAAAATATATACTTATATAGTTTATCCCAAACAATTCCGTCATGCCATTTTTACCTCAATTTTTCTTCTTTTTTTTATTATTATTATTTATGAAGATAGCGTTATTTACAACCCTGTCAGCTAACCCCTGGCCATACCTGAAATTAATGAAAACAAGTAGAAAACAATAAGCTTGTTTGGTTGTGAAACTCAGGATTTACTTTTCAGAAAATTAAAATATTTTTTTATATATTTTTATTTTTACTGAATTTTTTTAATATTTTAAGCAATTTTTAAAATTTTTAGATATACCTACATAAATACACTTAAAAAGTATAATGTTTGTGAAAAACAATTTAAAAAAATTTACTGAATACCATAAATACAAAAAAATATGAAAATTTAATATATTTTTCGTATTCTTATATATATATTAATTTTTTTTATAAATATTTTACTTTTTAGATATATCTAAGTAAAATATGTCTAAAAAAAAAAATTATTTAAAATTTTAAAAATATGCACTAACAATAAAAAATATAAAAAATAAAAATTTTAATTTTTAAAAAATTAAATTCAAAAAATTAAAACCAAACACATATTGAAGGTGACTTATCCCTGTTTGGTAATGGTTGGAGTAAATTTGTTACCATTACACAATGCAGTGTTGCCATCTCACTCGGTTTTATTTAGACCGTCAATACGCTGCAAGCAGTCCCATTCAATTCACAATGAGAAATACAAGGTACAATTCCACTTTCTGAATAGAAGACGAAAAGTCCAAACGATTGCGAAAGCACATCCCAACCCAAGTGTCTTTATTAAACGGAAAATATTATACATCTTAAATTTTATATTAAATAAATAATTAAATATTTTATATAAGTGTAGATTTCACATTTATATAAGATATTTAGTCATTTATTTAGTAAAAAATTTAATATTTTTAACATTACCTTTATAATTATTAAAATAGATATATCTATTAAGAGGGTAATTTGTATGGATAAATTGGGACAAGCTAAGTAATGGGCCGCTTTGGGCCGCACTATGAAGGGCTGAGTAAAATGGCCGTGAAGTTACTCCGGTTCGTAAAAAGGCTTTGAAATTAGTCCGGTCAGAGCCTTATACTCTAGTTCGGTTGAGAAGTACTACGGATGGTCGGTCCTTGGAATTAGTTCGGTCGCAGTATATGAAACCGAGGTATGCTGAGTTTTCTTAAGTACTTGGTGTCAGAGTTACTTCGGCTTAACTCTCTTATGGATAGCTCGGTCTCAGCATATGAAAGCCGAGGTAAGAGAAATTAAGGTAATAGCCGAAGTAAGAGTTAGGTCGGCCGTATGGAAGTTCGGCCATGGTGAAACCATCTCACTTGGTTTAAGCAGTGAGGGGGGTGTTGGAAGAAGCATTATCTTTCAGGAATGTGAATCCTAGGAGAACTCTATATGGAGGAGTAAGAGTCCTACTAGGATTGTGCCACACGAAACCTATAAAAGCTCACCTATATCACCTTTGGGGAGGTAACACAACTTTGTTTTCTGAACACACAGAGCTTTTGTCTATTTGTCAAGTTTACTGACTTAGGCATCGGAGAGGTTTCCGGCACACACCCGCCGGCTAGCTCACGTTTGTGTTTTCAGGTGATAAAGCGACGTCGTACGGAGGAGCGCCGACTTGATCAACAGGATTATACGAGAAGGTTTATTTCTTTCCCGTACAATTGGCGCTGTCTGTGGGAATTTCAGACAAGAACAAACCTCTTGATCAAGCTTTCCCTCTTAAGAATCAATGACGCACAACGAAGAATTACCACAGTCCGCCGTTGACGGACTGACTCCAGAAGGGGGTGCAAGGCGCGAAGGCCTACCCTTGGTCACTCCCATGGCAAACCTGGAACCACAAAGACAAAATTCTAGGAGGGATGCAAGGGGACGAAGGCGGAATAACAGCCCCCACCACTCTCGTTCGCAAAGCCCAAAAAGACAAAGACGCAGAATTGATCCTCAAACTTTGGAGGATCGCGTCAGGGAACAAGACGAATTGATCCGTCGGATGGCAGCGGACATGGAAACTCTAAAGCGCCAGGTGAAGGGAAAATGAGTGGCGACAGGAGAGGGGTGCACAAACAAGACGCCCCCTCGCCACTCGGAGAATCGTAGCAGGAATACCACACCCTCACAAGGAGAGAGCAAAAGTCTCAGGACAGGCGATACCCAATCCAGGTCCTCCAGAACTCGTCACTCCAGGTCTGAGAGGACGAGATCTGAGAGGTCGTACACTGAGGGAAGCACATATTGGCCCTCACATACGCACCAAACGAGATCCAGACAGACAGAGTTACCCAGATCGTCCGACCTACGAACCGTGCTAGAAGAGAAGGCGCGGTGGAAGGAGGACGCCAGGGCGCGTGATCCACACAGAGTTTCTGCCTTACAGTGGTTGGCTCCTCGGACTCATGGAAGCGTTGAGGTTGGAATGCCAATACCGCGCCCCGCCTACGAACCGGCAGATAAGGCGTTGGCAAGGCTGTAGACCTCACCATTTGTCCCAGCAATCGAGAACGCGCCCCTACCTTCAGGCTTCCTACAGCCGAAATTCACCACGTACGAGGGGAAGACGGACCCTTACTCACACTTAAGCCACTTCCGCCAGGTTATGGCGGTATATCGGCGCAACGAGGCCTTGATGTGTATCCTATTCCCCTCAAGCCTTGGTGACCTAGGCTTGACTTGGTTTGAGAAACTTCCAGAAGGCAGCATAGCCTCCTGGGCACAGTTGGCGGAAGCGTTTGTTACAAGGTTCCGAACAAACACCAAAACACCAGTGGAGATCGACCAATTACTCTCCATCGACATGGGCGACAAGGAGACCCTAAGATCCTACAACAGTCGCTACTGGGAGACCTTCAACCAGATTGGGGACTGTCCCACCAATCTCGCCATTGCACAGTACAAAAGAGGCCTTCCAGTCGGGAACAGATTAAGGGATTCTATCACCATGACACCACCCCTTACCATGGAAGCCCTGATAGAAAGAGTGCATCAGCACATCAGGGTGGAAGAGGATGGCGCACGTGCCAAAGCAAAATCTGGCGCGACCACAGTACCAGAAAAGAAGGCCTCAGCAAAGGTCAACGCGGTAGACCGTCCAAGCAAAAACGGACGTGGCAGAAGAGACAACGGAGAAGACCAGGACAAAAGATGGTTGAGAGTCCGCACTGCCATAACCACGGTCTTTAAGAAACCGATCTACCGAGTATTTAGCGAGATTCGAGACGAGCCTTTCGTTAAGTGGCCAGCTAAGCTAGGCGAAGCTCAGAAGGACTACGACGACAGATCACGGTGCACATTCCATAAAGAAAAGGGGCACCGCACTGAGAATTGCACGCCCTTGAGACAGCACTTGGAGGAGTTGGTGGCAGCGGGCCATCTGGATAAATACATAGAGGGAGGGATGCAACCAGCCCCCCAGGACCATAATAACCCCAACGGAATGCCGATCGACGTCCCATCTCAAGGCATTATCAATGTAATACATGGAGTTTTTGAACCTGAGCGTGTATGCGAGCTCAGAGGATCAATCAAAAAGGCTGAGCACTTAAGAGAGGTGCTAAGTGCCCAACCAGCCATCAAGAAGGGGAAGACAGAGGCCACAAATGTCATGTCTTTTTCGGATAAAGACTTGGCAAGGATATATTGCCCTCACAATGATGCCCTGGTCGTCACTCTCCGAGTCAAAGATTTTGACGTCAAGCGGATTCTGATTGATCAGGGTAGTTCATGTGAAATCATGTACTATGAAACCTTCAAACAACTAAAGTTGCAAGATAAAGACTTGGCGCTTGCCGTATCTCCCCTAATTGGATTCAACTCCATGCCAGAATGGCCCGTCGGCAAAATAATCCTCCCAGTCAGAACAGGGAGTGTGACGAAACAAGTAGAGTTCTGGGTGTTGAAGTGATGCGGTTCCCCAACAACGCCGGAGTAATTGAGGAGGTCTATGGCGACCAGATCATGTCAAAACAGTGCTTTGTCACAGTGAATGGCAGCCGCGCTGCCAAAGGATACGTTCATTCGGTGGAGGAACTAGAGAGTAATGAACTGTTCGCAGATGTTGGCAAAGTGGCCAGTCAGAAAACGGTGGAAGACTTGGTGGAGGTCAGAATAGATGAAAAGAACCTGGATAAGTTCTTTTTACTTGGTTCGTCGTTGTCCAGCACTGAGAGATTAGAGGTCTTGGAATTCTTGACCTCTAACATCGAAGTGTTCGCCTGGACTCCATACGACATACCAGGCATTGATCCTAGTTTCATCTGCCATCAACTCAATGTCCACCCATCCGCCAGACCAATCATTCAGCGCACCCGTAGATCGGCACTCCACCACGCCGAGATAGTGGCGGAAGAAGTGGGAAACCTGTTGGAGGCTGGGGCAATCAGAGAGGTGCACTACCCCAGATGGATCTCCAACACAGTCGTAGTGCCAAAGAAGAATGGCAAGTCGCGCGTTTGCGTCGACTACAAGACGGTCAACAAGGCATGCCCAAAAGACAGCTTTCCTCTACCACGGATAAATCAACTGGTAGACCTGACGGCGGGGCACAACCGACTTAGCTTTCTGGATGCATACAGAGGCTACCACCAAATCGCCATGCATGAACCAGACCAGGAGGTCACATCCTTCACAACTCCGAGAGGACTCTACTGTTACAAGGTCATGCCCTTTGGCCTAAAGAACGCAGGGGCGACATTCCAGAGAATGGTCACCAAGATGTTTGAGCCATTGTTACGCAGAACAATGGAGGCTTACATCGACGATATGGTGGTCAAAAGCAAGGATGAGAATGACCATCTCAAGGACCTAGGTGAGATTTGAGATCCTAAAGGAGCATAAGCTGCGCCTCAACGCGTCGAAGTGTGCATTCAGAGTAGGATCTAGCAAATTCTTGGGCTTCCTGGTGACCAACCGGGGTATAGAGGCAGACCCCTCCCAGATCAAGGCAATTCAGGATCTGGAGAGACCAAACTCAGTCAAAGAAGTACAGCATCTCACTGGCATGGCCGCTGCGCTCAATCAGTTCATAAGCCGGTCGTCTGACAGATTACGACCATTCTTCCACACTTTAAAGGCCAAGTTTGAGTGGGACGACGAATGCGACCGAGCTCTGGAAAGCTTAAAGGAATACATGTCTTCTCCACCATTACTTGTAACCCCAATCCCTGGAGAAGAACTATTCTTGTACCTAGCAGTCTCACAACACGCAATTAGCGCAGTATTGGTCCGTGCAGAAGGAATCCAACATCTGCCCATCTACTATGTCAGCAAGACATTGCTGGGAGCCGAAACAAGGTACTTGCCACTGGAGAAACTGGCATTGGCCTTGATGATGGCCTCAAGGAAGTTGTCGCACTACTTTCACGCCCACACCATAGTTGTTCTCACAGCCTTCCCATTAAAAGCTTTGTTTGAAAGGGCGAACTTTTCTGGGCGAATTCTGAAGTGGACAGTAGAGCTGGGGCAATACGACATCAAGTTCCAACCCAGAACCGCAATAAAAGCTCAAGCATTGGCGGATTTTGTCGCAGAATTCACACCAGGAAGTCATCACATCTGCCCAGTCGACCTGACTGAAACAACCGAACTAGGGATGGAAGTTGACGCCGGAATAGCGCAACCCCTGGTGCAATATGCTCAGCCAGACGCCATGGCAGCCCAAAACGAAGCAGGGAAGGAAGAAGCGAACCATGTTACACCAAGTCAAGACTCACCAATAAGACAAGACTGGGTACAACCAGATGGCGAGGGACAGACAGCAAGCATGGACCTTAAAGAAGACACCTCCAACATGGAAGACCCCAAGGCATCATCCGATCCCTCCACTTGCTGGAAGTTGTTTGTTGGAGAGATGTGGAAGCTCTTCGTGGATGGAGCATCCAACCGACATGGAGCAGGACTTGGCATAGTCCTCATCTCTCCAGACGGCCTAGTGGTGGAGCAAGCAGTCAACCTTGGCTTCCCAGCTTCAAATAATGAAGCGGAGTATGAAGCGCTTCTTGCAGGTCTAAAGTCAGCGTTCTACATGAAAGCCACCGAGCTAATGGTTTATAGTGACTCACAACTGGTGGTAAACCAAATATCTGGCGACTACGAAGCAAAGGATGACAGGATGGCCAAGTACCAAGAGTTGGTCAGAACAGAGATCAAAAAATTTGAAGTAGTCAGGATAGAGCAGATCGGCAGAGAGAAAAATAGCAGAGCAGACGAACTAGTAGGCTTCGCCTCAATGGAGGATACCTCCATTCCTCACCCATTACTAATCGACTACCTGCCTAGACCCAGCATCGAAGACCCCGAAGTCGAAGAGGTATGTTGTGCAGAGTTAGGCCCTTCTTGGATGGATCCCATCATCTTATTCCTGAAAGACGGCACCCTACCAGAAGAGAAGAAAGAAGCCAACAGAATAAGAGCAAAGTCGCAACGATTTTGGCTCTCTCCATCATTGGCATTGTACAAAAAGTCGTTCTCAGGACCTTACCTAAAGTGTGTTCACCTCAGCAAAGTAGAAGCATTCCTATTTGAAATACATGAGGGTGTATGCGGCAGCCATCAAGGAGGAAGATCACTGGCATACAGAGCAATCTCGCAAGGATATTGGTGGCCATACATGCAAGCGGATTCAGAAAAATATGTCAAAAAGTGCGAAAAATGCCAAAAGTTCGCACATCAAATACACCAACTTGCCAGAGAACTTCTACCTTTCACTAGCTCATGGCCTTTCGCAATGTGGGGCTTAGACATAGTAGGTCCACTTCCAACAGCACCAGGCAACAGGAAGTTCTTCCTTGCAGCAACCGACTACTTCACAAAATGGGTGGAAGCAGAAGCCTTGGCGTCAATCAAGGAAAAAGATGTGAAAAAGTTTGTCTGGCAGAATATCATCACTCGATTTGGCATACCAAAGGCACTGATATCAGACAACGGCACTCAATTCGATGGTAAGATTTTCAGGGGCTTTTGTGAAGAGTACAAAATAGAGTTCTACAATTCTACACCGGCATATCCCCAAGCAAATGGTCAGGCAGAGGCATCAAACAAGGTAGTCTTAGATGGATTGAAGAAAAGGTTAGAGAGAGCGAAGGGCAAGTGGGCAGAAGAACTCCCTCATGTTTTATGGGCTTACCGCACCATACCTCGCCGATCAACAGGGGAAACACCGTTCTCCTTAGCTTATGACATGGAAGCAGTCATCCCATTAGAAGTTGGACTCCCCACAATTCGAAGCGAAAACTTTGACCCAGACTTAAATGGCGAAGCCATAGCATTGGAGCTTGACCTTGCAGAAGAAAGAAGAGATAGAGCATTGGTTCACATCGCCTCCTACCAACAAGAATTGTTCAGAAAGTATAACAAAACAGTGCATCCAAGGCAATTCAAGATCGGAGATTGGGTACTGCGCAAAGTAATGGGAAATACCTTGGTACCAGGAGATGGCAAGCTAGGACCTAACTGGGAAGGACCTTACAAAGTGGTCGGATTAGCAGCAAAGGGGCATACCACTTAGAAGATGAGGACGGCAAAGCAATTCCCAGGCCATGGAACATCGCCAATCTCAAGTTGTTTTATTTTTAGCTTTTTTTTCTTTTAAGTATGTGTAATTTTTTACTTTCTTAATAAAACAAATCGATTCTTTTTCAGTATAATTGTTTTCAGTAGAAGGTAACTTTAGTATGTTAGGAACATTGTAAACATAGTTGGCCGGAATAACCAACTATAACCCTTCCTAAGCCCAGGATAAGGATCTAGGCTGCAGGACGTTTGGTCGGAATAACCAAACACGTATTCTAAGTTGACTGGAACAACCAACTTAGAGGTTGGCTGGATTAAACCAACACCCCTCCTAAGCCCAGGATAAGGATCCAGGCTGCAAGACGTTTGGTCGAATAACCAAACACTATATTCTAAGTTGACTGGAAAAACCAACTTAGAGGTTGGCTGGATTAAACCAACTCTTCAGCCGAAGTAAGTTTATGGCTGAAGAGTGGTTGGCTGGATTACACCAACTCTTTGTACTCTTCAGCCGAAGTAAGTTTATGGCTGAAGAGTGGTTGGCTGGATTACACCAACTCTTAGTACTCTTCAGCCGAAGTAAGTTTATGGCTGAAGAGTGGTTGGCTGGATTACACCAACTCTTTGTACTCTTCAGCCGAAGTAAGTTTATGGCTGAAGAGTGACTGGTTGGCTGGATTAAACCAACTTTGGGTACTCTTTAGCCGAAGTAAGGACATCGGCTAAAGAGTGGTTGGCTAGTAAGCTAGATAGCCAAAACCGGAATACGGTACACCGGCCCAGAAATATTTCAAATAGCAGTTAGAAAGCAAGCATTCAAACCAAGATCACAGTTGGAAGCATTGAAAATACATTACAAGTACAGAACCGGAATAAAAGTTAGCTCAGAAGATTTTGATCCATAATTCATTAAAGTGAAAAACAAATACAACTAAGGGGCCGCAGCCCGGTTACAAGTTCAAAAGACAAAAGAAAAGAAAAATAAACATCAGTTGAAGAGTTCATCAAATTCAGCGCCTAGTTCAACATCAGCATTCGCCCGAAGTCCGGTTTCAGACGGGAGCACGGTTTGAGGTGGGAGCTCGGTTTCAGCATGAACCTCGGTATCAATCGGCTGAATGTTGTCAGTCAGCAGCTCATCCGTTAGGTCTTCAACTACTGGCTCCAACCGAACTGTTTGATTGTTGGGTTGCTCATTGACGGCCGGAGTATCAGTTGGTTCATCCTCATCATCATCTTCATCATCATCAGACCCTTCAAGAAATTGCCTCTGAAGATCGGCAGCGTACTGCGCCAGTGAAGCCGGAATGGAATACTGTGGAGCATTGTAGACCTCGGTGTCGGGTGTACAACCGAGCTGCTCCACAGCACTCCTCCAGCCACATTTGAAGAACAGATCCTTGGCGGCATCACATTGGAGGATGTAGGCGTCCTCTGCCTTCTTGAAGCCTCGCTTTTCGGCTTCTTTCATGCCCTCCTTCAGTTGAGCTATCTCGGCATCTTTCTTCTTTTCAATTTTGGCCAGCAGGCGTAGGTACTTGTCTTTTGCCTCAATGGCAACCTTCTGCTTTTCGGCTTCGGCCGAATTAGCCAGTTCGGTCAGTCGACCGTTCTCAGAGAGTAGTTCGGCGATTTGTTTTCTTGCCTCCTCCAGCTCGGCTGTTTTTGCTTCGGCCTCTGCCATGGCCTCCCTGGTATTTCTCCTAAGCTCCATCACTTTCCTGTGTGTCACATTGTTTTTCTGGATGGCCTGCAAAGGAGTAGTAACTTTTCCTTTAGCCGGACTTAAAGTTGGAAAAATCACAAAGAAAGAAGAGAGCTATTTACCAGGATCATTGACTTCGTTGAAGACCGGATGGACTTCAGCTCGGTGTTTAATTGCTTGTAGTGGTGCTCCATGTCTTTTGGAAGGCACACACTTTTGGCCAGATTGAAAGCCATCAAGTGGTCCTTCTCTGAGACCACCGAATCAGATTCCAGAATAGCTCGGTCCTGGAAGGTAAGGTTTGGCACCCATTTGGAAGGGACAACTCGGTCAGACTGCTCCGGTTGAGCACTTCGTTGAGGGCTTGGAGGAGGACTTGGTGGCAGAACGGTCTCATCCTCGTCAGCAAGGCGTCGCTCGGTTCGGCTAGTCCGGGCACGTTTGCTTGGGCGAGACGAGGACGGCTGTTGAGATGGGAGGGCCACCACGGTCTCAGTGGTTTGGCCGGTTGGTGGTACATCGGCTGGAGTTGTTGCGGTTAACAAGGCCTTCAGCCTGCTCCTTTTTGCCATCTCTTGTTCGGCGGTGAGAGGCACTAGGTTAATCTGGGGCAAGGTAGGGTCTGGTTCTGGCGCGTCTTCTAGAAGAAAGTCGGTGACTCTGGCTTTTTGACGACCGGTGTATCGGTAGGTCGGCTCAAAACTTAACAGCTTAGCCCAACTCCTTTCTTTAACACGTAGTGCGGCGCGAAGTACGCCTAAGTTGGGGTGGCTATACAACGAATGAATGTGGGCTGGATCTGCATGAAAAAGACAACTGTTAGTTCGGCTTAAAATTAGCAACCGGAGTAAAAAAGAAGAATGCATAGAAGACCGAAGTAAGTATACCAGGGATTCCTTTGTTCCAGTTTATACTTCGGCCTGGGATCTGGGCTTGGTGGTCTTCAAAGTTCCCAGACACCCAGAAAAAATCGTCGTCATTTAGGTCCTTATCCGGCGTGTCTTTTATTATTTTTTCACGTTGGCGACGTATTCTTAAATAATATACTCATCCATCCTCTTTGGATCCTAAGGAATATTGGTGGAATATTTCGGCTAGACCGAGGTTCAGACCGGCTTGACGATTTAGTTCGGCGATGCCCATTATTATACGGTATGAATTAGTGGATAGTTGGGTTGGGCATATTCTGGTTTGTCTAAGGAATTCACAAATTAAGGGTTGGACTGGAAATCTTAGCCCGGTTTTATTATGGACAAAAGGGTAAAGGGTACAAAACCGGGGTTTCCCCAAGGTATGGTATCTTTTTGGCTAGGGTAAGGTGACATCGGCAGGAATGTTGTAATCCTTACGGAATTCGGCCAAACCCCTGGTGTTTCTACCAAGAACCTATATTTCCCCATTTATTTTATCTTATAAATAAATTAGCTCGGTTTGAAAACTGTGCTCAGTAGCTCGGTTGAGCGCGCAGTGCCTGGGCAACCTAAGTCTGCAAAGTGGAAAACAAGGTGTTAAGCGCAGATCGTTGACCGTGCTACAAACAGAAAACAAAGATAAAGAAGTCCTACTTCGGCTAGGGGATGCTGCAAGTTTTATCTCGGTTCTAACAATATGCTTGGTAGCCGGTCTAGCGGAGGGTTTGATAGCTCGGTTTGAGCAAGAGGATTGGTTATCTCGGTTTGAGCTATGAGGTTTGTTACTTCGGTTAAGCCTCTAGGGACAGCTTTCTGAGTTCGGTTTAGAAACTAAGAAAGCTGGCTTAGCCCTGAAGACTCAGCTCGGTCGAAGGCTAAGGTTTCCGTTATACTAATTTCAGACTTAGTTCGGTGCATTTTATCTCGGCTAAAGTCAATCAGAAGATGGAGACTTACTAAAACTACTGATCTATTCACAAGTTCTAGTTCGGTTATGTCTTGATAAGACTTACACCTAGCACAAACAGTGTCCTAGTTCGGTTAAATGGTGATTTTGGATCAAAAACCAGTGTTCTACAGGATATTGCATGTATTCAAGTGTTCTATGGTTAAGTTTTTTCCAGAAACGTACAGGGCAAAGCAAAATATGTTTTGCAAAAACACGCGAAACAAACTACATTGAAGTGAACGAAAGCAGAAACAAGGAAATAAAAACAAATTCCAGTTGCTTACCAAACGAAGAGGTAGAAACACTGAAAATGGAAGAAATGGCAGCGAAGTCACAGTCTCTTCAAATGCAACGGAAGAACAGTAAGAGCTCAGAGGTTGAAGAGCAATGGAGGCTCAGAGAGAGAAGATGAACAGAGGAAGGGTGAGTGAAATGCACAAAATGAGGCTGTTTTGTGTAAAAGGAAGAGGAAAGGCGGGAACTGTTCAAAATTGGTGGTATACGAGGACGGCGTGACAGCTGTACTGGCCAACCAGAGCATGCCACGTGTCATTGGAAGGACAATCGATTCAGTTTCTACAACTGAAGAGACGTTTTGACCAGACGTGAACAGCTCGGCTTGAGTTTAGCTCGGCCGAAAAGTCTTCAGAGTTTTAGCTCGGCTGGAAAAGCTAATGGGTAAAGTGAGTTCGGCTGGAAAGGTTAAAACTGTAGCTCGGCTGATAGACGAATAATCCCTATCATGCTTTGCAGATGGAATTAAGGGGCAATTGAGAGGGTAATTTGTATGGATAAATTGGGCCAAGCTAAGTAATGGGCCGCTTTGGGCCGCACTACGAAGGGCTGAGTAAAATGGCCGTGAAGTTACTTCGGTTCGTAAAAAGGCTTTGAAATTAGTCTGGTCAGAGCCTTATACTCTAGTTCGGTTGAGAAGTACTACGGATGGTCGGTCCCTGGAATTAGTTCGGTCGCAGTATATGAAACCGAGGTATGCTGAGTTTTCTTAAGTACTTGGCGTCAGAGTTACTTCGGCTTAACTCTCTTATGGATAGCTCGGTCTCAGCATATGAAAGCCGAGGTAAGAGAAATTAAGGTAATAGCCGAAGTAAGAGTTAGGTCGGCCGTATGGAAGTTCGGCCATGGTGAAACCATCTCACTTGGTTTAAGCAGTGAGGGAGGTGTTGGAAGAAGCATTATCTATCTTCAGGAATGTGAATCATGATCATAGGAGGACTCTTATGGAGGAGTAAGAGTCCTACTAGGATTGTGCCACACGAAACCTATAAAAGCTCACCTATATCACCTTTGGGGAGGTAACACAACTTTGTTTTCTGAACACACAGAGCTTTTGTCTATTTGTCAAGCTTACTGACTTAGGCATCGGAGAGGTTTCCGGCACACACTCGTCGGCTAGCTCACGTTTGTGTTTTCAGGTGATAAAGCGACGTCGTACGGAGGAGCGCCAACTTGATCAACAGGATTATACGAGAATGTTTATTTCTTTCCCGTACATCTATAGATATAATTATTAAAATAGATATAATTTTTAGATTGAATTTGAGAGTCAAGGAGGCGGCGAAGTTGCCTTTCCTTACATTGTGTTTGGTTGGGATATTTGAAAAGGAATTTAGAAAAAAAAAGAAAAAGGTATATGAAATTAGATAAAATATATATATATTTTATTTACATTTTACTTATTTTTTTCTTTTTATTTTTAAATCTTTTTCTAAATTCTCCAATCAACCACCTTGTTTATGTTTGAGACTTGAAATGTAGAGGTAGGCGATCATAGACAACATTCTGGACCACCACCCAACTATTTGGCAAAACCAAACAAACGATCACGTGATTGTTCATGAGAATGACCATATGTCGACAAATAATTTTAAAGCCAGTCTAACCTATGTATTTGACACGTGGTTTATAAGTTGACAAATGTGGAAAGCACTAAAATTGAAAAAACAACTAGTTGAAAATGACATGAACGAGCGAGCAACCAGCCCTTCTTCCGAATGATTGAGAACTGGTACCACCATTCTCACCGTTAATATGCAATGCTCATGCTCTACTGTACACATTTGGTTTTTTGTTCAAGTGAGAGCTTTGTTTCCAATTGAGTCTGGTAACAGATTTTACTTTAATAATTTAAATTATTTATCTTATAGTTTCTCTAAATGAATTTTTCATAAACTAAAAAATTAAATTAATTTAATAATTATATAATGATATCATTTCATTTCATCATCATAAAATTTCTTTGACTATAATTTGACCATCGCATAACACACAACACACGTATTCTATTGCACCACATGCTTTGCTCAGTCTACATTAGCCAAGTTGAGTCCCATAATGATTTTATCTCCCATTTATAACATCTTCTAAAATTGAAATGACAATTTAGTAATCTCACAATATCATATTATATTGTTCACGTGATACTTTAAATCAATTACTTGACAAAAAATCTTAAGAGTGGGAACATAGCAACAGAGTGACCCACTTAGTGTGTATTGCTCTATGTCATTGATTGGGATTACTACATAAGTAATGCCGCATTATATTTCGGGAATATTGAATGATTTTTCTTAAATTTCTTATTATTTATTCAAGAACTTGAAAATAATCCTTTCACCACTGTGTTTGGTTGGGAGATTTGGGGAGAAATTTGAAAAATGAAATGAAAAAAGTGTGAAATTAAGTAAAATGTAGGTATATTTTATTCAGAGTTTACTTAATTTTTCTCTTTCCCTTTCCAGATCTCCTAACCAAACACAATGTAAATATTTCAGATACTTTTATTGTCTGTATAGAATTCTTAAATTAAATCCCCAAAAAAATAAATAAATACATGGAAAAGTCCAAATCTAATTTGTTCAAAAAAAAAAAAAAAAAAAAATAAAAAAAAAATGCACACACATAATTCACACCCTGAAAATATCAGAACAACTTGAAGTGGAATTCAATGAGAGAGTGACATTTTTCTTGCCCTTAGCGGTCCGTTTACAGGCCGCAGGACAGTTCAACGAACCTTCACTTGCCTCCGAGGCCAGTCTAACTTGCAAGCCCACCACTCCAACAAATGCTATATATATATATGAGAGATTTATATCAATCTAATATAAGAACTAGCACTAGACTACATTAGTCCAATACTATTTCTTTGTCACCTTATTGTTATTCTAATATTAACTTCACATTCAACACCATGGCTTGCTCTGCAAAGCAATCCCATGCAATTTTCACACTTTCCAATCACTTCCAACCACAATCCTTAGCTTCAAAACCTCAAAACCTCCCAACATTTCCCTCAAATTTTGATAAAAAGCTAACCAAAACCAATCTTTTAGCCCCAAAACCTCTCCACATATCGTCGTCTCTCCTAGGTTTCAAAAACTTTGATGAATCAAACAATCCAAAACCTCGAGACTCATTAGTTCCCTGCAAGGCCTACGAAGCCCATCATGTGCAACCAATACAGATCAACATTGAATTAGATGAACATACTCGAGAAGTCGCAGCTCAGAAGCTTAAAATTGGTGTCTACTTTGCAACATGGTGGGCTTTAAATGTGATCTTCAATATATACAACAAGAAGGTCCTCAATGCCTTTCCATTCCCATGGCTCACTTCAACTCTCTCCCTCGCAACCGGGTCTCTCATGATGCTTGTTTCTTGGGCTACGAAGATCGCCAAAGCGCCAGAGACCGATCTCAACTTCTGGAAAGCTCTGTTTCCTGTAAGCAGAAGGATGGGTTTTCAGATTTTTAAAAATTGGTTCATTTGGTTTTTCATATATTCATCAGTGTTGTTGTTTTGTAGGTAGCTGTGGCACATACAATTGGACACGTGGCGGCGACAGTGAGCATGTCAAAGGTTGCAGTTTCATTCACTCACATCATCAAGAGTGGTGAGCCCGCATTCAGTGTTCTGGTCTCTAGATTTCTTTTGGGTGAGGCTTTTCCGGTGCCAGTTTACCTATCGCTCGTGCCAATTATCGGTGGCTGTGCTCTTGCTGCTGTCACTGAGCTCAATTTTAACTTGACAGGTGAGAAACAAAAAAAAAAATATATATATATCATACGCTTTCTCAATTGGGAATTATGATTTGAGTCGGTTTTTATTGATCTTGAAACATTTTTCTATAATGACAGGGTTTATGGGGGCAATGATATCGAATTTGGCATTTGTGTTTCGGAACATATTCTCGAAGAGAGGGATGAAGGGGAAGTCTGTTGGTGGGATGAATTACTATGCTTGTTTGTCTATGATGTCTCTTTTGATTCTCACCCCATTTGCAATTGCCGTGGAGGGTCCACAGATGTGGGCTGTAGGCTGGGACAAAGCTATCGCCCAAATTGGACCAAATTTCATATGGTAAGAACAGAAAAGAAGTCTACATGCACAGAATTTGAAAATTATGTTTTTACCTTTGGCATCATAGTGAAATAATCTTTTTAACTTGTGGTTCTGAATTGTGTATTATAGGTGGGTGGTGGCACAGAGTGTCTTTTATCACCTGTACAACCAAGTCTCATATATGTCCCTCAATGAGATATCTCCCTTGACATTTAGCATTGGCAACACCATGAAGAGGATTTCTGTCATAGTCGCTTCAATCATCGTCTTCCAAACGCCTCTGCAACCGATCAATGCTCTTGGAGCTGCCATTGCAATCTTTGGAACTTTTCTCTATTCACAGGTAAATTTTTACTGTCTCTTTGTGAGATGAATATGACTGGTCATGGCATATTGATGGTGTGTCTTGTGAGGGCTTAAATTTCCATGTGAATTCACTCTTGGGACCAAAAACATCCATCTAGTCAAATAAAACATGTGGACAAATTGTTCCTCTGTTTGTATGCTCATGAGTTGTATCATTGTCGAACTAGTAATGCCATGGGCATATACAAAAATCAAATAAACGTATATAAAAAAATTTATTGTGTGGCTCATATTTGTTCTGAATGTGATTTCCACCACACCCAGAATAAGTTTCACACAATCTCATCATTGGGTCATGAATTTTGTATAAGATTGTGTAAGAATAGACTTTTTGAAAGAAATATTCATGAAAATAACTAATATGCTATTACTAAATGTTTATGCAGACAAAGAAGTGAGAAGGTTGGGGTCAAGGAATGTTTAACTTGGAGTAAAATTGAAGTTGAAGAGTCAAAAATGGAAGGTTTCATTTGAGCCATAAAATCACAACTCAAGAAGATGATCAACATTAGACCAGCACGCCGCGATGCGAAGAATAGTATTAGCATTTAGCACTAGAAGCAAATAGTTTATTTTTGGGGAGAGAGCAATTAAATATATTTTCCTACGATGTAATGTAAGAAACAATAAAATTGTAGAATTCTAAATTATGTATATCTTTTGTATCCTTCTTATTTATTTATTTATTTATTTCTCACTTTCAATCTTCTCGGATCTAAGGGTCATGTTATGGATTGTGTATCATATAGAAATTATGATATTTGTGTTACTAGATTTTTTTCGATCATAATTAAAATATTAAAAAAAAAAAAGTCAAAACCAAACACTATCTAAGATATAATTATAAGACATTTCTAAATTATAACTAAAATAATGTTACAACTAATATTATAATGAATCATAATCAAATTATAGTTAACACCACACTATGTGATAACGAGCATATCCAATGGGCTTTTTAAAAGGGAGGAGAATCCCCTCTAGTCCAGATTTTAGACTAGAGGGTGCTATTTGGGTCCGCGAGACTCACAACGGGTCCTGTTTTGATGATATGAATCGTGCATTTTGTCTGACACTTTGTTTATTTTATTCACACAAAAAATTAAGTCAATTGATAATTGTAACTTACTCAATTTATCGCCTTTTTAACAAAAAATTTGTGTTTTTAAAAATATATCATACATTTTTTTGATTAAAAATGCGATAAATTGAGTAAGTTACAATTATCGGATCGACATAATTTTTTGTGTGGATGAAATATACAAAGTGTTCGACAAAATGAATGTTTCGGATCATCAAAACGAGGCCTGTGATATTATAACTAGTTTCATATTATTTTACTTACCCTAACAGGCTAGCTAGTATAATAATTATTTTAACAAGACTCTTGCGCGTTAGTTACATTTTGAGAGTATTGAGAGGCTCTTTTAAACTATTTTGTGTGAATAAATATGTAAAATAAAGAGTAGTGTTAAAACACATAGATAAAAAAAATTAGTTCGATAAAATAAAGAGCATATATTTTTCATACTTTAACTAGTATTGTATGAAAGGATTCAAAAATTTTGTTGGAAAATTCGAAGATCTTTGAAGAAAACTTGAATTCTCTAGAAATGATGAGAGACTTAGATTTTTCAACAATCACAGCTAAGAACACAATAGTAAAGAGATGATGGAGATAAGAGATTGGGTGAAGAAGAAGGCAAAGTAGTTAGAGAAAGAATAATGACAAGGCTCTCCCATGGATGTCTCACTTTCACTTTCAAGGTAGATAATGGAGAAGGGAAATTAGTTCTTTTTTAAGAGTTGTCTCTCTAAAATCCATCCCTTGTAAAGTTATGGGTGGATGTTATTTATAGGCACCTCATAATATAGGAAGGAGCCCATGTGCAAGAGACATGAGAAATATTCCCTCTAACTACCTTGTTCGAGGAGGTGACCTCTCCGAGGATAAGGAAAATCCCGCAGAGGAGATCAACCTCTCGGCAAACTCTTCTTGTTAGCCACACCTAACTGTAACAAGCCCGCGGGGGACCTCGCTACAGTTCGGACTCGATTTGTGTCACGGTTCTTAATCTGAACCAAAGAGTCCAAATCCGGCAAATCGTTTTGAGAAAACAGATTTTTGAAAGAAGTGCCAAACATGGACTGCTTTGCCAGATACAGAGTCGCCACCTAAATATTTTATTTTGGAAAATTTAGGAAACCCTGACTCGTTGCCTAAGGCCACATGTCCGTCATCACCAAAGTTGCCTCGGCTCGGGAACTTGGGTACGATTGGGGAAGGTCACTTCGTGAGCACCCCCGCTCGCCCGATCAAAGATCGGCCTCTACTAACCATGATATCGAGTTTTGAAAACCTTATGCATTCTTATTCCGGTTATTAGCCTAGATTTACTATGTGATGCGCACAGCATACAAGTATAGACTGGGTCGCCTGAATTGGACCGAAACATCTCATGTTTGTTTTTGAAAGATGGTTTGCTACTTGCAAGTAGGCTTAAAATGTAGATTTTGCCACCCTCGGGTGGGCTTAGAAAAGATGTTTTTGCCACTATCTAGTGGGCTTAAAACTCACAGTCAATGATTTGTCCCAATCCAAATAACCCAACCTTCACCCACAGGCACTCAGGCAGGTATATCACATAAGCAGTTAGCCTCATGGTAAGCATGCTATTCATGGCAGTCACTCACACGCATGCAAGGATGCTAAAGCATAAAACTCACCGAGTACTCCAAGCCAAAATAGAAACTGATTAGAAATCCATGCATGATCCTAAGTATACAGAAATGCCTAATGCAACACATGCAAAATACAACTATAGCAGGCTCGGCTATTCTAAACATGGCATATGAGATGCAACAGCTATCAAGTATTCAACTTGGAATTGAAATACCAATGCAGTTAGTATGATGCGCCGAGCCCGGTGCATGCAAAACAGATAAATGAATGCAAACATGCTATCATACTGTATGCTAATTGAAACATGCCCTAATCTAACCATCATAAGCAGGTAAATAAAAGGGAAGAAAGACGTGGGGTTGGAAGACATACATCACACTCACGCACACTTATTACAATTGCGCCCTCGTTCGGAGGGTCCGAATAATATACAGTCCCAAATGAATAGTACAGTCCGAATAAATAATACAGTCCAAATATGTACAAAAATCCTAATTAATTACCAAATTAACTAAGAAAACAATAAACTGGCATGCAAGCCAGGGACTGCCTTGACTCTTCTTCAGATGATGAATGATACATATCCGGGTTGCCTTTGCGCGGAAATCCACTGTGATGCCCCAACTAGCCTCTGTTTTGCAATAATTTTTGGAAAGCGCACCAAGCCCCGGAAGACTGCTGATTCTTGATTTGCTGCAACAGAGAGCAGGAAAGGGGCATGGCAATGTATTTTCACAAATGTATGCATACCTCGATCCTCGTGCCACCAATCACGCATCTCGATGCATGATGACCGAGGAGTCGAATGGCACAACTCGATATGGAATGAATGCACATATAAACACAACAATACCTAGACTCCATCATGGGTAATCCGGAGTGTCGGCGACTGGGGAATTGAGACACGTTCCGTCACTCGGAGTACGAAACGTACCTCGTTTCCCGTGCTCGGGCTAACTCCTATCCCAAACACAATGCAATATGCGTGACATGCATGGATGCAACTAAGATACAACCTAACATGCACAATGCTATGAAATGGCATACACGATGCACGAGGTAACATGGCATACACAATGCTGTGAAATAAAATAGCATACACAATGCATAATGGGCTTACACCAACATAAGTGGACCTCAGCCACACTCACATAGGAGGCCATAAGATGAAAATGAGACATTCGAAATGCGTGCACACGTGCACGCAAACCGAGGACCGACCCTAAGGCACTAAATGCCACTTTAACAAGACATGGCAAGGCATGGAATATGGCATATTAGCATGCAAATTTCAGTAGCAAAATATGATGCAAAACAGCCCCAAAACATGGAAACATGGCACCCGATACATGGAATGAGACCCGAAACATGAAATTAGGTACATGGAATGACCTATGGCTATGCAAAGCATGCGTTATTTGAACACGAAGTATGAAGACAGAATCACGACAGTCCCAAAACAAGCATATTTACAGTTTTAAGCAAGGCCAAATAGTGAACATAAATAGGACCAAGCTAGCATGCAAAAATGGCCCCGTAAGAGAGATAATGAAGCAAGTAGCAGCTGCTAGCCCTAAATGGCCAAGAGCCCTTCAACAAAGTTGAAGAGAGGCTCAAAATGAAGCACTTTACAGTTTACAACAAGCCACGAAAACAAACACAAGTATGGCTAAACTATTATGCAAGAAATGGGCCAAAAGGGAGACAAAGAAGCAAGTGATGGTTTCTGGCCTCAAACAGGGGAGGGCCCCTCAACAAAGTTGAAGAGGGGCCCAAAACATGGTATTTTACAGTTAGTGACCAAACCCAGAACAGTGCACATGCAAGCTTAAAATATTATGCAAAATAAGGCCTAAAAAGAGGTTTAAACACAAAGAGCAAAAAGGGAGCTTCAAACAGCAAAAGTCCATTGATCAAACATGAATAGGGGGTCAAAATAAGGCTATTTACAGTTTGGACCAGAGCCCAAAAATACAAGCACAAGGGGCTAACAAAACATGCAAAAATAAGGCCAAAAGAGGGATAAAGAGGAAAGTGGCAAAAGGAAGCCTCAAACAGTGAAGAACCCTTCAACAATGTTGAAGAAGGGCTCAAAATAAGCCACTTTTCAGTTTACAACCAAGCTCAAAACAATTTACAAATGAGCCTAAAATACTATGCAAGAAAGAGGCATACAAGAGAGGTAAAGAAGCAAGTGTAAAAAGGAAGCCTCAAACAGGGAGGGACCCTTAAACAAACATGAAAAGGAGCTCAAAATAATGCTATTTTCAGTTAGGGTCGGAGCCTAAATATGCAAGCAAGTATAGCTAATATATTGAGCAAAATAAGGCACAAAAGAGGGAGAATAGGGACTCACCCTTGTAGACCAATGAACCAACAACTCTTGGCTTGAGAAAAGGTGCTCCTTGCCTCTGTAAAACCAGCTCCAAGTGTTGGAAAGGATGGTGGGGGGGGTGGTGCTATGTGGTGGTGTAGAAAGGGGGTAGGATTTGAGAGGTTTTGAGGGTTGAAGTGTAGAGAGAGAGAGATGCAATGTAGGAGCTCAAGACCAAACTTTCTAACCCTTAAAACTGAAGGGGAGGGGCTGGTTTTATAGGCAAAGGAGTGGAGAAAAGGGGGGAAAAATGGGGGGGAGATTCAAATTCAATTTTTCCCCCCCAAAAGGCCAAACCCTCGGACATGGGTGAAGTGCAGAACAAAATACATGGCTGGAATGCACTTGGGACAAGGATCATGGCTGGCCAACTCAAAAGGGCAAAAAAAGTCATCCACCAGGTAAGTGGCCGGCCAGCCAGAAAAAGGTGGCCGTCCGGCCAGGTCAAAGGGGTAAAGTGGCCAGCCACCCCCTAGGATGAAGCCCCAGAAGTTAGCTTTCTAATGCCGCAAACCTTGCATCAAAATTCCTCCTGTGGAAAAAGTTATGCCAGTTTCCGTGAAGCCGCGCAGATTCGGTCCAACCGGACTTCAACCAACCATATCTCCTCCCCCCAGACCTGGACTTAGGAGATTCTTGAGTGCAAAATGAAGCCCCGGAAGTAAGCTTTCCAATGGTGGTGGCCTCATATCTTAATTCTTCTTGTGCAAAGAGTTATGCCCATTTCGGTGAAGCCGCGCAGATTTTTCTCCTTCCCAGATTCATGCTGAACCACTTTGGACTCAAAAACGTTGGCTTTTCAGCAAAATTTCTGGCCTCCCACCCTCCTACAAGCTTTCTAACAATGAAAATAAGGTCCCTGCCAAAAATGGACCAAGACGGATGCAAAACGAAGGTTTGAGGGCCAAAACACGTAGTTCGGGGCCCCGAAAACAGGCTGTTAGGCACCGGAAGTGGTGTTCGACCATGAAGTTGGTCTCTTGGATCACAGTGTCCCTCAAAAGGGAGGAAATAAGGTATGTGCCAAAAACCGGAGCAAACGGAGGTGGTTAAGCGGTCCCGAACCGAGGCACACGACCAATGGCTCCGAAAAATCGGAAACCGGGCTCCAAACGGGCAAAATGGCCTACGACCACGAAACGTAGCCTACGGCCACTGAGAGATGATCTACGAGACCTCTCCCTCCCTTCAGGAAGAGAAAACAGAGAAAATAGAGCCTGGTTCGCAAACCGAGGCAAGGCATGAAAGAGTCCGGAAGTCCGGAGGCAAGGCTCGCAGCCGAGACTCTGAAACCTCTGAACGAGCACGATATGCAACATCAACAAGCGCTCAATCGGTGACGTTTGAGTCTTAAGGTCGGTCAAAAATGGGGTGTCTACACTAACCAATGATCCCCTATCATCCCAAAGGGTCAGGGGTAGTCCCAGAGGACGCCCTGCCGCAGAAAGGTCAGGGGTAGTTCGAGAGAACACCCTGCCGCAAATATTACTTGTCACGACCCAAACCCGGTACCTAAAGGCTCGGTGTCGTAACAAGATAGACATAAAATAATTCAAATAATTTTGTAGTCGTAGCGCAAGCGGTTAAATTAAATAAATTAAAATAAAATAATTGGGTGCCAAATGTTTAATAAAAGGAAACAAACATAGTCATTTGAGCTTTATTGTACTACAAGAGACCGATAAAAAAAGAGAGAGATAGAAATCAAAAAAAAAAAAAAAAGGAAATAAAAAAAACAACACAGCGATTCATTCCCCATCTTGATCCCGCTAAACCTCGTCACCTGAAAGGGGTAACAACTATAAGCACATAGCAGAGTGAGAAATATTATACTGTGAGTATAGGGGCACAAAATAGCCATGGATAGTTATTTAAGCTAAAACATTTAAGTTGCATAAATAAATTATTTAAGTGACAGAAACTAAAATAAAAATTATGTAAATAACTATAATCACGGTACAGAATAGAACAGAACAGGGGTCACTGGAGCGAAGATTAGGACAGGGGTCAATGGATCTATGACAAACAGGGGACCACAAAGTGGTCAAACAGGAGCCAATAGTTATTTAAGTCCCCCAGGGCATGGGACTCCCGTGGTGGTACTTACAGAAAATAATTGTTTACAAGATCATTGTCAAATAATTTCTAAAATTTAAACAAACATATCCGTGAGTTTTAATTTAAGCAAATGGAGTTCAGGAAATGATCTACGTAATTGAAACATTAATATAACCATAAAATATAAATTATATAAAATAAATTATGGTAACTCAAAACAGTCGTAAAATATATTATGGTAACTCAAGACATATAGAAAACATGTTATAATAACTCATCTTAAGATTGACCCTTAGCCTTTATTTTCCTACTACAACTCCCAGCTATACTCACTCACTTGACGAAGCTCACTTCACTACAATTGGATTCCTTACTTCTGAACCTCACTGCACAGGTAATTCACTATTTATAGCCCCCATTCCCTTGCTTGCTAAGCAAGTCCCAAGCTCCATGGCTGCAACGTCGCCCCCTTTTTTGAACATGTTTCTACATAGTGATGACACCTGTATAATTACTCCACGAAACGTCCAAGGGCCACTAACTCCTCGGCCTTTTTACCGTTCTAAGGGTTATTACATTCTTTGGTAATTCACAATAATCCCTAAAATTACGTATAATTAAAAGTTAGGTTCGCATCTAAAAGCCTCACTACCAAACTATAAAACATCACTTACCACTTTTTAAAATATTTAACGTGTGGTGTCTCACAATTTATTTCCTTAACAATTTAATCGATAAATTCCCAATTTCCTATGCATTTATTTATTATTATTATTATTATTTATTGATTTATTGATTTATTATTATTTTTTGAGTTCTATTTATTGCAATTTTAAATTTAAAAAAGAAAATTCGGGTGTCACATTTCTCTCCTCCTTAAAAGAAGTTTGTCCCCAAACTTGACGTACCTTGATTTTCGAAGAGGTGTGGGTGTTTGGCTCGCATTTGACTTTCAGTTTCCCACGTTGCTTCTTCGACACGATGGTTTCTCCATAAGACTTTTACAAGAGGTATAGTCTTATTTCGAAGGACTTGATTACGGCGATCAAGAATTTGTATTGGTTGTTCCTCATAAGAGAGGTCTTCTTGAACTTCCAAGTTCTCATAATCGATAACATGCTTTGGATCCCGAAGATATCGCCGAAGCATCGAAACGTGAAACACATTGTGGACATTGGATAGTTCGGGTGGAAGCGCAAGGCGACATGCCATAGAACCAATCCTTTCGAGTATCTTGAATGGGCCGATGTAACGTGGGTTTAACTTTCCTCGCTTTCCAAATCGGATAACCCCTCTTGTTGGTGAGATCTTTAGGAACACATGATTGCCTATTTGAAACTCTAAGTCTCGTTTGTGTGTATCTGCATAGCTTTTCTAGCAACTTTGGGCAGTGTGAATTCGCCGTTAGATGAGCTGAATCTTATCACTTGTGATTTGTACGACTTCGAGGCCTAATAATTTCCTGTCTCCAACTTCCGTCTAACACAAAGGTGATCGACATCTCCTTCCATACAGTGCCTCGTATGGTGCCATTCCAATACTTTCATGATAACTGTTATTATATGCGAACTCCACCAACGGTAGATGATCATCCCAGTTATCTTTAAGGTCTAGCACACACAAACGTAACATATCTTCCAAAGTCTGGATCGTCCTTTCAGATTGCCCATCAGTTTGTGGGTGATAAGCCGTGCTAAACTTCAGAGTGGTTCCCAAAGCTTCTTGCAATTTGTTCCAGAAGTGAGACACGAAGCAGGGGTCTCTATCGGATACGATTGAAACTAGGGTGCCGTGTAAACGAATGATTTCCTTAATGTATAGAGTGGCGAACTTAGAAAGAGAGTACATGATTCTAATTGGTAGAAAATGCGTTGACTTCGTCAATCGATCCACGATAACCCATATTGCATCATTCTTTGAGGCTGATTGCGGTAGCCCGACCACGAAGTCCATAGTAATGTGTTCCCACTTCTATTCTGGAACATTCCTGCAGGTCTCTGATATTCTGCTTTAACTTGTTGACAACGCAGGCATTTGGAGACATGGCTTGCTATGTCTTTCTTCATTCCTGTCCACCAGAAGCATTCCTTCAGATCGTGATACATCTTCGTATTGCCAAGGTGGATCGCAAACCTCGAGCTATGGGCTTCTACCAATATCTTTTTCTTGAGTTCTGGAAGGTCGGGTACGCAAATTCGATTCTGAAATTTTAGCATTCCATTGCTTATTGTGAAGTCAGGATGAGGCGTGCTTCCTTGCTTCTCGTACTTTTTCTTTAAAAGTTTATCTTCACATTGGCGGGCTTTAATTTCTTCAATCAACTCGGGTTCCACAATTATGTTGGCAAGTAGCCCATTGATCTTGTGGGGAACGAGGGTACATGCCAAACGTTTGGTCGTCTTTCGACTCAATGCGTCTGCTACTACGTTAGCTTTGCCGGGGTGATGATGGATTTCTATATCGTACTCCTTCATAAATTCTAGCCATCATCGTTGCCTCATATTCAATTCCTTCTGTGTAAACAGATATTTGAGACTCTTGTGATCAGTGTAAATCTCACAGGTTGCATCGTAGAGATAATGATGCCAGATCTTGAGGGCGAAGATCACAGCAGCCAATTTTAAATCATGAGTTGGGTAGTTCCTTTCGTGAGTCTTTAGTTGGCGGGAGGCATAAGCAATGACCTTCCCATTTTGCATAAGAACGCAACCCAAACCATTGTATGAGGCATCGCTACAAATTACGAACCCTTCTATTTCCGCAGGGAGTGCTAGTATAGGAGCCATCACGATTCTGTTCTTTAATTCTTGGAAGCAACGTTCCTGCTTGTCGGTCCATTCAAAAGGTGTGTTCTTCTGAGTTAGCTGGGTCAGGGGTGAAGCTATCTTCGAGAAATCTTGCACGAAGCGCCGATAATAGCCGGCTAGGCTCAAGAAGCTTCGAATCTCAAACACGTTAGTAGGTTGTGGCCAATCCACGATTACTGCAACCTTTTGGGGATCAACTGAGATGCCATCTTTGTTAATGACGTGACCGAGAAAGTGTACACTAGTGGTCCAGAATTCGCATTTCTTTAACTTGGCATAAAGCTTGTGATCACATAATGTTTGTAGAACTCTTCGCAAGTGGTGCTCATGATCTTTTGGCGATTTGGAGTATATAAGAATATCGTCAATGAAAACAATGACGAACTCGTCAAGATAGGGTTTGAACACTCGATTCATGAGGTCCACGAAGGCCGCTGGAGCATTTGTGACGCCAAATGGCATGACGAAAAACTCGTAATGCCCGTAACGAGTTCTGAAGGCAGTCTTTTCGATGCTTTCCGTTTTGACTTTTAGTTGATGGTAGCCAGAACGCAAGTCAATTTTTGAGAATACTTGAGCGCTTCGCAGTTGATCGAACAAGTCATCGATTCGTGGCAGGGGGTACGGATTTTTTATGGTGACTTTGTTCAGCTCTCGATAGTCGATGCATAACCTCATCGTGCCATTTTTTTTCTTTACAAATAGTACTGGAGCTCCCCATGGTGAGGTACTTGGTCGGATGAAGCCTTTGTCCAGTAGTTCTTGGAGTTGGGTTTTTAGTTCTTTCAATTCTGTCATGCACATGCGGTAAGGGGTCTTGAGATTGGTTGTGTACCAGGTTGGGTTTCAATGGTGAATTCGATTTCTCAGTCAACTGGGGTACCAGGCAGGTCTTCAGGAAATGCATCCGAAAATTCTCGAACCACAGAGATCGCATCAAGTGTGGGGGTCTCTTGCTGAGTATCGATCACATAACAGATACAACTACAACAACCCTTTCTTAGTAGCCGTTGGGCTGTCATGAAAGATATAACACATGGAGGGGGAAAAGCTCTAGTTCCTTCGAAGACAAGGTCAAGTTGGTTTGGTGATCGGAGGAAGACTTTTTTGGCTTCACAATCGATAGAGGCATGGTTGGTAGGTAACCAAGCCATTTCTAAGATCACATTAAAGGTACTAATGCAAAGGAGAATCAAGTCTACGTGTAAGGTTTCACCTTTTAAGGATACAGTACAAGATTTGTATACATTAGTACTAAGGGCGGAGTTTCCAAAAGGGAAAACACAGATAGTACGTATCCCAAGGGTTCGGGTGTTGATGCCAACTTGGTAGCAAAGTGTGGTGTAACAAAAGAATGAGTTGAACCAGGGTCAAAGAGAACGTGGGCTAAGTGACCACCAACAGAAAGTGTACCTGACACAACATTCTCTATAGCTTCTGGGTTTCCAGGCACCAGGGCAAAGGCTCTTCCTTGGTGTTGTTGGTCCTTCCTCACTCCTTCAGGTACCGTGGGTTTTCGGACTGGTTCAGAAGGGTCGGTTGTAGGACTGGAAAGCTTGGGACAATCTCTCAGCAAGTGGCTGACTTGGCCGCATCTAAAGCATGCTCCTGTGCCTTGACGGCATTGTCCCCAATGAATCATTTCGCAGGAAGAGCAAGTTGGAATGGTGCCACCTCTGGGATTTGTAGGACCTTGATTGCTTGAACTGGTTGAATTGGTTGTGCCTGTATTTACCCTCTTGGGAGGCGCGACACCGGGTCTTCTGTTATCTTTTTCCTAAAATCGCTTCCTCTAGCTTGGTTCCCCGGAGCGCAAGGCTTTAATTCCTTTTTCTGCAATGTAAGCTCAATCTATCACCGCCGCATAGGTTGGTAGTTTCAAAACCTCCAGCCTATTCTTGATTTCAGGATTCAATCCTGCTTCAAATTTCCTGGCTTTTCGAGCTTCGGTAGGGATGACGTATGTCGCGAATCGGGCCAGTTGCATGAACTTGCTTTCGTATTCGGCCACTGCCGTGGTTCCTTGCCTTAGATGTATGAATTCTGACGTCTTTTGCTCCCGTAGTGAATCTGGGAAGTATTTTTCATAGAATACCTCTAAAAATCTTGCCCAAGTCACAACATCTTCCTTCTCCAAGGTAAGAAGCCGCCATTCCTGTGCATCGTCTTTGAAGGTGAATGTGGCGAAAGTCACCTTCTGCCTTTTTGTGCAAGGTAGTGTGCGGAAAATTTTCTCCATATCTCTGACACTAGTGGGTTTGTACTGCCAGTGAATATGGTAGGTTTTAAGTCCTGGAACTGTTTTATTGTAGTTGGGTCTTCTCGTCTTTCAGGCAATTCGTTATTAATGTTGGTTTGTAGGGCTCGCAGAATACTAGTAACTGCTCTTTCCATGATTTGCTCCATTGGATCAGTACTGCTGACCGACGATCCGGTTCCATTTCCATCATTAGCCATTACTAGAAGGTAAAATGCTATAAGCGTGACATCACATTAATACAACTTTGATACAACGTCATATATAACATATTAGTTTTACTATCACATTAATATTACCACATTAATACCACATGAAACATCATATATACATCATTGTTACTATACATAAGGCGTTAGTCCAGCCTTCACAAATTAATGTCTAATCCTACTGATACAAAAATATAAGGATTAGACTAATCATGGTCAAGTCAAAAAGGATCCCCTGGTCGGACGTCTAGAATGGGCCGTTAGGCCACTATGAGAACTGGCTTCGGAAAACTGGCACATGAAATAACCTCGCGAACTCACTCTACATGAAGGACTCGAACTCCCACCCACTGTGCTCTATTCCAAAGCAACTCCATACCACCTGGACTATGTAAACAGGAACACCGTGATCATAACCCCAAAACTCCCGCCCGGTAATTTGTACCGGTACCTCCAAGTATGATGCACTGTTAGTGAAGTCTACAGCTGGGGTATAGACAATGTGCTATGGAGGAGGTGTCGTGGTGCGGATATGGCTGCTAGGATATGCGTGTCCCTCCTCTCCGCAAAGCTTAGGGGTAGAGGTGCGACCAGAAAATGCGGCTGCTCTAGGTCCGGAGCAAGACCAATGACGTCGGTCGGTCTTATGTACCTCTCACGAGTGCTGCCTCGGCTAAGTCTCCAGAATAAGAAATCCTCATCGGGGTTGGCCTGCAAATACACAGGTCGTCCCATGAGTAGGTCAAGTGTTGGGTGGGCTTGCTTGACAAGACTCTCCGAATCACCCCAGCCCTCTAATAAGTTTGGGACAAGATGAGCTCCTGGGGGCTCAAACCAAAACAACTCCATAAGGTTGGCCATTTTCTACAACACAGGAAAACTTAGCCTAGACATTATAACATGGTCTACTTGTGTTAGACATAGCACATAATATCAAATAATACAAGGTCAATAAATTTTTTTTTTTTTTTTGAAATAGTTTTTTGCAATTCAAATAATGTGAATTTCAATCAATGTGAATAATTGTACAGGAAATTTCAAAAACATATACAATTTTGTTTTATACAATTTTTTTTTTTAAAAAAAAACCATTGCTTTGATACTACTTTTGTCACAACCCAAACTCGGTACCCAAAGGCTCGGTATCGTAACAAGATAGACATAAAATAATTCAAATAATTTTTCAGTCGTAGCGCAAGCGGTTAAATTAAATAAATTAAAATAAAATAATTGGGTGCCAAATGTTTAATAAAAGGAAACAAACATAGTCATTTGAGGTTTATTAAACTACAAGAGTCTGATAAAAAAAAAGAAGATAGAAATCAAAATAAAAAAAAAAAGGAAATAAAAAAAAACAACACAGCGATTCATTCCCCATCTTGATCCTGCTAAACCTCATCACCTAAAAAGGGTAACAGCTATAAGCACATAGCAGAGTGAGAAATATTATACTGTGAATATAGGGGCACAAAATAGCCATGGATAGTTATTTAAGCTAAAACATTTAAGTTGCATAAATAAATTATTTAAGTGACAGAAACTGAAATAAAAATTACGTAAATAACTATATCCACGGTACAAAACAGAATATAACAGAACAGGGGTCACTGGAGTGACGATCAGGACAGGGGTCAATGGATCCATGACAAACAGGGGACCAAAATGTGGTCAAACAGGGGCCAATGGTTATTTAAGTCCCCCAAGGGACTCCCGTGGTGGTACTTACAGAAAATAATTGTTTACAAGATCATTGTCAAATAATTTCTAAAATTTAAACAAATATATCCATGAGTTTTAATTTAAGCAAATGGAGTTCAGGAAATAATCCACGTAATTGAAACATTAACATAACCATAAAATATAAACTATATAAAATAAATTATGGTAACTCAAAACAGTCATAAAATGTATTATGGTAACTCAAGACATATAGAAAACATATTATAATAACTCAAGATATAATATAACTTACCTTAACATTGACCCTTAGCCTTTATTTTCCTACTACAACTCCCAGCTATATTCACTCACTTGACGAAGCTCACTTCACTACGAATGGATTCCTTATTTCTGAACCTCACTGCACAGGTAATTCACTATTTATAGCCCCCATTCCCTTGCTTGCTAAGCAAGTCCCAAGCTCCATGGCTGCCACGTCGCCTCCTTTTTTGAACATGTTTCTACTTAGTGATGACACCTGTATAATTACCCTACGAAACATCCAAGGGCCACTAACTCCTTGGTTTTTACCATTCTAAGGGTTATTACCTTCTTTGGTAATCCACAATGATCCCTAAAATTACGTATAATTAAAAGTTTGGTTCGCGTCTAAAAACCTTACTACCAAACTATAAAACATCACTTACCACTTTTTAAAATATTTAACGTGTGGTGTCTCACAATTTATTTCCTTAACAATTTAATCGATAAATTCCCAATTTCCTATGCATTTATTTATTTATTATTATTATTTATTGATTTATTTATTTTTATTTTTTTTGAGTTCTATTTATTGCAATTTTAAATTTAAAAAAGAAAATTCGGGTGTCACATTACCGAGTCTCAAGGACCCCTTAGATTGTGCCACCTCGACTCGGTATAGGCTAGTTTAACCAAAGAGTGAATTTATCTCCACTCACCATTCTCGGGATCGAGTCCTTTGTTCGGACTCCATTACGCCCATGGTTGTGGTGCGTAGATCCCGGAAAACTCTGATTCCGCAAGTGTTCTGGGACTCATTAATGGAGCAGTTTCTAGATTGCATCCGAATCCATTCGAAGCCAAGTGCTTCGGATCTCTAGGTTCGTGGATCCGAACCCTTTCGAGTTTGAGCTCAAATAGGTCTCTAGATTCGTGGTTCCGAACCTTTTCAAAACTAAGAAAATACCTCGGAGAATGGATTTCCTTCGAGGGTTTCATCTCTTCTGAAAGCAACAGTTAACCTCCTCGGACACCCGTATGATCTGGGCCTCCTCAAATGGGTTTGTGGAACTCTCTTTAGAGATATCTGCTTGATGGATCTTCCTCGGACTAATCTGTTGGCTTTCTTGTGGGCCCGTTCAATAGAATTCACTTGGCCTATTTGTCAATAATTTCTCCAAGCTCACCAATTATTGGGCTTTCTGATTGGGCTTTGATTGGTCCCAATTAATTTAATAGGTTCAAGTTAACCCCTCTTACATTTTGCCTCGTGCATGTATGAGAAATTTTGAATTTCTCAAACATGCATATTTCCACTTCTTCGACTATGCTTCGTATCACGCCCTTAGGAATATTTTGTCCTCATGTGGCTTTTGGATAAGATTGATGACTCATCATAATTTTTAGATAAGATTGTCAAATGATATTGATAAAAAGGAATCCTTTTGTCTTTATGCCATGTTTGGCCCATACACACCTTTGTGCCTTCTAATTTTTTTTTTTCAAGAAAAAAAAAAACTTAAATATTTTAATGCTTTCACCAAACCAATCAAGAATTAATTATTTCCTTCTCTTGAAAACAAACAAATCCCAACAGTCTTGAACTTTTTTTTTTTTTTAATTCAAGAAAATCAATTCTTTTCTCCTTGAAACAAACAAAAGCTAAAAGCTTAACAAGGACCTACTCTTGAATTCTCTCTCTAGAAAAGTGGAAACCCACGGTTTTCCTTTCTTGAAATTGGAAATCGATAAAGTGCTTGGATTATATATATATACACTCAGAATATTTGAAAGAATATTCAAGTTATCACACCTCTTTTTTTTTTTCCTATTTAAGGAAAAGGACAAAACCCTCATCATAGCTCACTTTTTTTTTTTTTTTTTTGCTCACAGCCATTTCAGCCCTTTCTCTCTTTATTGAGACCACCCAGATTTCTTCTTCTTTTTTTATTTTATTTTGTTGAAACCCTATGGCACATTCTCTCTCTCTAAGCTTGCATCTTCTTCAATAAACCAGAGACCACCATGACTAGCAGCTTTCTTCTTCTTTCACAAACCAAAGCTTCTATTCTGCGTTGACGACCACCGCCGTCTACATGCTGGCCGTCTTCGCAGCTCCAGGCACCGTCTGCGTTGACGACCACTGCTGTCTACATGCTGGCCGTCTTCGCAGCTCCAGGCACCGTCGTCGTCTTTGTCATCGAAGACCCCTGCCATCTTGCACACCGTTGGTGGCCACAACCTCGGCTACCGTTGACATCGCGACGTCGTGGGCAACTGCCGGGTCAAGCCAACTCTAGCCCAACTCACTAGCGGTTGGCTCATCCTTCGCACTTGACTCCTTGTGCCGAACCAACCCAACCTGCCATCGGCCTCTCTCTGCTGTTGGTTTGTTTTAGGCCATGATTTAACCAGCGCCGACTACGCCGCCTTTTCAATCAGGCGTTGGTCTGCCCAGCTGTTTTGCCACTTGTATACACTGCTCGTGTCACAACTCCAGGCACCGCCGAAACTAATGTGTACCATCGCTGGCCCAGCTCGTCATTGGTTGACCTGCCGTGGTCACTGGTTCTCTTTCACGCATTTGGCCCGCGCACGTGGCTCTTAACCCACGTTGTGTACTCTGTAATATTGAGCGTTCTCTGGTTGTCTCGTGTGAATTTATTCATTGCCATCCTTGTGAATGTTGGAATAATTGAATGTTTATAGAGAATAAACCCTTGTGTGTTGATTGTTCTTATTGCTATTAAGAATATTGAAATAATAGCACCCACCTCATAAAATTAGAATGATCTTGTTGTTTATTGATAGTGTAAGAACATCACACTTGACTTTCATGTACTCGGTGAATGAATTCCTGATACCCAAACTTAGCGAACAATTTGTTTGAAATCATGAAGTGCTATAACAGAGAATAGAACCATATATTGTTGTTTTACGTCGGCTTTAGAGGAACGGACCTGGAGAGGCAGAACTTTGATTATTGCATGTTCATGAACTTCTCAGAGTAATAGAAATGTTGTAGCGTAGGTAGATTATTATAATGCCTGAATCATGATTTACAATTGATATTGCTTTTCTTATTTGTCGGCTGTGTTATTTTAGGCGAATGAATTCTTGTACGAAATCCTGGGGCCCTCAGAACCCGCACTAATGAGAACAAAGACTATCCCTCGAAAGTCTGAATGGAAGCAAGGTTGTTCCTCAGGTGTCTGAATAGTAGCACACACCTTACTTCAGCAATAAAGATCCCTTGTGGCAGGCAACCGAGTCTACCAAACTTGCACTAATGGAAGTAAAGATTATCTCTCAAAAATTCAAGCAGAAGCAAGGCTGTCTCTCAAAAGTCCAAGCGGAAGCAAGGTTGTCTCTTGGAGGCCTGAGTGGATGTACACTTCCTTCTTCGACAACTAATGGAAACAAATTCTATCCCTCGGAAGTTCGAGTAGGAGTACACTTTTACTTCAGCAGCTAATAGAAGCAAAGGCTATCCCTCAGAAGTCCGGGTAGGAGTACACTCTGCTTTGACAAGAAAGATCCTAGAAGCTCATACTGATAGAAGCGAGGGTTGTTCTTCGAAAGTCCAAGTGGGAGCACACACTCTACTTCAACAAGAAAGATCCTTGAAGATAGAAGTAAGGGTTGCTCTTCGGAAGTCCAAGTAGAAGTCTAAGTGGGAGCACACACTTTACTTCAGTAAAAAGATCCTCAAAGCTTGCACTGATGGAAACGAGATATATTCTTTGAAAGTTTGAGTGGGAGCACACACTTTACTTCAACAAGAAAGATCCTTTCTGGCTGGCAATTGAGTCTACTACTCCTTCTTCTTCTTCAAGGGGCAACAAAAATTGAAAACTGTCTCAAGCAACATAACACAATGAAGATACATAATATAGAGAAAATAAACTTCTAATAGAGATACATAACGTGGAGAAAATAAATTTCTTCATAACATAAGAAAGAAAGATAAAACCTCTTGGACAATGTAGTAAATACAAATTTTAAATGTTATAGATAGACTTCTTCTATGAAATGTTGACATTTGCCCCTAGAGTTGCAAGGTCATTCGGAAAACTTTCACCAGCTACTCGGGTTATGGTCGTCATATGCCATCATAGCCACGTCTTCTAAGATATCTTGGGGCCCCTGTTCTTTGAACTCTAGCTCATTTGCTTCGATTTTCTTTCTAAAGATCTTCTTAAGCATCCGACACTTTTATGTAGGGTGCCCTAGCGATCGGTGGAAAACACAATCATTAGGGCCCTTGCGGTCCTTTTTTGGCAAAAGCTCTTCGACAAGAGGCAACTTCATTTCCCCGAAAATCAAAGCCCATATAGATATATATAAAATAGTTCACTCACAGGTCTGGGACAATAGAGAAGATGAAGCAAATCGAATGAAGACAAGCTGATGAAGAGCAGAACGACACGAGCAGTGCCGGAGTGAGCAAACGTCGAGGTTGGCGGTGGAAACAGAAGGCAGGTCCCAAATCGGCAAAACCGCAGGGCAGACCGACGCCGTGTTGATTAGGCGACGTGGTTGGCACTGGTTAGTCACGGCTGGAAGTAGTGGCGAGGCCGCAGGTGACGGACGTAAGACGCACAGGCCGCGCGAGCTGGTTAGTCGTACGTACAGGGCAGATCCATGTCTGGCTCTCGTGTAGGTCGACGGAGTGCTCGACAACGCTAGGATAACCTATGGTACAACGGAGCTGCAACAAAAGGTAGTGGCGGCTCATGGCGATGTGCACTCACAGCTGAAGTAAAAGAGAAAGGAAGAAAAAATTAGACGGCGGCGGTCTTTGATAGTTGCAGATGGGCGAAGCTACAGTGTTTACATGAATAAATTTTGATGGGTCTTGGTTTTCTCGGTTTAAAGAAAAACAAAAATGATAATAAGTGGTCTCTGATTAGATTTTTGCAGAATAAAAAAAAAAGGGCTTGGTGGTGATGGTCATCAGTGATACAAAAATTATATGTGACGTGTTGTTCTCAAAAGGGTTGATTTTTCAAATAACTTTGGAGAGAGAAGATTTGGCCTTCACCTTTTTTAGCAATAAAAAATGAGATTATTGGTTTCTTTGACCTTGGGGTGGAAAAAGGTTATTTGGATATTCCAGAAGAATGAAAGTTTTGGATTCATCCAAGTTATTGAAGATTAATATCAAGGCTTGGCTTTTATTGAATAGAGCATGGCACAAATATAATGTGGTCCTTAAATGTGGTGTAAAAGTTTTAAGGAATAAAAAAAAAAGAGTTGCGTGGGCCCAAACAAGATACATTTTAGGTCCCAAAGGTGTGTTAGCCAAACATGGCATGAAAAAAAAAAATAATAATAATAAAAAAATCCTTTTTATCTTTATTAGTTGTCAATCTTATCCATAAAATATGATGAGTCATCAATCTTATCTAAAAGTCACATGAGGACAAAATATTCCCAAGGGCGCGATGCGAAGCATGGCCAAAGAAGTGGAAATATGCATTTTCGAGAAATTCAAAATTTCTTATACATACAAGGGGCAAAATGTAAGAGGGGTTAACTTGAGCCCACAAAATTAATTGGACCTAATTGAAGCCCAATCGGAAAGCCTAAAAGTTGGTGAGCTTGGAGAAATTATTATCAAATGGGCCCAAGTGAATTCTATTGAACGGGCCCATAAGAAAGCCAACAAATTGGGCCAAGGAAGACCCATCAAGCAGAAATCTCTAAAGAGAGTCCAACAAGCCCAATCGAGGAGGCCCAGAACATATGGGCGTCCGAGGAGGTGAACCATTGCTTTCAAAAGAGATGAAACCCTCGTCTCCGAGGTATTGGCTTAGTCTTGAAAGGGTTCGAAACCACGAACCTAGAGACCTATTTGAGTTCAGACTCGAAAGGGTTCGGATCCACGAACCTAGAGATCTGTAGTGCTTGGCTTCGAACAGATTCGAATGTAATCTAGAAGTTGCTTCGTTAATGAGTCACAGAACACTTACGAGCTTAGAGCTTTCCGAGATCTACACACCAAAACCATGGGCGTGACGGAGTCTGAACAAAAGACCCGATCCCGAGGACGGTGAATGGAGATAAATTCACTCTTCAGTTAAACTAGCCTATACCCGGGTCGAGGTGGCACAATCTAGGGGGTCCCTAAGACTCGGTAATATTTGCGACAGGGCATTCTCTTGAACTACCCCTAACCTTTTTGCGACAGGGCGTCCTCTGAGACTACCCCTGACCCTTTGGGATAATTGGGGATCATTGGTTAGGTGTTGCTAAGAAGAAGGGTTCGCCGAGAGGTTGATCTCCTCTTCGGGGTTTTCCTTATCCTCGGAGAGGTCACCTCCTCGGATAAGGTGGTTATAGAGAATATTCCCCATGTGCCTTGCACATGGGCTTCATCCTACATCATGATGTGCTCATAAATAGCTTTACAAGGGGGATTTTGGAGAGACAACTCTTGGAAAAAAAACTAATTTCCCTTCTCCATTATCAACCTTGAGAGTGAAAATGGGAGATCCATGAAGGAGCCTTGCCATTATTCTCTCTCTAATTACTTTGCCTTATTCTTCACCCAATCTCTTATCTCCATCATCTCTTTGCTTTGTGTTCTTAGTTGTGACTATTAAAGAATCTAAGCCATTCATTATTTCCAGAGAATTCGAATTTTCTTCAAAGATATTCGAAGATCTTCGAATTTTCCTCATATATTTGGCTTAGATTCTTCAACGGTTACAATTAGGAACACAATAGCAAAGAGATGATGAAGATAAGAGATTTGGTGAAAAAGAAGGTAAAGTAATTAGAGAGAGAATAATGGCAAGGCTCTCCCATGGATCTCCCACTTTCATTCTCAAGGCAGATAATGGAGAAGGGAAATTAGTTCTTTCCTAAGAGTTGTCTCTCCAAAATTCATCCCTTGTAAAGCTATAGGTTGGTGCTATTTATAGGCACCTTATGATGTAGGATGGAGCCCATGTGCAAGGCACATAGGGAAATATTCTTTCAAACCATCTTGTCTGAGGAGGTGACCTCTCCGAGGATGAGGAAAACCCCGAAGAGGGGATCAACCTCTCGGCGAACCCTTCTTCTTAGCCACATCTAACCACTACAAGAAAAAACACTTTCCGTGACCAACATTTTGGTCGCGAAAAGTACCATATTTGGTCGCTAAAACCATTTCGCGACCAAAATATGTTGGTCGCGAGTTGGTCGCCAAAGCCTCGTCACAGATAGTTTTCTGCGACCAAAAAAGCCTTTGGTCGCTAAAAGTGACCATTCGCGACCAACTTTTTTGGTCGCGGAAAGTCCAATTTATATTAGCCAAAAGTAAACTTTTAGCGACCAAAGATAAGTTGGTCGCCAAAAGTCAGCGCCTTTATCCAAAAAAATTAATTCTTTTGTGCTACCTGGCACTCGAACCCGTGACCAAGGAGTCACCATGCACCCAATCCACTCTGCCACTAACATGCTTCTTATTCATATTTGGCAAAACATATATATAACCCATAAAAATTAGGTTATATATTATTTTATAAAACTTTTAATGCCTAAACAAAAAAATAACATGTAATTACAGTAGTATCATTTTTTTAAAAATTTAACCCGCCATAACTTTCCGCGACCAACTTTTTTTTTTGGTCGCCAAAGGGTAATCTTCCGTGACCAAAAAAAAGCCTTTGGTCGCCAATAGTATACTTTCCGCGACCAACTTTTTTTTTTGGTCACCAAAAGGTGATCTTCTGCGACCAAAAAAGCCTTTAGTCGCCAATAGTATACTTTCCGCGACCAACTTTTTTTTTTGGTCGCCAAAAGGTGATCTTTCGCACCAAAAAAAGCCTTTGGTCACTAATAGTATACTTTCCACGACCAACTTTTTTTTTTGGTCGCCAAAGGGTATACTTTCTGTGACCAACCTTTTTTTTGGTCGCCAAAAGGTGATCTTTCGCGACCAAAAAAAGCATTTGGTCGCCAATAGTATACTTTCCGTGACCAACTTTTTTTTTTGGTCGCCAAAGGTGATTTTCCGCGACCAAAAAATTGTGGTCACCAAAAGTTAAATTTTAGTCGCAAAAAGTGGACTATTTGCGACCAAAAAAAATAGGTGGTCGCCAAAAGTGTTTTTTCTTGTAGTGAACCAATGATTCCCCAATCATCCCAAAGGATCAGGAGTAGTCCTAGAGAACGCCCTACTGTAGAAGGGTCAGTGGCAGTTCAAGAGAATGCCCTGTCGCAAATATTGCCGAGTCTCAAGGACCCCCAAGATCGTGCTACCTCGACCCTGGTATAGGCTAGTTTAACCGAAGAGTGAATTTATCTCCACTTACCATCCTCGGCATCGCGTCCTTTGTTAACGATGCCGAGGATGGTAACCGAAGAGTGAATTTTTCGGATTCCAATACGCCGATGGTTTTGGTGCGTAGATCCCGGAAGGCTCCGAGCCCGCAAGTGTTCTGGGACTCATTAACGAAGCGAATTCTAGATTGTGTTCGAATCTATTTGAAGCCAAGTGCTTCAGATCTCTAGGTTTGTGGATCTGAATCCTTTCGAGTCTGAGCTTAAATAGGTCTCTAGGTTTGTGGTTCTGAACCCTTTCAAGACTAAGCTAATACCTTGGAGAATAGATCTCCTCCGAGGGTTTCATCTCTTTTAAAAACAACGGTTAACCTCCTTGGACACCCGTATGATCTGGACCTCCTCGAATGGGCTTGTTGGGCTTTCTTTAATGATACATGCTTGAAATATATCCTTATCGGCCCAATTTGTTGACTTTCTTGTGGGGCTCGTTTGTCATGACCCGAACCCGCCCTCACGGGTTAAGGACATAACCGGCCAGTAATCATGAGATTACCTACGGCTTCAAACCAAACCAAACGTAATCTAACAGAGTTAATGGGGGCCAAACGGAAGCAATTTAAAACTTTGTCCATAGAGCTGTGCTTACATGGCACATCATAACAAACCATACATGTGCATATTAATAACTCACAACAAAACATGTACTACACAAGGTTCTATACATACAGGATCGTATAAGTCTAAGTCAACCTATCAAAACTGTAGACAATAGATGCAAAGGCTTCGCCAACATGACATAATATAAATACATAACAAAAGGGCGAAGACGGGTCTCGTGCGTGAGACACAAGGGCTGACTCTCCAAAAACCTTTGTTGTTCCATACAAAGTTCACTGGGGCTGGGTTTGGACTTCTATGGGCTCACCTACAAACACATGAATGAGCGTGAGCGATAGCCCAGTGAATAATATCAATTACAGAAGTTATACAAATGATATGTAGAACAACATGCTTCAAACGTCCTTGGGCCCAATTCATATTTTCATTTGTGTCAAAACGGCCTTTGGCCCATTCAGATGAGAAACTAGCCTTTGGCCCATTCATTCGTTCATGTCAAAACGGCCTCCGGCCCATTCATTCATGTCAAAACGGCCTCTGGCCTATTCATTCTTGTCAGAACGGCCTCTGGCCCATTCATTCTTGTCAAAACGGCCTCTGGCCCATTCATTCTTCTCAAAACAGCCTCTGGCCCATTCATTCTTTGTCAAAACGGCCTCTGGCCCATTCTTTCATTCATATCAAACATTTGTCCATAATTCAAACTGGCAAACTTATAAGGCTTATAAGGAAATAAGCAATTGGACAAACGACAAGTTTCAAATATCGATATTACTCACAGTGATCGGTTGGTTGGTTTGCCCTGGAACTCGACCCTACACATTCCATGAACACAAAAGGGTCACAAACAATTCGATCAGTTCTAAATTCACATTTTCCTCTTTAGGCTTCATTCTTATCTCTTTAACTCAATTACAATACTCAATGCATGCCTAAGAGTACTTAGAAGTGAAAGAGGATGGAAAACGAAACTCAGAATGCATTTTCAAAATTTTAGAAAACAGGGTCCCCGCTCGAGCGGACCCTTGAGGCCTGCAAAAGTACTGGTTATGCAAAATTTACGCTTGAGCGTTAATTTTGGCGCTCGAGCGAAAGGCCTCACTACATGGCTCCCCGCTCGAGCATGATTTCCCCCGCTCGAGCAGATGCCATGTCTGCAAAAATATGCTGGGAGCTCGCAATTTACGTTCGAGCGGCGGATTCCCCGCTCGAGCGGACACCATGAATTCTGGGTTTTCCAAAATGTGTTCTTGAGCTCAATGCCGACCTTCCAAGGTTCAAAACCCATAAATTTGGTTCCAAAACATGCAAACATATTATATAATATGAGCATATAAGCAAGGTGAGGTCGATTGCTCAAAATCATGGTTCAATTCATCCAAATTAATCCACATTTCGTTGTACATTCAAGGCTCATACATTCAAACTTTACACAAGCTTTATATCTTCCATAATCAAACACGCATGTCAATTTTTGACCTCATTTCCATTTCAAATAGCACTAATGATGCTCATAAACATGAAAATCAACAAAACCATGCTTGCATATATACTTCAATGTTCAATTCTTCATAATTCACACATTACATGCTAGATTACGCAATTTCATAGCAATTATATACATGCATGCATACATTGACCTTCAATTCAACATAAACAACTCAATTCCACTTCAATCCTTACTCTTGATCATTAATCAACTTTGAATACACAAAATTACTCATTAAACTCATGGATTCACTTACCTAGAGGCTCAATTCTTCCTATCTATAGCTAATTCTTGAGTAATCTTCCAAAATCTCCAAGCCTCAAGACCAAAACTTCAATCTCCTACACTCTCTCTCTCTAAGCCGACCCTCCCTTCTTTTCTTAGAGTTTATGATCAGTCAAAATGAAGCTAAGGAGAGAAATTGAGTGTATAAAGGCCCCCACTCAACCCATTATTTTATTATAAAACAATTGGGCACTTAATTCATTAATTTAATCTAATTAATTTGATCCAAATCAGTTTCCAATTAAATTTCACCATAGGCTCTAAAAATTACGCCAATCACAATGACGTAGTCAATTTCGGGTTCTGTGGCCGATAAGGCCTTCAATTAATTTCCAAAGCAGATAATCAAATAGATATTCTTACGGTGAACAGATAGAAATTCAAAACCACATATTTTCATATAATGGCACACAAAATGATATTAAACACATAATCGTGCTCATATTGAGGACTAATTAACATATTGCGGAACAGGGATATCACACCGTTCAATAGAATTCACTTGGCCCATTCGACAATAATTTCTCCAAGATCACCAATTTTTGGCCTTTCTGATTGGCCTTTGATTGGGCCCAATTAATTAGTGGACTCAAGTTAACCCCTCTTATATTTGCCCTTGCATGTATGGGAAAATTTGAATTTCTCAGACATGCATATTTCCACTTTTTCAGCCATGTTTTGCATCACGCCCTCGGGAATATTTTGTCTTCATGTGGCTTTTAGATAATATTGATGACTCATCATAACTTATGGATAAGATTGACAACTAATAAAGATAAAATGAAATCTCTTTTTTATCTTTATGCCACGTTTGGCCCATATACACTTTCATACTTTTGATTTATTCTCTCAACGGAAAAAAACAAAATTTTAAATATTTAATAATCCACCCACTAAGAATGATCAAGAATTAAATTCCTCTCCCAGGAAATAGTCAGGCCTTTTTTTGGGAGGGGGGGTCTTATCTTGTACCCTTGCTTGGGCCCATGTAACTTTTCTTCATCATTTTGATTCAGATTTCTTTTGAAGCCAAATAAACAAATCTCAATAATATATATATATATATATATATATATATTGTAGAATATCTGAGAGACAATCTCTCTTACCCAGGTCAAAGAAACATAAATAAAGCCTATATATTTTTAGAATATTGAAGGCCCACTATATATATACATCCTTATCCCTTTTTGCCAAACCTTACTCTCAGCATATTCTCTCTTTACACTGGGACAAGACCCAAGTACCAGCTTGCTTTGCACTCCATTAAAGACCACTGTCGCCAACCTTCTTATTTCTTTCTCCGTCACTTCAGCCAAGCCTGTCCACCTCCGTGGGCCACCACTTTTCCTTGCCACAACTCCGTTACAGCATAGATTTCACCAACATCGTCGAGCACCCCATCGGCCCATGTGACAATCAACCGGAGTCCTACCTTGTAAGTATAACTACCTAGCTCGCACGGCTTGCTTTGCGTTCACAACCTTCAACCTCGCCACTATCTTTAGCCGTGATTTAATCAACGCCGACCACGCCGCCTTTTCAACGTGGCGTTGGTCTACCCAGCTACTCCGTTGCTTGTTCGCATCGCAGCTCTTAGCACTGTCATCACTCAACGCTGTCGTCACTGCTATGTCTTTGTCCTCTAACGCCGCTCGTGTCGCTGCTGACCTGTCCTGGTTGTTTTTTGGAACCAAGCCAGCTCTTGGTTTTGATGAGCTTTGGTCTTCATTTAACAAACTTCATTCTTCTTCATTGCTCTGGATCTCTAATTATAAACTTGATTTGGTTTGGGATTTAGGTTATTCGAAAGCTCGTAATTCTGATTTGAGATAACCAGTGCTTTGTTAAATCTTGGTTTAGTATCTCTGACTCATTTTGAGAATATATATTTTGAAACCTTTGCATGAGATTTGAGCTTCCATTGATGATCCAGACTTAAATAGAACTTTGATGCCACAATTTTGTCGTGAAATAACTATTGCCTCTATTGAATCTTGATTTGCATGAGAAATGTAGTCCTGAAATTCATGTTTTGGAGCTTGACCTTGTGTTGATAAATCTGACATAGATAAAATATTAATGCTGAAAAGATTCATTGGTTTAGAGAGAGATAATTTGAATCCTTTGAGTTTTGTTGGTGTCGCTACTAAAATTTTTATGAAACTTGCTCGGAGGAATAAAATTGTTGTAGCATAAGTTGCTCATTACTATTGTTGATGTTGCCTCTATTTTGGTAACGCTTGAATCATAATTTGAACTCAACATTGCTTATCTCGTTTGTCGGCTCTATTATTTTAGGCAAATGAATTTTTGTATGAAATCCACAACCCCGGGGCCCTCAGAACCCGCACTAATGAGAGCAAGGGCTGTCCCTCGGAAGTCTGAACAGAAGCAAAGCTGTCCTTCAGGAGTCCGAAAGTAGCACACACCCTACTTTGGAAAGAAATATCCCTTCTAGCAAGCAACTGAGTCTCGATGGTTATTCTTCGGAAGTCCAAGTGGGGCACACACTTTGCTTCAGTAAAAAAGATCCTCAAAGTTCGCACTGATGGAAGTGAGGTCTATTCTTCGAAAGTTTAAGTGGGAGCACACATTCTACTTCAAGTCTGAATGGAAGCAATGTTGTCCCTTAAGAGTTCGAAAGTAGTACACATCTTACTTTGGAAAAAAAGATCCCTTCTGGCAGGCAATCGAGTCTCGAGGGCTATTCTTTGGAAGTCCAAGTGGGGTACACACTCCACTTTAGTAAAAAAGATACTCGATGTAACGCCCCGAAATAATTCGACACGAACTACCCACAAGTAATCAACATTCACTCAACAATAATAATAATCTGCCCATCTTTTCATAATTAATAATGAGTCTTTACAAAGGTTTTACATGCGGGTGTACATTCATCGATACAAAACATATGAATCTATAGCATGTAAAGCATCCATTTCTCAAAACAATAAAATGCCCTTAAGGGCTTACATCTTCCAAGGCATAAACCTGGTTACACAAAAATGGTTTCTATAATCCATACACATTAGCCCTTGGCTCAAAAGAACTACACAAAATAAAAGAGCTATGTACTCTTCTCAAAATATCCGCGTCCTCAATTTGGCGGGATCACCACATCTTTACCTGCACCAAAATCCCATAGGGGTGAGCACAAAACCCAGTAGAGAATTCCTCACAAAGTATATACAGTTATGCTTTTCCTCAACACAAAATAAACGTAAATGCAATGTCATGCCAAGGTTAATCAATGAGGAAAATATTCATTTCAATGTGTTGTTCTCAAATCACCATGTTCTCAACATTATTATGTGATTTCATCAATTTCAAGCTTCCAATTCTTTTAAATCAAGGGGCGGTAAATACGACACTGGTAATCCCTAGGCCGATGTCTGCAAGTAGACTCTACGAGTACTACCAAACTATCATTTTTACCGGTATTAACCGGAAGGCTCGACACCTATCTGCGCGTGACTCTCGGGTCTTTCACCCTGGACACTCAGGCCAACTTATCAAATTCATCTACACCTCCTATCCAGACTTACCAACGTATTTACCCCTCACACATTTTCATAGTTCTTAACACAATAACTATTTCTTTTCTTCACGATGGAAATCTCAATGATTTAGATTCACAATGCACTATAATAAATGAAATAACATGCAATGCAAATGATCCTTTTCATATCTTAAGACATTTCTCCACCTTTGAGTATCTCTACTACAATGTCAATATCCACATTCTCATCTTCTCTTTTCAATGTTCATCCACATGATTAATATATTTCATCAACATGGAGTCACAATTTTCATATCATAAGACATAACAAATTAGTCTCACCACAACCTTGTTCATTTATGTATTGTCAACAATTTAACATTAACACCTCATTTTCATATAACAAGTAATCTTCTATTTTGCTAAACATTGATGCAACTAGCTCTCTCCATCCTTTTAAAACAAGAAAATAAGAAATTTCAAAGACATTTGTCACATTACCAAAATCCCCAATTTCTAGGGTTTTTCTCAAAACAAACACTTTCCATTTTATGGTGAAAACTCTCATCCAAAACATTTCTTTTCTTAGGTCAACAAGATGAACCCTCAAGGATTGACCAAAAATTTAGAGTTAAAAGAGAAACCCTCTTTTGAGGAAAACCTTTACATTTTGAAATCACAAGGTTAATATCATCATAAACTAGGAGGAACTCTTAAATCATCATAAGAAGGGCAAAACTTGTATATATAACTCAAGAATATCCCTACTTCGAAGTAGAAGCCCAAGGAGAAGGGTTAGACAAAGGTGAAACTTCCAAAAATGGCAAAACCCACTTCTTCTTGGATGGAAATGAAGATCTTGAAGAGCTCAATCTTTTTGTCTAAGGAAAGAGGGTGAGAAGATCACTAGATCTAGGTCAAATATATATATATAGAGAGAGAGAGAGTATTTCTAGAGAGAGAATCTCTCAACTTAGGGTTTGGATGAAAAAGAGATGAAAAAGTTATGTAAAAAGTCGGTTTTACGATCTGATATACACGCAGTCCGCTCGAGCGGATCGTTTCACTCTCGAGCGTCAGACACAACAACAACAACTCGCTCGAGCGCAAAGAGCACCGCTCGAGCGTGGATTACACCCGTCCAGTACTGCACAAACTGTAGACAGCCGCTCGAGCGCCAGAAGGGCTGCTCGAGCTCAGACACGCTCAAGCGTGAAAAACACTCTTGCAGCACTTTTGCAGAGACACCCGATACTGAAAGGTTGCAAACTTCGCTCGAGCGCAAGAAGGCCCGCTCGAGCAGAAGACCGAAATTCTGGGCAACAAGATTCTAGACCGAAAGGCAACCAACCTGTTCTAAACACACTCAAGTCATTCCAAAACTCAAATTCAAGAGGTGTAAGGAAGAAAGACATAACCGGCAGCATCAAACAACGAGATTCGGATCCAGAATACCATGACAGTCGGGTAGAGACCCGGGGTCGCTATACTCGAAGCTCGCACTAATGGAAACGAGGTCTGTTCTTTGAAAGTTTGAGTGGGAGCACACATTCTACTTCAACAAGAAAGGTCCTCGAAGCTCACACTGATGGAAACAAGGGTTGTCCCTTGGAAGTCCAAATAGAAGCAAAGGCTGTCCTTCAAAGTTTGTGTGGGAGCAAATTTCCTTTTTTGACAAGAAAGATCCTCGAAACCTGCACTAATGGAAGCAAGGGTTGTCCCTTAGAAGTCCGGGTGGAAGCACACTCATTCTTTGGCAAGAAAGATCATTTCTGGTGGGCAACCGAGTCTACTACTTCTCTTTCTTCTTCAAGGGGCAACAAAAATTGAAAATTGTCCCAAGCAACATAACACAATGAAGATTCATAATAGAGAGAAAATAAACTTCTAATGGAGCTACACAATATGGAGGAAATAAATTTCTTCATAACATAAGAAAGAAAGATGAAACCTCTTGGACAATGCAGTAAATACAAATTGTAAATGTTATAGATAGACTTCTTCTATGAAATGTTGACATTTGCCCTAAGAGTTACAAGGTCATTTGAAAAACTTTCACCAGCTACTCGGGTTATGGTCGTCATACGCTATCATAGCCACGTCTTTTAAGATATCTTGGGGCTCTTGTTTTTTGAACTCTAGCTCATCTGCTTTGACTTTCTTTCTAAAGATCTTTTTAAGCATCCGATACTTTTCTGTAGGATACCCTAGTGATCGGTGGAAAACAGAATAATTAGGGTCCTCGCGGTCCTTCTTCGGCAAAAGCTCTTTGACAAGAGGCAATTTCAGTTTCCCATCTGCCACCCATTCTTTGACTAAGGCCTTCACCTATTCAATACTACATAGAAAATGTGTGTTATCTTTGCAGCTCTTCATCTTCTGCCCTCTGGATCCATCCCCCTGCGACTTTTGGGTAGAAGACGCGGAAGTCGCAGTGACAAAAGGCCCTCGGGATGACTTGAAGCTGGTTTTTATAACTAGTCTTGAACTTGACCTCCTGAGACTGAGGTATGTTGATGTTCCGGGATGCTTTAATTAGTGCCGAGAAGGTGGGTAGCTTGTGATTAACAAGAAGAATTTTGTACCCATTCAATGCCCCTTCAACACAAATTTGGACCAAGTAGCTTTCCTCCACAGCCTCCTGACAGTCTACAGCTTTGTCTTGGAACCTCTTCACATATTCGAGAATGTCTTCACCCTCCTGTTGCTTTTCCTTACACAGGGTAAGTGTGGTCACTTTCTCGGCCACTTGAAAGAATTTGACATGGAATTTGTTGACCATCTCCTCCCAACTTTGGATAGAGTTTAGGGCCAAGTTCACATACTAACTATATGCTCGGTCAGTGAGGGACTTGGAGAATTCTCTTAGTTAGAGGACATGATTTGAATCATGAATCCCCAAAGTCTCGATGAATCGAGCAACATGTTCTCGAGCATTTCCTTGTTTGCCATCGAATTTGATGAACTTTGGCACCGTGTATCCCTCTGAGCATGGATAACTCAACATCTTGATAGAGTATAGTGGTTTGACATTCGGATTAGGCAAAGAGGGTAAAGTCCTCTTGTCCCGTTTGAGATCGAACATGGCTTGCACATCGGCGATAATAAGAAATTTTTGAGGGAAAGAACTTGATGGTGGTATTTCCGGAACTTGGCTTGTAGACCCGAAGACCAAGCTTGGAGCGACTTGGCTATTTGCGTGTTGAGAATTCACCATCAGTATAGGAACGTGGTGATATTAACCATTGGCATCTATGGATATGATGTTCGATGATAGAGTGTTAAATTGAGTTCCATAAACTTCGTTACACGCCACGAGTATGCCTGTTTGAGCTTGGAAAGCCGTTGTTAGAGCCAAAAGAGACCCGTTCAGTACATGAGTAGAATTTACAATCAATGGAACAAAATTATGCATGGATGGAGCACCATTTTGTAAAGAAATTTCTGTTGGCCTTCCTTGAACTTCCACTGTCGTTGGAACACCATTCATCGTATCGGAAACTCCTCCAACCACTAATGGACCATGGCTCGATCCTCCAAGTGCGTGATTTTGCACTCCATGGGCCACAGGTTGGCCATGACTTGTTCCTCCTAGCACTTGATTTTGCACACCATTTTGAGCAACTTCAGGGAGAATTTGGGGGTAGTTCTTCATGGTTTTGACCTTTCCCAACATCACCATGAAGTTGTTAATGCTTGCTGGCGCCGACTTGACCTCCAATTGTTGCCGGTGGTGCGAAATTTGAACCTATCACCAACATGGTGTGGGTGAGATTTTGAAAGGTCGTGAGAATCTCTTGTTCAGTGTGTTGGAGTCCTTGAATCGCTTTAAGGATGGGAGGTAGGTCGTGAACTTGGGTCCTCTTATCACCACCATTTGAAGAGCCTTGTTGATGAACTTCTTCTCCTCCCGCCATCTTCACCAGAGTTGTGTAGATTTCGGATCTGGTTGACACCATTAACCAATCCGCTTCTCCAGTGGAGTCGCCAAATGTATGAAAGGATTCAAGAATGTTGTTGGAAAATTCGAAGATCTTCATAGATCTTTGAAGAAAACTCGAATTCTCTAGAAATAATGAGAGACTTAGATTCTTCAACAGTCACAACTAAGAACACAATAGTAAAGAGATGATGGAGACAAGAGATTGGGTGAAGAAGAAGGCAAAGTAGTAAGAGAGAGAATAATGGCAAGGCTCTCCCATGAATCTCCCACTTTCACTCTCAAAGTAGATAATGGAGAAGGGAAATTAGTTCTTTTCGAATAGTTCTCTCCAAAATCCATCCCTTGTAAAGCTATGGGTGGGTGCTATTTATAGGTACCTCATGATGTAGGATGGAGCCCATGTGCAAAGCACATGGGAAATATTATTTCTAACTACCTTATCTGAGGAGGTGATCTTTCCGAGGATAAGGATAACCCTGAAGAGAAGATCAACCTCTCGATGAACCCTTCTTCTTAGCCACACCTAACCAATGATCCCCAATCATCCCAAAAGGTCAGGAATAGTCCTGAAGGATGCGCTGCCACAAAAGGGTCAGAGGTAGTTCAAGAGAACACATTGCTGCAAATATTACTGAGTCTCAGGGACCCCCTAGATCGTGCCACCTCAACCCAAGTGTAGGCTAGTTTAATCGAAGAGTGAATTTATCTCCACTCACCGTCCTTAGGATCGGATCCTTTGTTCAGACTCTACTATGCCTATGGCTTTGGTGCATAGATTCCGAAAAGTCCCGAGTTCGCAAGTGTTCTGGGACTCATTAATGGAGCAGTTTCTAAATTGCATCCAAATCCGTTTGAAGCCAAACGCTTCGGATCTCTAGGTTCGTGGATCCGAACCCTTTCGAGTCCGAGCTCAAATAGGTTTCTAAGTTTGTGGTTCCAAACCTTTTCAAAACTAAGCAAATACCTCGGAAAATGGATCTCCTCCGAGGGTTTCATCTCTTCTGAAAGTAACAGTTAACCTCCTCAGACACCCGTATGATCTGGGCCTCCTCGGATGGGCATGTGGAACTCTCTTTAGAGATATCTACTTGATGGGTCTTCCTCAGCCCAATCTATTGGCTTTCTTGTGGGTCCGTTCAATAGAATTCACTTGGCCTATTTGGCAATAATTTCTCCAAGCTCACCAATTATTGTGCTTTCTGATTGGGTTTCGATTGGGCCCAATTAATTTAAAATACGATGAATTACAAATACACCTCCTAAAGTTTGCTTAAAATACGGATTACTTCATGTGATTTAAAAAATTACAAACACCCTATTGTCAAAAAATAAAATTTATAATTACTCTTCTATATAGTAATAAAATTACTTGAATTATTAATTGAAATATATTTATAATATCATTAAAAATGTTAATTGGTTTAATGATTTATTACTAAAAGTAGTCATTTGTTATGAAATTAAAGTTTTCAATGGATGTAATGTAATTTTCAAAATCACAAAAAGTTAAAGTGTATTTGAAATTTATCCTAAAAAATAAATACCAATTACAATTACAAACCACCACACCAACAGTAATGTTAAGGATACAAAAACCAAATACAGAATAGGATACAACCCTCTCACAAGGAGTAAGGCCCACATATGTGGTGGGGCTCATCACAAGGGGTGGGGCCATATATATGGTCCCACCCACACATGTGAGTCCTAGCCCTTTGTGAAAGGGTCTCACCCACATATGTGGGTGAGGCCCATCACAAGAAGTGGGGCCACGTACATATGTTGCCCCTACCCCTTGTGATGAGCCCGACCCACACATGTGGGTCCTAACCCTTTGTGAAGGGTCTCACCCACACATGTGAACCCCACCCCTTATGAGATAGTTGTATCCCATTCTGTATTTGGTTTCTATGTTCCTAATATTATTGTTGGTGTGATGGTTTGTAATTATAATTGGTATTTATTTATGGGCTTTCTGACATTACTGTTCCTAACATTACTGTTGGCTTTCTTGTGGGCCCGTTCAACAGAATTCACTTGGCCTATTCGGCAATAATTTCTCCAAGCTCACCAATTATTGGGCTTTCTGATTGAGCTTTCTGATTGAGCTTCGATTGGGCCTAATTAATTTAAAATACAATGAATTACAAATACACCTCCTAAAGTTTGCTTAAAATACAGATTGCCTTATGTAATTTAAAAAATTACAAATACCCAATTGTCAAAAAATAAAATTTATAATTACTCTCCTATATTGAATTATTAATTGGTTTAATGATTTATTACTAAAAATAGTCATTTGTTTTGAAATTAAAATTTTCAATGGATGTAATATAATTTTCAAAATCACAAAAAGTTAAAGTGTATTTGAAATTTATCCTAAAAAATAAATACGAATTACAATTACAAACCACCACACCAACAGTAATGTTAAGAACATAGAAACCAAATACAGAATAGGACACAACCCTCTCACAAGGGGTAGGGTCCACATATGTGGGTGGGGCTCATCCATCACAAGGAGTGGGGCCACGTACATATGTGGCCCCCACCCCTTGTTATGGGCCCTATCCACACATGTGAGTCCTAACCCTTTGTGAAAGGATCTCATCCACACATGTGAACCCCAATCCTTACGAGAGAGTTGTGTCCCATTCTGTATTTGGTTTCTGTGTTCCTAACATTATTGTTGATGTGATGGTTTGTAATTACAATTGGTATTTATGTATGGGCTTTCTGACATTACTGTTCCTAACATTATTGTTGGCTTTCTTGTGGGCCCGTTCAATAGAATTCGCTTAGCCTATTCGGCAATAATTTCTCCAAGCTCACCAATTATTGGGCTTTCTGATTAGGTTTCGATTAGGCACAATTAATTTAAAATACGATGAATTACAAATAAACCTCCTAAAGTTTGCTTAAAATATGGATTGCCTCATGTGATTTAAAAAATTACAAATACCCTATTGTCAAAAAATAAAATTTATAATTACTTTCCTATATAGTAATAAAATTACTTGAATTATTAATTTGTTTAATGATTTATTACTAAAAACAGTCATTTGTTATGAAATTAAAATTTTCAATGGGTGGAATGTAATTTTCAAAATCACAAAATGTTAAAATGTATTTGAAATTTATCCTAAAAAATAAATACCAATTACAATTACAAACCACTACACCAACAGTAATGTTAAAAACGCAGAAACCAAATACAGAATAGGACACATCCCTTTCACATGGGGTGGGGCCCACATATGTGGGTGAGACTCATCACAAGGGGTGAGGCCACATACATATATGGCCCCACCCCTTGTGATGGGTTCCACCCACACATGTGGGTCCTAACCCTTTGTGAAAGGGTCTCACCCACACATGTGAACCCCACCCCTTATGAGAGAGTTGTGTCCCGTTCTATATTTGGTTTCCATGTTCCTAAAATTACTGTTGGTGTGATGGTTTGTAATTATAATTGGTATTTATTTATGAGGATAAATTACAAATACACTTCTCTAAAGTTTGTTTAACCTTTTGTGATTTTGAAAATTACATCCCACCCATTGAAATTTGAACTAGAGGGCGCTATTTAAGTCAGTGGGACTCACAATTGCCCCGTTTCGATGATCTGAATCGTTCATTTTATCTGACACTTTATGTACTTTATCCACACACAAAATTAGGTCGATCCGATAATTGAAATTTACTCAATTTATCGCGTTGTTAACACACACAAAAAAATTTGTGTTTTAAAAAATAAACCATACATTTTTTTGATTAAAAGCTTGATAAATTAAGTAAGTTACAATTATTAGATCGACTTAATTTTTTATATAGATAAAATATATAAAGTACCTGACAAAATGAATGGTTCGGATTATCAAAACGAGACCCAAACAGTGGAGGGAATCCACCTCCTTTTAAAAGAGGCTGGTTAACTATTATAACTAGTTTCATACTATTTTACTCACTCTAACAGACTAGCTAGTTTAATAATTATTTTAACAAGATTCTTGTACGTTAACTACGTTTTGAGAGTATTGAAAGGCTCTTTTAAACTAGTTTGTATGAATAAATATGTAAAATAAGGAGCATACATTTTTCATACTTTAACTAGTATAAAATAAGATGAATTACAAATACACCCCCTAAAGTTTGCTTAAAATACAGATTGCCTCATGTGATTTGAAAAATTACAAATACCCCATTGTCAAAAAAAATTATTTAACAGAATTAACGGAAAAAATAAAATTTATAATTACTCTCCTATATGGTAATAAAACTATTTTAATTATTAATTGAAATATATTTATAATATCATTAAAAACTGTTAATATGAAAGGGTTGTGTTCCATTCTCTATTTGGCTTCGGTGCACATATACTTACTCCCCCACTAAAGACCAATTATACATTGATGCCAAGAACAAACCCCAACTTTTTTTCTCTAACACTACGTTTAGATCGTTAGGTGATATGAGAAAAAAAATGATTGTGATTTCTCAATTATGTGAGAAAATAAAAGAAATGATTTTAGTTTCTCACCCTTCTGTTGGATAATAAAAAAGAAGAGAATGTGATTTCTCGCATAGATAGAGTAAATAAAAGGAAAAAAAAAAGTGTTGTATTTTATTTTACTAAAATAACCTTCCATATTAATAAATTATATATTTTTATAAGGATACTTTTGATATTTTATTTTTTTTCATTAAACTCAATTCTTTTTTAACCAAATCTCACCGCTTTTAGTGAGAAACAAAACATAAGTTTGGTAAGAATCATTTTCTCACTATTTTTCATCATTTCTCGGTATTTCTCATTTACTTGACCATCAAAATAAGTAGAGGGATTTTCTATTCGCACCGTTTCTTTTCTTTTTTTCACCAAACCCTTCCATCCAAACGGAGCATAAGAGACAAGGCGTGAAACGCTATAAGTTCCCAATCAAAACCCTAAAATAATATCCACAAACCAATTGATGAAGCCCCAACTTCAAAACTTCCCATTGAAGTTTTCTAAAGAGAGACGGGATTGAAAGGGGAAGAAGGGTAGTGAGAGGTGGCGTTGGAGTCGCTGGAGGAGGAATAAGGGGTCGGCGCTTTGCAGCACTGGACAAGGAAGAGAGATGTATCGCTGACGATAATGGCGACGACAACTGTGACAGCGACAGTGGCATAATGGGGACAACACTGGTAACGTAGATGGAGATGACATAACAATCGATTGAATAGGGCTAGCTAATTCATTTAATTTTATCTTTATTGTTATTGTCAAGCGATTACTTCTGTACAAGGAAAGAAGAGTATGATGTAGCTGGCCGAGAGAATGGTGATAAGCTTTTGGTGGAGTGGGTGCATCCGTTACTCACACATGGACGACATTAACTAGAAGCGGTGCTGATGACATAAGGGTCATGACCCGAAGGAGCATTGGTGATAGAGGCCGCCCACCTTCGCGATGCTCACCATCAGAATGAGGTATCAATCAATTGAATATCTTACTAATTTGATTTTAAATTAAAGATTATATCTAGCAGATCACCACTCATTGCCTTACAATCACAGTGGTCAAAACCTCTTTCCCTCTTCTCTCTAAAAACCTCCTTCCCCGGCCTCTTTTTGGGCTGGCCGGCCGCCGCCTTTGGCTATGGCGGTCGGCTGGCTTAGCTTGCTTCGGCGTTGTCTTTTTAGCGTTTGTTCAATAAATTTGAGTCTTCCATCTTCCCCACCTAGGTGTGTTTTTTCGGTGTGTCTTCAGGGGGTGTGATTGTTTTGGTTGCTGCGGTTGCCTCTTGTGTTTAATCTTGCCGGTATAGTTGTTTCATCAGGGGAGTCCAGGTTTTCAGTCGACCGCTTTTGGCGGGGAGGAGTTGGAGGGGTGCACTCGGGTTTGTAGGCGACTTAGCTCTTTCCGGCTTGCACTCGTGCGCTCCTTCTCGGTTGAGAGTTTGAGGGGTGTTGTCCTGTGTCCCAGCGGGTGGTCGGTGATTGGTGGGTGTGTGGAGTGGGCTGCAGGGGAGTTTTTGGATCTGTGGTTGCTGTGCAGGGGTGGGTCTTCAGCTGTCGAGCGGGTGGCTATGGTGGTTTCCGGTCAGAGTGCTGCTGGCGTGGAGCAGCGAGGGTGGCAGAGGCGTTGGGAGTTGTTAGCAGGCGTTGGGTGTTGTTAGCAGCATAGGTGTAGTCGGGTGTTGTGATCCTTCAGCTGTGCAGGGGTGGTCCTTCAGCTGTCGAGCGGGTGGCTATGGAGTTTTCCGGCCAGAGTGCAGCTGGCGTGGTGCAGCGGAGCGTGCAGTTGGCGTGCTGCAGGCGTGGGTATGGCGTGCAGCAGGCGTCGGGGGTGAAGAAGGGTGGCAGAGGCGTTGGGAGTTGTTAGCAGGCGTTGGGAGTTGTTTAGCAGCATAGGTGTAATGATTTTGTTTTCAAAATAGATGGTGGGCCTTGGCAGAGCCGTGCGCATTGTTTAGTTGGGTGTTTAGTTTAATGTAGTTTATTTAGTTTGGTTTCGGTGTTTTGGTGGGTTGGATGTGTGGAGATTCATGTATTTTAATTTCTTTTTTAGTTAAGTTCTTCTTAACCATTTTTTTTTAAAAAAAAAATCGAGAGGCTTAGGAGTTGGTTGTATGATTGCGAGTAGCAGTAGTAGGGGTATTTTTATACTTCCGAATCTCTCTCGATGCATTTCATCTTTCTGTACTTTTAATTTCTTACTGTTCAATGAAATTTTTCTTTGCCGATCAAAAAAAAAAATCACAGTGGTCAAAAAGTCAATTCAGGTAACGGTGTTAAAGTCTGAAGGGTTGTTAGTGTAACTAAAGTGTGGACCCCATAATGTTTAATATTTATTGTGCCACATTAAAATGTGTATAACTGCACAATTTTTTCAACCTTTTCTGCCGATCATATTTAAAATAATTATTATTATGGGAAAAAAAAAATCATAATCCAAACATACGATATACGACAGAGTCAAAAAAATGGACTTCACAATTATTTCATGCTTTAAAATCATAACATTATATCTATATACATATATAAAAGTGTGTATTCACGGGACAAGAGAATTGAGCACATGCATATAGTATCTTTTCTTAAAGCATGCTCTAATTAGTAATGAATTTATCACTGACATTATTTATGTCTTGAATAATATATAAAAAGAAAAAAGAATAATAGTGAAGAACACTATACAGTCCTTTATACCGGGCATGGTTGATAAATTTTGCATTGACTTGAGTGGAAAGGGTAGACTGCAATGCATGCAAGTCCGACAACTTATCAAAGTGCTAATAAAAGAAATATCTATGAATTATCAGAATCACAAATATATGGTTAGGTGAAAACTTTAAAACAAAAAAGTAATGACTAATATATATGAATGAAGCAACACCATACTACTACAGTGGGAAAGCATTTTGAAAATCAAAGATCCTTTTATAATTTAGAGGAAATGGAGAAAATCCCCAAAAGGGTACCCACGTATAGACTTTCCTTCAAAAGTTGAGAAAAATTATAAGTGATATACAGATAAAGCAAAGTATATCACCTATTGTTCTTATACAGCAAACAATAAAATCAAACACCAACACAATAAGGGACTTAAGAAACAAAATAAACACCCATCAAGCTGCTGCGGAGTTCCAACCCTAGTGAAACAAACCCATAGCAAAACCATTACAAAAGATAAGAAGAAATGGAAAAAAGAGTTCACCACAGGTTTAAGTTATTCAAACCACACAATCTTAAAAAACACACAAAAGAAGGAAGAAGATGCTGCATAGGACCAAAACACACTCATGAAGACCCTAAACCCAAAAAAAAAAAACAAACAAGGTGCGATATTCACTTCTACTCATGCATCCCCCATAGCTATTAATCCAGCAGCTCTCTTTTTTCCCTTATTCTTCTCTTACTGCAATCACATAGAGAAAAGATTAAGCTTACGCAAATAGTTCAAATAAAAGAAGCATAACTGCGGTGTAAATTAAATAAACAACATTAAGTTAAACACATTTCATATACATGAAGATGTTTGGATTCTCCTTTTTCCTTTTTCCTTATTTAGTTTTTGGGTTGAAAATCTGTGACAAAGTGTTTGATGCAGCTCTCAATGATCAAATCATAATATTTTGAAGTCAACCACTTAAAATCACATAAGTTGAAACCTTATATATTTAGTAAATTATGAGTAAGTAGTCATAAAGATTTACCTTCAAGTGACCTCAGTTGAAAAAAAAAATTTGTTTCTAACAAATAATGAATACTGAATTGGTGTAAATTGCCACAAATTTAAAAAACTTACCCATAATATAGCCTCTGCAATTCACACATTTTAATTTTCCATTGCCACCTTAATCCTTTCAACAGTGCAAGTGATCAAGTTGTTGACAGTCGCGACAGATCTGATGGTAACTGTTGGAGTACTATCAACCAAAATCTGAAATGAAACTGTCACTAGAGATCCACCAGGATTAGCCTCACCAATGCCACTTCCATGTCGACCTGGCCCATCTGGCAGCACAGCGAATCCTGACGGAAGAAGAGCCACATTGTCCGGGTTTCCCCCATGTAACACCGTATTCATCGCAGTACCATCCACAGGAGCATAAATGACGAATGAGCCAGTCGGGTCAATGCTACTTTCTTCAAGTATCAGCATGTTGTTCTGATCTCCAAAAACGCTCTAAAGATTATTTGCAAAAGGTGATTAGTTTCAACTTTTGAATCACTTTATGTTATGTTCAGCAATGTGAAAATAAATTGGATATGGAACTTACATTGACTCTCAACAACGATATGCAGGTTTCAGCTCTGTGACCATTAGCGATATGTGCTATTTCTTGAATCACTCCACCACTGGAAAGGATGTCCCACTGTGATTGTAAGGCAATAAGCGGTGATCAGTGCTAGATATATTCTTCAATTTCAAATCAAACCAGCAAGATGTTCAATTGATTGATACCTCATTCCGATGGTGAGCATCGCGAAGGAAATCAAACACTTCTTTCACTGGAGCAGGAAGCCAGAAAGAAGTTACAGCACTTAGAGCAATGCCAGGTGGGCGGCCTCGATCGCCAATGCTCCTTCGGGTCATGACCCTTATGTCATCAGCACCGCTTCCAGTTAATGTCGTCCATGTGTGAGTAGTGGATGCACCCACTCCACCACAAAAGCTTATGACCATTCTCTCAGCCAGCTCCATCATACTCTTCTTTCCTTGTACAGAAGTAATCGCTTTGTAATAACAACAGAGATAAAATTAAATGAATTAGCTAGCCCTGTTCTTTCTTGTCAAGAAATTTATCGTGTGATTATATGAGTTCGAAGTTGGGTGATCATAATCACCATTCTTACCAACATCGCTAGGAGAAAGATTGGTTTGCTGAAGTATTGCAAGGCATTCGGATTGCCTGTTAAGAGTTGAAAGCCAGCGTTTCGCCCCAAATACAAGACCACAATTGACGAGTGGCCTGTATATGTTATTAACACCTCTGTCATCCACTTCGACATGCTCTATCCACGTAACCTACAACATTTGGAGAGAGAGAGAGAGAGAGAGAGAGAGAGACTCAGAGTTAGTGAACTAGTACTAAAGTTGAATTAAATCATTTGGTAATGCAGTTTTATTTGTCATCGTGTATACTGAAATTTATTTAAGTTTTTCACCTTTGTGTATCCATTAGGCAGATCCTGAATCAAACAACCAGATGGCCTTCTTCGATTCTTCACCAATAGACTAGGGCGCAAACTTTCCACCGAAGCATCCACCACTGCCCATGACCCATCGCCATGTGGTGAAAGCACTTGAAATTCACCACTCATCTGGGAAATCAAAAAATTGAGTACAAAGCTATGCACTCAGAAGTAAATTTATCAATACAAAGAATATCTTTTGTGCACCTTGGGGCTTGCTTTATTGAACTCTAGTGTTATATTACCAACAATTCGATTGATCACATTCCAATATTTATAAAATAGCGAAAGAGAAATGAAACTCAAATGTTACCACTTTCAAGGCACCATTTAAGTCTTGTACTCCTGCTGATAGTGTTTCAATGTTCACACCTCTTGCGACGATGACAGAAAAAAAAAATCGACCATTTCTCCTAATCATCACAAAACAAAGGGTGAGAATCAATCCAAATATCGATCACAAAAAAAGTTTTTTACATTAATAAAAAAAAATAAAAAACATATATATACATAGGGTTACCTCATCCATGAGAATTTCAACAATGTTGATGCTGGGCATTAGAACAATAGCAGCTCCACGGGAAGCTTCACGTTTGAAACCTGGAGCCTTAAGCCCAACTGCTCTGGGAAACATCCTTAAGTACTCATCTTCATTCAGCACAAAACTGTTGCAATCAATGCCCGGTATCCACAATGGATCACCAATGTGGACCATCATAGTAAATTCTTCCATGGCAGTCACTGCCATCTTAAAAATCATCTGCTTCTCATAATGCTCAGAAGTAGGTCCACAATTTGACCCAAATAGGTCTCCTGGTGCACTTAACAATAACTCCCCTTCTCCAGCACTTGGCTGCCCGCCCAAAACCTCATTTTCAAAAGAACCTGGACTGAGTGGAGGCGACATGACTTGGTCCAACAAGGGCTTGCCTACATAATTTGCTGCTATAGTTGACATCTTGTCGACCTAAAACCGGTAGAAAACAAAACTTGTAACAAAGATTTATGAAAATTGTTGATTAAAATGACAAAAACTTGTGTTGTTTTCTATGATGGCTAGCTTTGGCTTTGGTTCTAAGTGGATCTCTTGGATAAAAACTTGTGTGTCTTCAGCCCGTATTTCCGTCCTTGTGAATGGATCTCCAACTAATGAGTTCTCTCCACAAAGAGGCCTTAGGCAAGGCGACCCATTATCACCTTTTCTTTTCAACATAGTGGCTGAAGGGCTCAATATCCTCCTCACTAGAGCTACTAATCTTGGTCTTCTTAAAGGTGTCTTGGTTAGGGCTAATGAGGTCCTGGTATCACATCTCCAGTTTGTGGATGACTCTATCATTTTCTGTGCAGCAGATATGGATCAAGTGGTTGTCATCAAAAGAGTGCTTCGATGTTTTGAAGTTCTATCCGGACTTAGAATTAATTACCTCAAAAGTGTGGTATGTGGAGTGGGTGTGGTTGAAGAGTCACTGCAGAACTTTGCAAGATGCTTGAATTGCAAGGTGCATAGATTGCCTTTGAAATTTCTGGGGCTGCCATTAGGTTCCAACCCGGGAAGTAAATCTACCTGGAAACCTGTGCTAGACACTATCCGAGCTAGGCTTTCTGGTTGGATGAGGAAAATGTTGTCTTTTGCTGGCAGACTAACCCTCATCAAATCTGTCCTTTCCTGTTTACCCGTGTACTACCTCTCTCTTCAAGATGCCTAATGTTGTAGCCCGTGAAGTGAAGAAGATTAAAGCTGCCTTTCTGTGGGGTGGAAATGGGCTTAAAAGGAAAATTCATTTGGTGAAATGGCTAGATGTAACAAAAAGTGTTGCCCAAGGGGGCCTCGGTATTAGGAGACTTAGGGATGTTAACGCTTGCTTGATTCTCAAATGGTGGTGGAAATTTGGCACTCAAACAAATGCTTTGTGGAGGAGAATCATTTGTAGTAAATACAAGGTAAGAGTTTAATTGTTGGTATCCTCCTGTGGTTTCTTCGTACAAACTCTCTAGGATGTGGAGGGACATCCTCTTCATTGGGAATCACAGTCCCAAAATCTTTAACTTTTTCTTACTAAGCTGCCAAATCAAGGTGGGGGATGGTGTAACAAGCCCGCAGGGGGGCCTCGCTACAGTTCAGACTCGATTTGTTGTCACGGTTCTTAATCTGAACCAAAGAGTCCAAATCCGGCAAATCGTTTTGAGAAAACAGATTTTTTTGAAAGAAGTGCCAAACATGGGCTGCTTTGCCAGATACAGAGTCGCCACCTAAATATTTTATTTTGGGAAATTTAGGAAACTCTGACTCGTTGCCTAAGGCCACGTGTCCGTCATCACCAAAGTTGCCTCGGCTCGGGAACTTGGGTACGATTGGGGAAGGTCACTTCGTGAGCACCCCCGCTCGCCCGATCAAAGATCGGCCTCTACTAACCATGATATCTAGTTTTGAAAACATTATGCGTTTTTATTCCGGTTTAGCCTAGATTTACTATGTGATGCGCACGGCATACAAGTATAGACTGGGTCACCTGAATTGGAACAAAACATTTCATGTTTGTTTGTTTGAAAATGGTTTGATGGTGCTACCCGCAGGTAGGCTAAGACGTGGATTTGCCACCCTCAGGTGGGCTTAGAAAACATGTTTTTGCCACTATCTAGTGGGCTTAAAACAAACAGTTGATGATTTGTTTCAATCTAAACAACCCAACCTTCACCCACAAGCATTCAAGGCAGTTATATCACATAAGCAGTTAGCCTCATGGTAAGCATGCTATTCATGGCAGTCACTCACACGCATGCAAGGATGCTAAAGCATAAAACTCACCGAGTACTCCAAGCCAAAACAGAAGTTAATTAGAAATCATGCATGATCCTAACTATACAAAAATGCCTAATGCAACACATGCAAAAATGCAACTATAGCAGGCTCGGCTATTCTAAACATGGCATATGGAATGCTACAGCTAACATGTATTCAACTTGGAATTGAAATACAAATGCAGTTAGTATGATGCGCCGAGCCTGGTGCATGCAAAACAGATGAATGAATGCAAACATGCTATCATACTGTATGCTAATTGAAACATGCCCTAATCTAACCATCATAAGCTGGTAAATAAAAGGGAAGAAAGACGTGGGGTTGGAAGACATACATCATACTCACGCACACTTATTACAATTATGCCCTCGCGCAGAGGGTCCGAATAAATAGTACAGTCCAAATAATACAGTCCAAATATGTACAAATCCCTAATTAATTTACAAATTAACTAAGAAAAATAATAAGCTGGCATGCAAGCCAGGGACTGTCTTGACTCTTCTCCAGATGATGAATGATGCATGTCCGGGTTGCCTTGTGCAGAAATCCACTGCGATGCCCCAATTAGCCTCTGTTTGCAATTGTTTTTGGAATGTGTGCCAAGCTCTGGAAGGCTGTTGATTCTTGATTTGCTGCAACAGAGAGCAAGAAGGGGGCATGGCAATGTATTTTCACATATGTATGCATACCTCGATCCTCGTGCCACCAATCACGCATCTCGATGCATGATGGCCGAGGAGTCGAATTGCACAACTCAATATGAAATGAATGCACATATGAACACAACAAGACCTAACTCCATCATGGATGATCCGGAGTGTCGGTGACTGGGAAATTGAGACACGTTCCGTCACTCGAAGTACGAAATGTACCTCGTTTCCCGTGCTCGGGCTAACTCCTATCCCGAACACAATGCAGTATGCATGACATGCATGAAATGCAGCTAAGATACAACCTAACATGCAACATGCTATGAAATGGCATACACGATGCACGAGGTAACATTGCATACGCAATGCGCTAACATACAGCCTAGCATACACAATGCTATGGAATGAAATGGCATACACAATGCATAATGGACTTACACCAACATGAGTGGACCTCAGCCACACTCACATAAGAGGCCATTAGATGAAAATGAGACACTCGAAATGCGTGCACACGTGCACGCAAATCGAGGACCGACCCTAAGGCACCGAATGCCACTCTAACAAGACACATGGCAAGACATGGAATATGACATACTAGCATGAAAATTTCAGTAGCAAAAATTGATGCAAAAAGCCTCGAAACATGGCAAAAGTGCACCCGATGCATGAAATAAAACCTGAAATCCAAAATTAGGCACATGGAATGACTTATAGCTATACAAAGCATGCATTATTTGAACATGAAGCATGAAGACAGAAGAAAGGAAGTCCCAAAAAATGCATATTTACAGTTTTAGGCAAGGCCAAACAGTGAACACAAATGGGGCTAAGCTAGCATACAAAAATGGCCCTAAAATTGAGATAATGAAGCAAGTAGCAGCTGCTGGTCCCAAATGGCCGAGAGCCCTTCAACAAAGTTGAAGAGGGACTCAAAACATGGCATTTTACAGTTAGTGACCAAACCCAAAACAGTGCAAAAGCAAGCCTAAAATACTATGCAAGATAAGGCCAAAAAGAGGGCTTCAACACAAAGTATACAAAGGATGCCTCAAACAGAAAAAGACCCTTAATGAAACATGAAGAGAGAGTCAAAATAAGGCTATTTACAGTTCGGAACAGAGCCCAAAAACAGAAGTACAAGGGGCTAACAAATCATGCAAAAATAAGGCCAAAAGAGGGATACAAAGGCAAGTGGCAAATGGAAGCCTCAAACAGTGAGGAGCCCTTCAACAATGTTGACGAAGGGCTTAAAATAAGCCACTTTACAGTTTATAACATGCCTCAAAACAGTTTATACATAGGCCTAAAATACTATGCAAGGAAATGGCATAAAAGAAAGGTAAAGAAGCAAGTGCCACAAGGAAGCCTCAAACAGTGAGAGGCCCTTAAAAAAACATGAAATAGAGCTCAAAAAAATGCTATTTTCAGTTAGGGTCGGAGCTCAAAAAAGTAAGCACAAGGAGCTAGAATATGAACCAAGAAAAGGGTCAAAAAGGGAAGAAGAGGACTTACCCTTGAAGACTAATCTTTGACAGCCTTTTGGACCAAAATGCAGCACTCCTAGGCTCTGAAGAACAACCTCAAGCTGCTGGAATGGAGGATGGAAGGGTGGGGCTATGGGTTGGTGAAGAACCAAGGGGGTTTTTAAGGTTTAAAGTAGAGAGAGAGAGAGAGATTTAATGTGAGAGCTCCAAACCAAAATTTTCTAACCCCTAAAACCAGAGCTGGGGGGTGTTTATATAGGCAAAAGAGTGGGGGAAAAGGGGGGGGGAATTGAAATTCAAATTTCCCCCCAAAAAGGCCAAAAAGTGAGATAAAGAGGCAAGTGGTAGCTGCTGGCCTCAAACCGAAGAGAGTCCTTTAACAAAGTTGAAGAGGGGCTCAAAAAAAGACATTTTGTAGTGTACAACCAAGTCCAAAACAGCTCACAAGTAAGCCTAAAATACCATGCAAAAATAGGCCTAAAAGAGAGTTAAAGTGGCAAGTGATAGTAGGAGACCTCAAACAGCAAAAGGTCCTTAATCAAACATGAAAAGGAGCTCAAAATATGACTATTTACAGTTTGGTTCGGAGCCCAACAATGCTTGCAAGCAAGGCTCGGGGGCCAAAACGCGCAGCCCGGGGCCTCGAAAACTGACTGTTAGGCACCGGGAGTGGTGTTCGACCACGAAGTCGGTCTCTCGGACCACAGTGTCCCTCAAAAGGGAGGAAATAAGGTATGTGCCAAAAGCCAGAGCAAACGGAGGTGGTTAAGTGGTCCCGAACCGAGGCACACGGCCGTCGGCTCTGAAAAATCGGAAACTGGGCTCCAAACGAGAAAAATGGCCTACGACCACGAAACGTAGCCTACGGCCACTGAGAGATGATCTACGAGACCTCTCTCTCCCTTCGGGAAGAGAAAACAGAGAAAACGGAGCCTGGTTCGCAAACCGAGGCAAAGCACAAAAGAGTCCGGAAGTCCGGAAGCAAGGCTCGCAGCTAGGACTCCGCAACCTCAGAACGAGCACAACATGCAACATCACCAAGCGCTCAATCGGTGACGTCTGAGTCTTAAGGTCGGTGAAAAATGGGGTGTCTACAGTTGCCCCTCTTTGACAGAACTTGAAAGTCATAAGAATAACGGGAGTGAATGTCAAAGCCCAAAGACGACCCATTTTTTACAAGGCCGAAGACTCAGACAAAAGGTGAGATAAACAGAGATGTGCCCGTAGGCGCGCCCGCAGGTAGGGGGGGCAAAATGCAACTGGCAATGTAAGACGCCGAAGGTGACTCAATGATCATGCAAATGCAGCAAGCTGTAATGAAGCACATATTCACAATAGATGCAACAGTTTTAAGCAAGAATGCAAAGCAACAACTACATTTCATGCAGTTAAGACTGCGGAGAATTTATTCAATTCTCGCCACGTCTCACACGGAGAAGATACAATACCTGCGCGGTTCGTCTGGTCGCACCAGCCTCAAATGAACCGTACATACAATATCGTGCCTCATGGTGCTGGAGATCTCTCGCTTCTTCTTGGTCGAACCACAGGCGTTACTTTTCTCCCTGACTATGGTTGCAGCTTTCCCTATTCTCCAACAGGGTGACAGACTAGGTTGATTCAGTATCCAGAATTGAGGCGCACACATATGCTATCTCAATCTATGGGGCTGCCATATAGATTTCAAGCCGAGGATATACCCCTGGGTATTTAAACCAGACTTTAGTCTCGGAAATCCCAAACCTTTGCGTTCTAGGCATGAGCCATTCGAACTCTAGTTTCTACCGTCTCAGTTGGTCTCCTAGGAACTCACCGCTAACACAGGCAGGTGGCTATACCAGACCACCGAAAGTCGTTCGGGCACGACAAACACCAAAGGAATTGCACCTTTAGAGGATTTAAGGTCTCCTAGACCAGACAATAAAATAGATATGATGCAATGGATGTAATAGATGTGATGCAATAGGTAATAGATGCGATGCAACAGAGAGTACAATAGATGCAAAATGGTGACATGCACCAACCACGCTGGACTCATGAGTGGAGGAAGAACAAAAAAAATCAATCAGAAGCGCGTTCCACGCAACCTAAGATAAATTCCAAACACGCTGAAATCGTGTGAGGAAGGGGAGGCTCCAATCACGCTGAAATCGTGAGAAGAGGTAAACAAAAACAACCCGCCCAGCGCGTCTACAACGCAACCTGGGATAAATTCCAAACACGCTAAAATCGTGTGAGGAACAGAACACTCAAACCACGCTGAAATCGTGAGAAGAGGTCTGAAAACAACCGCTCAAGTGCGCGCACAACGCAACCTGAGATAAGATCCAAACACGCTGAAATCGTGTGAGGAACGGGACACTCAAACCACGCTGAAATCGTGAGAAGAGGTCAAAACAATCCGCCCAGGGCGTCTACAACGCAACCTGGGATAAATTCCAAACACGCTGAAATCGTGTGAGGAACAGAACACTCAAACCACGCTGAAATCGTGAGAAGAGGTCTGAAAACAACCGCTCAAGTGCGCGCACGACGCGACCTGAGATAAGATCCAAACACGCTAAAATCGTGTGAGGAACGGGACACTCAAACCACGCTGAAATCGTGAGAGGAGGCCCAAACAACAACCGCCCAGATGCGCGCACAACGCAACCTGAGATGAATTCCAAACACGCTGAAATCGTGAGAGGAGGTCCAAAAAACAACCGCTCAAGTGCGCGCACAACACAACCTGAGATAAATTCTAAACACGCTGAAATCGCATAAGGAACGGGACACTCAAACCACGCTGAAATCGTGAGTAGAGGTCAAAAAACAACCGCTCAAGTGCGCATACAACGCAACCTGAGATGAATTCCAAACACGCTGAAATCGTAAGAGGAGGTCCAAAAAACAACCGCTCAAGTGCGCGCACAACGCAACCTGAGATAAATTCCAAACACGCTGAAATCGCATAAGGAACGGGACACTCAAACCACGCTGAAATCGTGAGAAGAGGTCAAAAAACAACCGCTCAAGTGCGCGCACGACGCAACCTGAGATGAATTCCAAACACGCTGAAATCGTGAGAGGAGGTCAAAAAACAACCGCTCAAGTGCGCGCACGACGCAACCTGAGATAAGATCCAAACACGCTGAAATCGTGTGAGGAACGGGACACTCAAACCACGCTGAAATCGTGAGAGGAGGCCCAAACAACAACCGCCCAGATGCGTGCACAACGCAACCTGAGATGAATTCCAAACACGCTGAAATCGCGTAAGGAACGGGACACTCAAACCACGCTGAAATCGTGAGAGGAGGTCCAAAAAACAACCGCTCAAGTGCGCGTACAACGTAACCTGAGATAAATTCCAAACACGCTGAAATCATGTAAGGAACAAGACACTCAAACCACGCTGAAATCGTGAGAAGAGGTCCAAACAAGCCCGCCCAGCGCGTCTACAATGCAACCTGGGATAAATTCCAAACACGCTGAAATCGTGTGAGGAAAAGAACACTCTAACCACGCTGAAATCGTGAGAAGAGGTCCAAAAACAACCGCTCAAGTGCGCACACAACGCAACCTGAGAAAGTCCCAGAGGACAACGATCCCAAACGCTGCTCAGCGTAAAAGGATAAATGGTAGAAGATAACACAAGATGCAAATAAATGCAAGTAAGGTGTGCATGACAATACGAGTGGAAAAGTGCATAACAATGCAAGTGGAAGGGTGCATAACTTTGAAGCAGGCTTGATCTTGCGCTTGAGGTAGAGGCACACTCATTCTTCGGAGCATTGACAAGGCTTGAAAAGGTACATCCGGAATACAATCACGGAGTTTTCTGAAGTTGAAGCACACTCAGATGCTTCGATTTTCGCTCTTTTCTTTTGCTTTGCAGTCTGGAACCTATATAGCTTCAGATAGGTCCTTGCTTTACTATTCTCACGTGGCCTGGGTTGAACCTTGCGGTTTTACGAAAGAAGGAATCTTGTTTTGCGCAAATGCAGGGAATGGCACGGCACTCTGAGCGCAAAATGATTTTATTTTTGAAATTGAGAGATGAGTTCTTGATTGGGGTATTGAGCCTACGACTGAACAGAGCAAAACGACTCAACAAGGAAATAAAAGGCACACAACCTAAACACATCGAGCAACACTCGAAACGACTCAAAACAAGAATCGAGATAAAACAAAAAAAGACACGACACTCAGACGTGCATAGGGAGCCTGTTTCACCGGGTAGTGTTTCCCACCCTTTCTAATTTGTGATTCTCACATCACTCTGGCACTCAATCTCTTGTTTTCTGAAAAAGCCCTTTTCTCACTTTTTCTCTTATCGCATATCTCTCTATTCTTCAATCTCTCATTTTTCAATCCCTCCCCTGGGTGGTTGATGGATAAACAAGAAGTTGCGGGCTCTTGCCCCTAGCATGCTGCTAGATTCTCTTTCTTCCGTTCACAGCTAGTGAATTCCTCCCATAGAAGGGTTGCGCTACAACTGGGTATGTAGCAAATCTGCAGCTAACATCGGTTGACGATGCTCTGCTGGGGAGTTTGGACATGATAAGATCCGTCCAGATGATGGAGTGGAATATCTTGCCCCATTCCAGTTCGTGCTTCGCACTTGGCTTGATACCTCGTTGCTTGGAGGGTGAGAGAGCTTTCAGCCCTTTGTTGTGCCCTTTTCTGGAAAGTGCATTGACAACGGGGAAAAGACAGGAAGCCTGACTCAACTGTGCCCCTATTTCATCATTTTGACCATTTTTTGTTTTTGTTTTCTACTAAAACAATTTTGACCAATATGAGAGTTAGATTAACACACTTGTTCGATTTTTGATTTGAAAATCATGCAAGTTAGGTTATGAGCACTGAAAATTTTCCCTTTTTGAGTCCAAGAAATGGTCCAGTTTTGGAAAAGATGGAATAATTTTCGAGAGATCAGTCAACCTCAGTAAAAATTCTCAAAACTTATTTTTGCAAACAGCCACTGCTCAACGAGCACGGAACTCACTCTCGAGATGCACAACCTCAGATCCGAAGGAAAATTGCCCCTTGCTTGAAGAGAGCTGCATGGCAACGGAAAGTTGCCCCTTGTTTGAACAGCACCCCGGCGCATTGAATGGCAACGGAAAGTTGCCCCTTATTTGAATGGCACCGCAGCGCATTGTAGTCAGTCCTTGAAGTGACGAACACAACCAAATTCTCGGATACAGAGAAGGCGAAGATGATCAAAACCATTACGTGGGCACAATCAAATTGAAGTGTTTTACGGCTGGACTTCAGGATGAAGTTGCCTACGTATCCCAAAGATGGGAATCAAGCCTTACGTAGTTCGGGGTTAAGATACACTCGGGTATTTAACCTCTCCTTTTTATGCTCTAACTTTTGCCAAGGCGCCTGTTGCAGGTTTTCAACCTTGCGAGCTTTGTTTTTCTGATTCTCTTCTTTTTTTCTTTCTTTTCTTTGCATTTTCTTCATTTTTTTTCTTTTTTTTCTTTTCTTTTTTTTTTCCATTCTTTGCATTTTTCTTCTTTTTTTTTTTTTTTCTTGCTCTAACTTTTGCCTGGGTCGCCCTTCCGGGTTTTCGGCCCAGCGAGCCTCTCAAGGGTAAAAGTGTAGCTTTGTCCATGTCAAATGGTTTTGAGATCCTGAAGTCATCTGAATCCAAGAGAATGGCTGATGTTCGCTGATGATGCAGGAGTCCATCCAATGGGGGCTGAATTTGCCCCTGGTGTTGTGGATCGGAACTCAGTTTTTCTTCACCAATACTTTCTTCTTCCTCCTCTGGGATTTGGCATTCTTGCCAGTCTTCATTGATTTGCAGGATGATCCATCTTCGGCTCTTCGAGCACATCTGACATTTTTCTGCCCCTAGGTCGCGGGCTGCTTCGAATCTGGCCACACAGGCCTCACATTGCGGTTGACCGTTGAACACTCTGAATTAAGGCCCAAGGTTTGAAAGCAAGGGGTCGAGTCTTGAGGCTTGAGATTCCACACAGGTCTTCGCAGGATCGTGCAAAAACATTTTTTGAAATCTTTTAAGGAAGCGACCAGTCGCTCGTGCTAAAGATAGTGTAAAACCAATCTGGATCAAAGCTAGGGTCCTTCCCAGTACTCACACCAGCAAGCATGTTTTCATTCATTAAAGGCTTAGCATGCCTCTCTTTCTCTTAGTTTGATTAAAGTTTTGCAAATCCCGAGGAATTCCTCCCTCTTTGTTTTCACCGCAGTGTTCACAAAGTTTTGAAAAACTCAGGTCATTACAATGACTTCAAGGCACAGAAAAGACAGAGTCCTTAGTCAAATACTACCATCTCATTTAGAATTTCTGGCACAACTGGCACACGGCAGAAGCAAACGCGAGAGCGTAAAAATCACTGCTGTTTCATTCAAAAACTGCTGGCACAACTGGCTCCCTGGCAGAAACAGACTCAAAACAAAACGAAAAGACAAATGCAAGACAAAATGGTGACGCCCGAAATAATACCCCCGGAATCACCCGACCTTTGTACAACAGGACTGACTCGATACAACAAGACAGACTCGATAGGATTGACTCGATACGACGAGACAGACTCAAAAGGACTGACTCGATACAAGACAGACTCGACAAGACAAACTCGATACAACAAGACAGACTCAATACCAAGTCAGAAAGTAGAATAAACAGCATTCGCAAATACTCAAAATAGTGCGTGCCATCCATCACATCTGGAGTAAACTGAGTGCCGCCCGCAGGTGGTTCATCCCCCGATCACATAACAACACAAGTCCAGAGTACCCGGGAGATATCAGACCCTTCTGAAGCTATGGTTCCAAGACTACTTAGCAAAAGAGAAAACAGACAGCACCTCAGCCTGATTTCACGATAACCCATATGAGCAGAGCTGAATGATTGTGCCCCTACAGAATTCTGCCCGAAATTCCGCCGGTAAACTGATACCCTCAGGTAAACTGAATCCCAAAATAATGAACTGGTGCCCGCAGGCCTGATGTCCAAACTCGCGAATTGATACATGCATTCCTGCAGAGACGCACTCTAAAGCACATAACAGATAAGTGAGAGCCAAAACACCCCTATGTTGGGGTAGGGTTTCCCTGTCCTATTTTGTCAGGAGCTAGGGTTTCACTACGCACGCAGTGGTTTCAAATAACCTATATCGGGTAAGCAACCTGTCCTAGTTTGGAATGGTCACTACGGATCCGAATATGCACTAGGTCGAATGGTCAAAAGGGTGCCCCAGTAAAACCGGAGTTTGTGTTCCCATACTGGCAGAGCCCACAACCGGTCAGCCTTATGGTCATGCCTTGACAAGACAAGCCTCCGGCAAACCGTTCAGGAATAGCAGATGGCAAACAAGGTATCCTAGGCGCACCAATGCAAATGCAATGCAAAGAAACACACAAGTGTAGTCAAAACCAGATATCATGAGTTCGAGTCAAGTTCGCTAAATCCCCAGCAGAGTTGCCAGAAACTGTAACAAGCCCGCGGGGGGGCCTCGCTACAGTTCGGACTCGATTTGTTGTCACGGTTCTTAATCTGAACCAAAGAGTCCAAATCCGGCAAATCGTTTTGAGAAAACAGATTTTTTTGAAAGAAGTGCCAAATATGGACTGCTTTGCCAGATACAGAGTCGCCACCTAAATATTTTATTTTGGGAAATTTAGGAAACCCTAACTCGTTGCCTAAGGCCACGTGTCCGTCATCACCAAAGTTGTCTCAGCTCGGGAACTTGGGTACGATTGGGGAAGGTCACTTCGTGAGCACCCCCGCTCGCCCGATCAAAGATCGGCCTCTACTAACCATGATATCTAGTTTTGAAAACATTATGCATTCTTATTCCGATTTAGCCTAGATTTACTATGTGATGCGCACGGCATACAAGTATAGACTGGGTCGCCTGAATTGGAACAAAACATTTCATGTTTGTTTTGTCTGAAAATGGTTTGATGGTGCTACCCGCAGGTAGGCTAAGACGTGGATTTGCCACCCTCGGTAGGCTTAGAAAACATGTTTTTGCCACTATCTAGTGGGCTTAAAACAAACAGTTGATGATTTGTTCCAATCTAAACAACCCAACCTTCACCACAGGCATTCAAGGCAGTTATATCACATAAGCAGTTAGCCTCATGGTAAGCATGCTATTCATGGCAGTCACTCACACGCATGCAAGGATGCTAAAGCATAAAACTCACCGAGTACTCCAAGCCAAAACAGAAGCTAATTAGAAATCATGCATGATCATAACTATACAGAAATGCCTAATGCAACACATGCAAAAATGCAACTATAGCAGGCTCGGCTGTTCTAAACATGGCATATGGAATGCTACAGCTAACATGTATTCAACTTGGAATTGAAATACAAATGCAGTTAGTATGATGCGCCGAGCCTGGTGCATGCAAAACAGATGAATGAATGCAAACATGCTATCATACTGTATGCTAATTGAAACATGCCCTAATCTAACCATCATAAGCTGGTAAATAAAAGGGAAGAAAGACGTGAGGTTGGAAGACATACATCACACTCACGCACACTTATTACAATTATGCCCTCGCGCAGAGGGTCCGAATAAATAGTACAGTCCAAATAATATAGTCCAAATATGTACAAATCCCTAATTAATTTACAAATTAACTAAGAAAAATAATAAGTTGGCATGCAAGCCAGGGACTGTCTTGACTCTTCTCCAGATGATGAGTGATGCATGTCCGGGTTGCCTTGTGCAGAAATCCACTGCGATGCCCCAATTAGCCTCTGTTTGCAATTATTTTTGGAATGCGTGCCAAGCTCTGGAAGGTTGCTGATTCTTGATTTGCTGCAACAGAGAGCAAGAAAGGGGCATGGCAATGTATTTTCACATATGTATGCATACCTCGATCCTCGTGCCACCAATCACGCATCTCGATGCATGATGGCCGAGGAGTCGAATTGCACAACTCAATATGAAATGAATGCACATATAAACACAACAAGACCTAACTCCATCATGGATGATCCAGAGTGTCGGTGACTGGGAAATTGAGACACGTTCCGTCACTCGGAGTACGAAATGTACCTCGTTTCCCGTGCTCGGGCTAACTCCTATCCCGAACACAATGCAGTATGCATGACATGCATGAAATGCAGCTAAGATACAACCTAACATGCAACATGCTATGAAATGGCATACACGATGCACGAGGTAACATGACATACGTAATGCGCTAACATACAGCCTAGCATACACAATGCTATAGAATGAAATGGCATACATAATGCATAATGGACTTACACCAACATGAGTGGACCTCAGCCACACTCACATAAGAGGCCATTAGATGAAAATGAGACACTCGAAATGCGTGCACACGTGCACGCAAATCAAGGACCGACCCTAAGGCACCGAATGCCACTCTAACAAGACACATGGCAAGACATGGAATATTACATACTAGCATGCAAATTTCAGTAGCAAAAATTGATGCAAAACAGCCTCGAAACATGGCAAAAGTGCACCCGATGCATGAAATAAAACTCGAAATCCAAAATTAGGCACATGGAATGACTTATAGCTATACAAAGCATGCATTATTTGAACATGAAGCATGAAGACGGAAGCAAGGCAGTCCCAAAAAATGCATATTTACAGTTTTAGGCAAGGCCAAACAGTGAACACAAATGGGGCTAAGGAAGCCTCAAACAGTGAGAGGCCCTTAAACAAACATGAAATAGAGCTCAAAAAAATGCTATTTTCAGTTAGGGTCGGAGCTCAAAAAAGTAAGCACAAGGAGCTAGAATATGAACCAAGAAAAGGGTCAAAAAGGGGAGAAGAGGACTTACCCTTGAAGACTAATCTTTGACAGCCTTTTGGACCAAAATGCAGCACTCCTAGGCTCTGAAGAACAACCTCAAGCTGCTGGAATGAAGGATGGAAGGGTGGGGCTATGGGTTGGTGAAGAACCAAAGGGGTTTTTAAGGCTTAAAGTAGAGAGAGAGAGAGAGAGAGAGAGAGAGAGAGAGAGAGAGAGAGAGAGAGAGAGAGAGATTTAATGTGAGAGCTCCAAACCAAAATTTTCTAACCCCTAAAACCAGAGCTGGGGGGGTGTTTATATAGGCAAAAGAGTGGGGGAAAATGGGGGGAAATTGAAATTCAAATTTCCCCCCAAAAAGGCCAAAAAGTGAGATAAAGAGGCAAGTGGTAGCTGCTGGCCTCAAACCGAAGAGTGTCCTTCAACAAAGTTGAAGAGGGGCTCAAAAAAAGACATTTTTTAGTTATGACCAAGTCCAAAACAGCTCACAAGTAAGCCTAAAATACCATGCAAAAATAGGCCTAAAAGAGAGTTAAAGAGGCAAGTGATAGTAGGAGACCTCAAACAGCAAAAGTCCTTAATCAAACATGAAAAGGAGCTCAAAATATGACTATTTACAGTTTGGTTCGGAGCCAACAATGCTGCAAGCAAGGCTCGGGGGCCAAAATGCGCAGCCCGGGCCTCGAAAACTGACTGTTAGGCACCGGGAGTGGTGTTCGACCACGAAGTTGGTCTCTCGACCACAGTGTCCCTCAAAAGGGAGGAAATAAGGTATGTGCTAAAAACCGGACAAACGGAGGTGGTTAAGCGGTCCGAACCGAGGCACACGGCCGTCGGCTCCGAAAAATCGGAAACCGGGCTCCAAACGGGAAAAATGGCGTACAACCACGAAACGTAGCCTACGGCCACTGAGAGATGATCTACGAGACCTCTCCCTCCCTTCGGGAAGAGAAAATAGAGAAAACTGAGCCTGGTTCGCAAACCGAGGCAAAGCACAAAAGAGTCCGGAAGTTCGGAGGCAAGGCTCAGAGCTAGGACTCCGCAACCTCAGAACGAGCACAACATGCAACATCACCAAGCGCTCAATCGGTGACGTCTGAGTCTTAAGGTCGGTCAAAAATGGGGTGTCTACAGATGGCTGCAAAACCAACTTTTGGTATGACAGGTGGTGTGGAGCCAATTGCCTCAAGAATGAGTTTCCCTCCTTTTTCAACCTTTCTGTGGATAAGGAAGGTTCTCTTCAGCAATACCTTGCAAGGAAAACCAGCGAAACTGTTTGGAATTTCAACTTTAGAAGGCCCTTGTGTGCCTGGGAATTGCCGGATGAATCTAGACTGCTCAGTTTGTTGGCCTCTACTCCTTCATCAAGCACTGGGGGTATGGATAATTTGGTCTGGATCTCTTCTTCTGCTGGTCCTTTCTCTGCCTCTTCTCTTTATTCCTATAGCACCTCTCTCTTGGGGCTTGATCTACCCTTAACCAAATTTATTTGGTCCAACTTATTACCTCCCAAAGTTAATTTCTTTGGTTGGCTAGCCTGGAGAAATAGAGTTAAAACCGCAGATTTTCTTCAAAATCATGGCATCCTTGGTTCTAATGCATCAATCTCCTGTACTTTCTGTAACTCTGCTGTTGAAACTGCCAGTCATGCTTTGCTTCATTGTCCTTTTTCTTGGTCCATTTGGTCTGCGGTGTTATCTGACTGGGGGATCCAATGGTGCATCCCATTCTCTATGGCAGAGTTACTTACCTGGTGGATGAGTAAGATGTTTTGGGGTTTAATTTCCAAAGTTTGGAGGTCCATTCCTTTTGTTGTTCTTTGGTCTCTTTGGAAGCTTAGAAATGAGTGTGTCTTCTCTAATGCTCATCCTAATTCAGGGGAATTGTGGGATTTAATTAAAGTCAGGTTAGCTTATTGGCTTAAGGCCTCTATTAAGGACTTCCCCTTTTCAATCTCGGATTTTGTCTGCAACTGGAGGAATATTAGGAGCTTCACCTGATTTTTTGAATTGGATCTGCTGGTTGCTCTGTTTGTGAGTCCCATCTTTGAATGCTCCAGCAGTGATGATGATGCTGGCTCCTTTTCATATCAGTGCTAGTTGATGATGCAGTGTGCTTGTGTTCTGCTGTTTTCTGGTTACTCTGCTAGCTTTCCAGTGGTGGTAATGTTTCTTCAGTGGGGTTGTTGCTTGGTGTGTTTTTTCTGATGCAGTGTGTTTGTGAAAGCAGTGTGCTTGTGTTCTGCTTGATGATGCAGTGTGCTTGTGTTCTGCTGTTTTCTGGTTACTCTGCTAGCTTTCCAGTCGTGTTAATGTTACTTCAGTGGTGTTTTTGCTGGTTGGGGGTTGTTGCTTGGTAATGTTACTTTCAGTGGGGCAGTTGATCTCCTGGTTCCTATACATTTCTGCTGGTTGTATTGTTTCTTCAGTGGGATGGTTGTTGGTTCCTGTCCAACTTCTGTCTCCCCTCTCCCCTTCTTTATTGATGTAATCCTTCTAATTTATCAATAAAGCTCTTTTCTTTGCTGATAAAAAAAAAAATGACAAAAAAAAAAAAGAAAAAAAAAGGGTGGGGTGTTAGTACTTCTTTCTGTAAGCGAGCATTCTCAAGACGAAGATTATATTCCTCGAGTGATATATGGCCTAAATCAGCTTGGCTTCCACAACTAGGGCAGAAGGAGTTGCTCAAGGCTTCCTTGTATAGAATGTTTTCAGCACGAAGCTTCTCATTGTTGTTTCGAAGCTGTGTGTTCTCGATGCGCTCGTTTCTCATCTATGTGAGTTACAATGTCACCAAAACATTAAAATTAAAATTGAAAGTTTGAAAATACAAGTTTAGCCAACTAATTTGAACCCATATTTAATTTAATTTTTCAGTAGGTTGAAAGTGTAGCCTAGGGAGGATTGTCTTGCTTGTCACAAGACTTAATTCTTTGCACGTTAATGGTAGTCCAAGAGTTCTTGTTAAGTAGAATGGACTTGCGGAAAAAAAATTAAAATTATAATTTGTGTCATCTGAAATAATTATCCACAGAGTATTATGTCGATCAATTATTAAGTGACTCGTATCACATTAAATTTAAATGAATCAAACTTGCCTCCAGGCCACTTTTGGACTGAATGGTCCAGTTTACATGGTTATGAGCCCACTCTTGGCCCATTTTAATAATTTGATTTGACCCATTTAACTCATATAACTTATGGAGCATATCATTCATATAAAAAATTAATTATATTGAATATTGACAATTACATTATTAAATTACATTTTTCTTCTAAAAAAATAGACAAAAAGTATGATTTTGAAAACAAACGGTCCATTTTTTTTTAATACAAATATAAAATGATATATCAATATTTGATAAATTTAATTTTTACATAATATATAAATTAAGTGATTTAGATTACTAAAACCAGTCCAAAATAAGTCCATGATCATGTAAATTGGTTCAATTTAAATTCACACTATTATTTAACGTCACTTTTTAAACATATATATATATATATATATATATATATTTATTTATTTGGACTTCCATCTTCTTTTTATGCCAAAAGTTGTTCTAAAATGATGGAAGTGCAACAAAAACAAAATGATGGAAGTGCGAAACCAGAGGATCAGCTCAACAGAGGAGACGGTTGTCAGTCAGAACTTGGAAAATCAAGTGTGTATGCCAGCTTATGTTAGAAGTTTAGGTGGGTCAAGCCCAGAAAGGCCTGGTGTGAATATTGAAGTGATTCTGGGCCAGAACAATACACCAAAGCAGGCGGGTGGGCTTTATAAATCACAAACTGGGCTGGGCCAGCAGGAGTTATTTGCAAGAAATAAGTCTGATGAAGTCAGGCCAGGTGGGACAGTGTCAAGCCTCTCTGAAGCCCATGAAAGAACCCAATATTAGACATTCAAGGCTTAGAAAGGGGAAGGTAAAGATCAGCAGTAGGAAAAAATCTAACCAGAATTTTCTAAGGAAAAGATCCTTCGAGCTAATGAGGAAGTATGGAAGCAGAGGTGCCTCAGCAAGTAGAGCACTGCACAGGGCTGCAGTCTGGCAGGCAGCAGTGGCGGCAATGTCTCTATCTGCATCAATAGAGGGTGGAGTTGATAAAGGGAGGGTTGTCCTAAATGAAGCTGAAGCAACTTTGAAAATGGGGGAAGTTCTCGGCGTACAGTTCAATGGAAAGAGAGCTAAAGTGTTGGAGAAAATAGTGGACCTTGAATTGAAGGACAAGGAATATTGAAGGGGGGGTGAGAGTTGGGGTCTAAAGGACACCAACTGGGAGGATGTATAGGAGTAATCATGGTTAATTATGAAGATTCTTTCATGGAATGTTAGAGGGTTGGGGAGGAAGAAGAAGAGAGGCAAAGTAAAGAAGCTCTTAAAGGAGAGGAATGTAGATATTTCTTTGTTCCAAGAAACAAAAAAGTCAGAATTAATGGAGGATGAAGTTAGATCTATGTGGGTCAGGGGTAAAATGGAGTTTATGGTGGTGGATGCTGTAGGCTCTGCAGGGGGATTACTGTGCATTTGGGACCCAGATGTCTTCCAAGTAAAGGAATGCTGTAGTAATAGAAGATTCATTTTATTATCAGGTACCCTCTTTAACCATTTTAATTGTGCTATTCTAAACATTTATGCACCTAATGATGTGGGCTAAAGAGGGAATCTGTGGAATTGTCTATTGAAATTGAATGAGGAATTCCCTAATCCCTGGTGCTTAGGATGAGATTTCAATGAGATTAGGCTGATTGGGGGATAAGAGAGGGTGTTCTAGGAGAGATAGAGGCATGAAAGAATTTAATGAGCTTATTGATAAGTGTGAGGTATTTGATTTACCACTACATGGGAGGAGATTCACTTGGTGCAATTCATATGCTGGTGAGAAGTGGAGCAAAATAGATAGAATTTTAGTAGACCCAAAATGGCTTGAGATGTTCAACCTTAAGCTATGGGGTTTACCTAGACTGGTTTCTGATCACTACCCTCTCCTTATGATGGAGGATGAGAGGGACTGGGGTTCAAAGCCCTTTAGGGTTCTAAATGCTTGGTTGTTGCACAAAAATTTTCAGAGTTTCTGGGAGTGAAAGTGGAAAGACTCCAGTGTTGTAGGTTCGGTTGGGTTTATTCTGATTCAGAAGTTGAAGATCTTGAAAAGTGGCCTTAAAAGTTGGAATATGGAGGTTTTTGGAAATGTTGTAAACAAATTGAAGACTGTAGAGGGTGAACTTCATAGCTTTGATCTTCTGGTTGAGGTTAGAGACCTTGACGGTGAGGAAAAAGTAAGGAGAAGTGAAGCTAGAGCTGAAATGTGGAGATTGAGTAGGATGATGGAATGGTTATGGCTACAAAAGTCTAGGCTTAACTGGGCGATGAAAGGGGACAAGAATACAAGATTTTTTCATGTAGTAACAAAGTGTAGAACAACAAGAAATGAAATAAATTCTATTACAGAAGGGGATGTGGTGTTTGAAGATCCGAGTCAAGTGAAGAGTAAGGTGTTTGAATACTTTAAAAATCAGTACACAGAGCTCTGGCCAGTAAGACCTAAGTTGGGGGGTAATTTTCCATCAGTAGAAGGTAGGGTGAGGTTTGGACTGTTAGAAATAGAATTTATAGAAGCAGAGATCAAATCAATAGTGATGGATTGTGATGGAAATAAAGCACCAGGACCTAATGGTTTTAATTTGCTGTGTATTCAGAAGTTTTGGAAGGTCATGAAAGGTGAGGTTATTAATTTTGTGAAAGAATTTCATAGGAATGGCAAATTGGTAAAAGGTATAAACAGTTCTTTTATAACCCTCATTCCTAAGAGGGATAATCGAACAGGGCTACCTGATTATAGACCTATAAGTTTGGTGGGCTCAATTTACAAAATCATAGCAAAACTTTTGGCAAATAGACTGAAATCTGTTATGCCACATATCATTAGTAAGCCTCAGTCTGCGTTCTTAAGTGGAAGAAATATTCTAGATGGAGTGCTTATTGCTAACGAGGTTGTTGAGGGATGGAAGAAAGCTAAGAAGAAGGGAGTGCTTATTCAGTTGGATTTTGAAAAGGCATATGATTCCATTAATTGGGGCTTTCTTTTCTCTATGTTTTCTAAGTTTGGGTTTGGAGCTAAGTGGATCAATTTGATGAAGGAGTATGTAACAACTGCAAGAGTCTCAGTGCTCGTCAACGAATCTCCTACTGAAAAGTTTAGCCCTCAAAGGGGTCTAAGACAAGGTAACCCACTGTCCCATTTTTCTGTTTAATCTAGTAGCAGTAGGTTTACATATGTTGTTGAGCAGAGCTTGTGAGCTAAACCTAATTAAAGGGGTTAAGGTAGGCTATGAGGGTGTGTTGTTAACTTATTTACAGTTTGCAGATGACTCACTTTTATTCTGTGAAGCTGAGGTCGAGGAGGTGAAGAAGTTGAAAAGGGTGCCAAGGTGCTTCGAAATCTTGTCTGGCCTAAAAATAAACTTTCACAAGAGTGTTGTATGTGGTGTGGGTGTTTCTATGGAGATGATGAATGATATGGCTGCAGTTCTGAATTGCAAAATTAAATCATTGCCACTCAGTTATCTAGGGCTGCAATTAGGTGCTAATCCAAGAAAGAAGGCCACTTGGAAACTAGTTGTGGATAAAGTTAAAAGCAAGCTGGCTGGTTGGAAGATGAAGATGTTGTGCTTTTGCAGGGAGGCTAACACTTGTTAAAGCAGTAACTTTAGCCTTGCCGGTGTTTTACTTATCATTGTTTAAGATGCCTGAAGGGGTTACTTTAGAGTTGGAGAAGCTTCAATCTACTTTCTTATGGGGTGGTTCTGAATTGAAAAGGAAAATCCATATGATCAAATGAGAGGACTTGTCTAAAACAATGGACCAAGGTGGTTTAGGCATTAGGAAGTTGAGGGATGTGAACAAGTGTTTGCTAATCAAATGGTGGTGGAGGTTTGGTAGTGAAAAGATGCTTTATGGAAAAGAGTTATTTGCAACAAATATAAGATGGAGGTGAGTGGGTGGTTGGATTCCATCACTCGTTCCATCCAATAGCAACTCAGCAGTTTGGAAAGGGATCATCTTTGTTGCTGAACAGTATAATAGCCTAAAAGAGTTTTATTTGAATAACTTCCATTTGAAGGTAGGGGATGGGTTGAGGATTAGATTTTAGTGTGATACATGGTGCCAATCTGCTTGCTCGAAGGATGAATTCCCAACTCTGTATAGGTTGTCTATGGAAAAACAGGAGTCCTTGAGAGTTATGGTTGAAAAGAAAACCATAGCTGGTGGTTGGTCCCTTGCTTTTAGAAGGGAGTTATATGAATGGGAGAAGCTGGAGCTGGATAGGCTAATTAATATACTGCTAGCAGCTCCTGTTTTGTGTCCAGAGTGTCCTGACCATCTTGTCTGGTCAGCCTCTTCTTCTGGGGGTCTAAATGTAGCAGATTTGTATAAGTTTGTTGTGGATAATGCAGGTGCCACTTTGAGTATAACTAAACTGATATGGCTTAAGTATATCCCTTCTAAGGTGCAGGTTTTTGGTTGGTTTGCTTGGAAAAGGAGAGTGAAGACCAAGGAGTTTTTACAAAAACTGGGTGTGATCAATCAAAGTGCCTCCACAGCTTGTGTGTTCTGTGGCAGTGGTAGTGAATCAGTCAACCATGTACTAATTTGGTGTCCCTTTGTGTGGAAGATTTGGGTTGAAATGCTGAAACTGTGGGATGTCCAAGCTGTTATACTAGGCTCTGTGGAGAGTCTTCTTCTGTGGTGGGCAGGGGGGAAGTTAAAGAAGATAGAAAGGAAGATTTGGGGAGTAATTCCATTGGTAGTAATGTGGTAAATATGGAAGCGCAGAAATGATTGTGTGTTTAGAGCCACTATTTCAAATTTGGAGGATCTCTATGATTTAATCAAGTATAGGATTGCTTTTTGGGTACAATCACATCTTACAGATTTTCATTTTTCAGTGTAGGATTTTATTATTAATTTGAGGCAAATTAGAAAGTGCTTGGGTGGGTCTGTGGTAGATATGTGAATACTGCTGTGTGAGCTGGTGCTGTGCTATTGTTCTACGACTGTGTTAGCTTTGGGTGAAGCTCTGCATTTTTGTGTTGAATTACTGAATGCTCTGTTTGTGATGATGGTTGCTGTGTGAATGCTGTGTTCTTGGTGAATGCTATGTTCTTGGACTGTGCCAGTTTTGTCCGAATGCTCTGTAGTTTTTGTTTTTGGAGCTTTGGAGTGAAATGTTGTGTTTGTGCCTCTGCTGCAAATCTATTTTTGGTGTTCTTTTTGTGTTGTCTGTTGGTCTTTTTTGTATGCTTCTTTCGATCTCTGGTCTATTGGTTCCTCACCAATTGGCGCTTAGAGCTTTATGTTAGCTCCAAACTTCTCTTTATTGATGCATTGTATCACACTTTGTATGCTTCCATCAATAAAAATTTCCTTTGCCGATCAAAACAAAAAAAAAAAAGAAAAAGAAAAAAGAAAAAAAGTTGTCTTAAAAAAATATGCAAGATAAAAGAAAACGTTTCACCTTAATTTGGGTGCGTTTGTTTTGAAACCAAAACTTGATTTGCAAAGGTTCTAACCCCAATTCCTTGCTCAGTACCTTCCTTTGCTTATCATCAGGGTGTGGGTACTCCTTGAAGAAACTAAGACCAAACACACACACAACAAAACCAAAAGTGAACAAAAATTAAGAAAAACAACCCATAAAATAAAATAAAAAATGCTTTTAATGAAGATGAATTGAACAAAGAGTAATGTTAAATGTGTGTGGTGTTGTTGGTTTGAGTTCTTACTTTTCCATTTCTTGAATCTGGAACTGGGTATGCCGTTGATACCGCCTTTTCTTGCGCAGTGGTTGGATTCTCCTTGATCCTCGTCGTAGCCGCCTTCCTGGTTGTTATCGCTGCCGCCAAATTTACTTTCCACTTCCGCTTCGCTCATCCTTCTGAGATCGGCTTCTTGTTCTCCTGTGTTTTCATTTACCTCCTCTGGGTAAAGCTGGACGTCCATCATGTTAGCCTCATCATATTATTATTTTTTTTATTAATAAATGTCGTATAAAATGAATAGTTTGTGTAATTATTATTTTTTTATTTTATGAATATCATATAAAATAAACAGTTAGTGTAATTAATTTGGTTTTTTTTTATTGATTTAAATAGTATGACAATAATATTACAATGATTATATTGTCTTATTATATTTTAAATTTTTATAAGAGCAATTAGTTGTCAGTGGTACATGAAAAAATTATTTACAAAATAATAAAAAAAATTTATAATCTTATATATTAATATTTATAACAATATAATTAATTTAAAAATATATTTTTTAGTTATAGTGATAACTTTCCATTTTTATATGTGATGTGTTAATATTATAGTGGTAATGAATATGAGTGATGAGACTTATTCTGTCGATATAATGATAATACATCAGATGATAAATAAAATATGATAAAAAGTTATTTATGTAATTGGAATCTGCCATTTTTATGTTTTTTTTTAGGAGACTAGAATAATTATTAATTTAAGATTATTAGACATCAAGAAATAACATAAAAATATAAAACACAAAATCAAACACAAAATCCCAATATAAAATTTCATATAAAATTCAATATCAACAAACAAAACTTCTAAAAAATGTATCCACTTTAAAATTTGGAAAAATCTAAAACACAATTGCTAAATATAAAATGGGATATATATGTCTTACATGAAGTGGGTCTTACATGTAACTCCCACAACATATAAATCTCATCCTATATACCACATATATGTCTCATTTTATATTTAATGTTTGTATTCTTAACCTTACTTTTAAAATTTTGTTTTCATATGCCAATTCTGTGTTGGCTTCTATATATGTCCAATTTCTGTGATGATATCATTTTTTTAGAAATCAAATAGTGTGAAAAGGTGTTATGTTTTTTTTTCGAAAAAAATTGAGAGTTTTAAATTAAAAGTTCTAATAGTTCTAACGACAATGCTACGTAGCTCAAATTTTGTGGCTCAAAAGTGGCTCAAATGGCCAAAACGACGTCGTTTTGAGTACAGAAAAACATAAAAATGGTCAAAACAACGTCGTTTAGGCCATTTGAGCCACTTTTGAGCCACAAAATTTGAGCTACGAGACATTTTCCTAGTTCTAATTAGTGTGTGAATCTCATGTGATGTGATGTTTTAATTTTGACTTTTTTTTTTTAATTTTTTACATCATTAATGATCTTTTAAAACTCTCAAATGCATAGTTTTTGATTTTTTTTCCCATGCTCTCCAATAAAACCCACATGTTGAAATTGAAAGAAAGAAACTCATAAGTAAGAAAGCGGTTGACCACAATTTTTGTAGCGATGGAATCTCTCTCTCAGCGCTTTCCCGAAATCGAGAAGGATTTTTTCTTGGAAACAAAGCCAAAATGACTTTATAAAAAGCACTTCTAAGCCAATTTTAATTATCAAATTAAACATTAATTCAAGTTTACTTTATTTTAGATTTTTGATATAGATATATCAATTAATATTGTCTGATATGAGCTGATAAATAGTACCTGTAACAGTAAAACACAAATTAGACAGATAAAGAAAAAACAAAAAATATAATGAAAATGAAGAGTTTGCAAATGGACCTGTTCAAGATTAACACTAGGAGAAGATCTAATTTTTGGGGCACGGTTGCTGCTACTTCCAATAGTCATTGTTGGAATCATAAATTTGTTTGATATGTTTCACTCCCGAGATACTCTAAAAACAAATAGAAACTCATCAGTAGTAAATAATAGATTATGTATTATACATATAGATATCGACATATCTGTAGTTCTCTGAAGAGGCTAAATAGACTTAATTTTTTCCCTTTATTTAGTTAAAAAACAATAGAGTTGATTGGTATTTTTGTGACTGAGTGAGCCCTTCAAAATTATTCAATACTTCCGTAATATTACCATGGCATGTGCACGTCATACTCTCGAGTAATTCAAAAGTACCACCTTGCCTGCCATTCAACTCATCAAATTGAGTCAGTTTCATCAAGGTGATGAGTTGATAATTCGGAAGTATTGAAAATGAAATGAGAACAACAATGGAGGTTTTGTAAAACCATGAAACTGGGAAGAGAGATTGGTTAAACAAGGGAAGTGTGTACATACAAGTACTGAAAGGCTAGACTACGACAGAAGAGCTCTTAAAGATCTCTTGAAGAGAGCTTATTAAGTGTAGCACTTGTGCCTTTTAAGGCTTTTGGTAAATGTATTTGGACCCTTCATTCTATTTTGGGAACCTTTGGTGTGTTTGTTGGAAGTCCCACATCGGTTACAAGACACATTTTAAGGTGGACAAACTTCTATATATAGGTGCAAGTGCATAGGGTTAGCTTATCAACTTCTATGGTTCTTTCTTGGTTTAATGAGCCATTACGAACCGAGCTTGAGTTATAAATTTTAGTTGTGCCGAGCTGGATTTTGGCCATAGTTCCTTCGCCAAAGTTGTGTTATTTCTCGAGGGTTTTGTGGTGTGTGGTGGAGATCGAGTTTCAACTCTTTTCATCTTCTCCGTTTGAGCTTCGAATTTGAGGTAGGGATAACCTATTCCTCTTTATGAGCTTTGTCTTTAAATTTTAGCATTTTGATATGTTGGGGGTTGTTGTGTAATTTTGGAAAAGTTTGGGGCTTTTGTGCAATTTTATAAAAGTTAGGGTTTTATTTATAATAAACCTATATGCATGTTTAGCATAGAGAAATGTTGGAATTGGGAATGTATGGGTTAAAGGGTGTAGTTGAATTATTTATCGCTCACCTAATTGAAATGTTGATATATTATCCTTTTTGTGCATTTATTTTCTGTTTAGAGATAACTGCTTTGGGCTATCGGTGGAGGATAGTCTTGATTGTTGTAGATAATGCATGATGATTAGGCAAACTAAAACTAATCAATGTAATGTGTCATTGAGTATGACGGTTGAAAGAATACATTAACTTTATGTATTGATTGATGTGTATAATAATTGTTTATGTGCATTGTGTTGTGTTGGAGAAGATAGGGGATGTACTCCGCGGTTTAGGGGAAGATAGGGGATGGACCTCTAAACCGGATATTGTTTGGGAGAAGATAGGGGATGGACTCCGTAGATATAACTTATATGCTTATCTTTGAGAAGTGTAGATACAGCTCATATGTTTATCTTTGGTGGTGTGATATAGTTCTTATACTTATCTGTTGATGTGTTGATATAGCTTATATGCTTATCTGTTGATATGTTGATATAGCTAGTATGCTTATCTATTGTGAAATGGGAAAATGTTTAATATGAGTTACTGTCTCATATAGATTGTTTGGTCAGGTTCTGAGCCATAGTTATGAATTGAGAATTGTAAAGGAATGGAAAATGAAACTGTAATGTGTTATGAAAGAATGTAAAAGTGTTAACCATCTATCAAATTGTTAATCTTTTAGTCATTGTTCATAGCTGGTTTAGTGTATTTCTACTGGGCTGTTAGCTCACCCTATACGGGAATATCATTTTCAGGTACAGGTAGCATGCCGCCTCCAAGGATATAGCTTGGGAGGCTTAAGGCGGGCAGACTTTATTGTCTTTCTTTCTTTTGATGTATTACATGTGGATTCAAGCCAAGGGCTTAATGTGTAATTGAGTTAGTACTCTCTTTTTGTAACCAAGTGTTAACTTGGAAAGTTGTAAGCCCGTAGGGCATTTGTTTGTTGTTAACATGTAATACATTTTGTAATGAAATACTATGATGAATAGAAGAATGAGGGTCTTTTATATATCAATGCATGTTAAAAGTGATGGGTTTTATGTATTATTTTGAGGGCGTGACAACTTGGTATCAGAGCGTACCGGGTTCGAATACTTTGGGTACGTGGGAAGTGATTAGGATCACAATGGTTTGTCTCGCTTGATAGAGACTTCTGTGTAGTGTCATATGCTATGTGTTTAATTGATAACATGCTTATGTGATTATGTGGGTATGAGATTTAATTTCTAGGATGTTGATTGGATCCTTGGGTTTCTGTGAGTCTTGTTAGAAAAGCACTTGATCAATGCTGTTTCTAACCGGAACTCTAGTAACGCCTCGGGACTATCATTATCCGGAAAAGAAATTCGTAAGTCCTTATGTGTTTATATGCTTACATGGAGTGAATTAAAGTTGTCCATGCATTAGGACGTGAGTGTTTAGTTTCGATACGTTTATGAATATGCTAATATTCTTCGTTTCCTTTATTAGGATGTCAGGATGGGGACGAGGACGTGGTAGGCGTGGTAGGCCTGGAAGGCAGGAGGTGCCTATACCGGATGAGATTCCGGCAGTACAGGAGGGAGTTGGCCAGGCCAATGTGGCCGAGCCAGCGGGTCAGTAGGCTATGGGTGCCTTGGCCAGAGAGATAGCAGGAGTTTTGGGTATTCTCAGAGCTGAAAATCAGGTTGCAGAGGCAGGACCTTCTTTCTTAAAGAGGGAATTCTTCCGGTCTAATCCGGATGAGTTTATTGGGGACCCGAGGGAGCCACTTAAGGCAGATGAGTGGTTGGAACAAATGAGTAAGACGTTCGAGATGCTTGGCATTGAGGACGGAGCACTGAAGGTGACCTTGGCATCATTCCAGCTGAAGGGAGATGCGGGTCAATGGTGGAAGTACGAGAAGGTCCGTGTTGGTGGTACATGGGAGGCGTTTGTAGGGGCTTTCCAGGAGAGATTCTTATCTTCAGCTGCTAGGGAGAAGCTGAGGGATCAGTTTAGCCGGCTTAAACAGCAGGGTATGTCTGTGGCCGAATTTGAGGCTACTTTTACTAGCTTGTCCAGGTTTGCACCTGAACTTGTGACATCCGAGGAACGTCGTTGCTATGAGTTTGAGCGGAAGTTGAGGCGTGGCCTCAAGTTGAGGGTTGGTGGATCCTTCATTCGAGAGTATAGACGTTTAGTGGATGCTGCTGCTCATATGGAGATTATGATGCAGGAGGAGGATGATGAGAAGCATCAAGGTTCCAAGAGGAGCCAAGATGGACAGAGTGATGGTAGGAGACAAAAGGGTTTTAACCCACAGCAGTCTGAGAGTAGCTTTACTAGATCGACCTTTCCAGTGCCGAGTGTAGGCTCGGGGAAAGGCAATCAGGGGGAGTTCACCTGCTACAAGTGTGGCCAGCTGGGTCACAAGGCTTCGGTTTGCCCACAGAAGGGCGGAGGACAGATAGCAGCGTCATCTTCGGCTCGATCTCAGAGCCAGAGTCAGGGTAGAGACCAGTCGTTCTCGTGTTATCAGTGTTGTCAGGCAAGGCACATGAAGAGGTTTTGCCCGCAGTTGAGTGGCACATCTGGTGCATCTAGTTTGAGGCAGGCTCAGAGTCATCAGCTAGCTCAGTCAGTTCAAGCCTCGAGGGCCAATCAGGGGGCTTCATCGTCCCAGTCTGTGCAGCAGTCTTATGCTCCTAGAGGTGAGCAAGTGGATCAGGGGACTGTAGGGCGCGTGTATGCTGTTACTGCGCAGGATCTAGTAAAGGCTCCGTCAGTTGTGAGAGGTACCTTTCTATTTTGCAATTCGATTGCTAGTGTGTTGATTGATACGGGTGCATCTCATTCTTTTGTATCTACTGCATTTGCATCTGTGTTGGAGTTGGAGTTAGCACTATTGGCATCTCCTATTTGTGTTGTGTCACCTATCGGGGGTGAGTTGATTTTGAAACACGGATGTAGAGGTTGTGATATAGAGGTCGCCGATCATAGGCTTCCGTTTCCTTTTGTGGTTATGCCCATGAAGGGCTTTGATGTTATTTTAGGTATGGACTGGTTATCATCATACTGGGCAGTTATTGATTGCTACCGCCAGAGGGTCACTTGTTGTACCATGAGCGGGGAGTGTTTCCATTTGTTGGGGGACCGGGTTGGTAGTGTTTTGCCACCGGGGTATGATCCGCGAGGGTGGAGTGAGCTTAGTGGTCTACTTCCTGGCTTTGAGAGTGGCGAGTGTGATGAGACCCATATTGTATTGCCGAGGGTAGTTTGTGAGTATTCGGATGTCTTTCCCGAAGACCTCGTTGATTTGCCACCTCACCGAGAGATTGAGTTCTCTATTGATTTGGTGCCTGGCACGGCGCCGATTTCTATGGCACCTTACCGTTTTGCTCCAGCAGAGTTGGTTGAGTTGAAAGTTCAGCTCCAGGAAATGTTAGATAAGGGCTTCATTCGCCCTAGTGTTTCGCCATGGGGAGCACCGGCCCTCTTTGGTAAAAAGAAAGATGGTGCCTTGAGATTGTGTATCGACTACCGGAAGTTGAATCGGGCTACGGTTAAGAATAAGTATCCTATGCCCCGTATAGATGATTTGTTTGATCAGTTGAAGGGTTCCCGTTGTTTCTCTAAGATAGACTTGAGATCGGGTTACCACCAGTTGAGGGTCAGGGAGGAGGATATTCCGAAGACGGCATTCCGTACGCGGTATGGCCATTATGAGTTTTTGGTGATGCCATTTGGACTTACCAATACACCGGCAGTCTTTATGGACTTGATGAACCGGATCTTCCGGGAATTCTTAGACCGTTTTGTGGTCGTTTTCGTGGACGACATTCTGATCTATTCACCTTCAGAGGAGGAGCACGAGGAACACTTGAGAGTGGTGCTTAAGTTACTTAGAGCCCATAGGCTGTATGCCAAGTTTGGGAAGTGTGAGTTCTGGCTTGGGGAAGTCAAGTTCTTAGGCCATGTGGTATCCGAGAAAGGGGTGTCTGTTGATACATCCAAGACTGAGGCAGTGCAGGATTGGGCACAGCCTAAGAGTGTATTTGAGATCCGCAGTTTTCTGGGATTAGCTGGGTATTACCGCCGGTTTGTGAAGGATTTCTCCAGATTAGCTTCACCGTTGACTAGACTGACTCGGAAGGGAGTCTACACAGAATAAATAAATTGATGTTAGCAGGCAAGATTGGCTCACTCACATGAGCAATCGCCCTTAGTGCTAGGTAGCGAGCAAAGATGAGACAAGTGGCTTATTGTATTTGGAGCAAATAGAGAAGCTAAAATTATCCACTAGCTATGTTGCCTTAGTTGGAGCCAAGATGAGGTCTTGTTAGAGACTGACCATGGATATGAGAGTACCCACTTTTCCATGATGTGCTTGTTATGGATAGCTAGATGCGAGATCTCATTTGATGCCTGAGAGGCGAGCAAATAGAGAATTCGAGTTAGATGCTAAGAAGTGACTTGTGCGCTTAACAGGGACTAGACTAAGATCTGTATGGTGTGTGAGTTTAACATCACTCTTTGGAAGAGTTACTCCACTATAACATGCATTCGTACTGCATGTGCTTTTCGACCCGTTAGCAAGGTGAAAGAATGGATCCCTGCTTCTTCACCGTGTGAGTCCTAAAAGTCATTTTTCCCTAAATGACTTCACTTTGTGCCTTTTGTGACCTTTGACTATGTCATAAGATGAGGAGTTGATGTTCAGCTACTTTGGTATGTTGCCTGCGGTCATGTATGATTCGGTTTTAAGGGACATTATTGGGAAAGCGGTCAATTTCAAATTAAATGATATGAGGGTGAAGGGAAGATCATCTAGTTCTATATCTCTGCTCTATATTCATTGTCGACAACTCACATCGCTCTTTATGGGATGCTGATTGGGTGTGAATATAATGCGGGACCTAGGAGAGTCAAACATGCTCTTTGAGGGATTAGAGATGTTTTTTGGACCGATGTAGGTAGATGGGTCTGGGTACATGAGACACTATTTCTGTTCATTTTGGGTTGATGTCTCTATGCTAACTCATATTGAGTTTCTAGTATAGAGCTGTCACATGCAGATGTTCTCAGCGGTCGCACGGTGCATTGGCTAGTATGAGATTGTTCATTTTTTGGGGAGATTGAGATAGAAATGTGGTAGTGTCATGCCAACTCATGTGCGAGTGGGAGATGTTAGAAATTGGGCGCCCATGTGGCATGACCCATGACCCTTTTGAACCTTATCCATGTAAGTTTTGAATTCAAATTCAAATTCAAATTCAAAACTTATTTGGATAACCCACTCATGATATCTATATCTATCATATCAACTGATATGGATAGATGATATACTTAGCCTAAATATCTGATACGAAATATGGGATATGGGATAATGAAACAACGTATGTTTTTTCCTATACTGACCCTCTCCCATTAGAAAACAACGATCAAGCTTTTTGCACTGTGACTTGTGTAGGTGATACTCATATTGTGGTATCACTCCACTGCTGGGTGTTCGTTATTCGCATTTTTGAAGCACATGATTTACCCGCAAGATTCTTTGTTTCAGGTTCTATCACCTAATGTATGATCTTAATAATTTTACCTGTTGCGTTATACTTGATTTACAAATAATACTCAAGTAAGAAAGTTTAAGACCTGATCGGCGCTACATGACATCCATGTTTCAGGATCCACCCTACAATATGGGATAAAAAAAGTCAAAATAAGTGATTTTTGTTCTTAACCATAATTTTGTCATTCTTCTAATTGCTCTTGTTGAATTGTTTAGTTTCATCTTTAAACACTTTTGATTTGAAACTCGAATGAGACACGATAAATACAATTCATCAAAAATATAATAGGTTAAATAAGTTAATAAATTGGACCTTTTACACCAATCAGATGAAGACGTAACTATATTAAAAATAAGATAGTGAATGCCATTACTATAGTACTCCATTTGTCCTATTTTGATAATTCATTTTGAAAATTCAAACTTATTAAGGAGACATATTCACTTGAATTCAAATTTTAATTCATTAATTCCAAAAAAAAAAAATTTGACTTTTCAAAATAGACATTCATTTTAGGACAACTAAAAATGGAATAATGAACAACTAACATGAGATGGAGGGAGTATTTTTTATTTTTATTTTTATTTTTTTTTCCAGAATGTTAAATATGATTGGTTTGAAACTCAAATGAGACGTTATAACCATATAAGTTGCAAACAAACATCAACAATATTGGGAGGCATTCTTCATATCGTGATTTCTCTATTTAATTAGTAAAATTTTATTTACTATTGAATGTATTTTACTACTTTATATCACTTCTTACGTATGTTTCAAGGAAGAGAATGAATGAATTCCTTGAGAGCTTCTTTTCTTCTCCTTCAACGACCTTCTCTTCCCTTTCCTTTGTAAGAGGAGCTAATTTAAGCCCACTAAATTAATTAGGCCCAATAGTCCAAGGTTGGTGGGCCTGAATTTATCGCAAGTCCAAAATTGGTGGGCCCGAATTTATCGCCATCAAACGGACTGAATGGCTCTTAGCCTCGAAAAGGTTCGGATCCACGAACTTAGAGAATTACTCGGGCCTAGACTCGAAAAGGTATTGAGCAAGCCTAGAGATCCGAAGCACTCGGACTCGAAAGGGTTCGAATCCACGAACTTAGAGACTTACTCGGGCCCGGACTCGAAAAGGTATTAAGCAAGCCTGGAGATCCAAGGCACTCGGACTCGAAAGGGTTCGGATCCACGAACCTAGAGGTCCGAAGCACTTGGCTAAAAAAAGTGCAAAGTTTAGGGACATCTAGCATAATTTACTCTTTTCTATTTTCAAATCTTTTTAGGTGAATTTGTAATATATCTTTGTGAGAAAATGCCCAATGTTTTGTAATCACAAAAGCTAAAAAACTAAAATGTACTCCAAATTATTTAAGAATAGTAAAAATAATAAAATTGACTTACAATTGCTACATGTACTACAAAACATATTTGCGATGGATACAAATGTGATGTAATTTTATATCTATTTTTTTTAATGATTTAATGAATAGAAGATAGTTTGAATTTTATAACTACCTTTATTTTCCTAAAAAAATTTACAAAATGAATAAATATGAGAAAACTAAAAAACTTTACAGAGTTTCAAAACCCTTTGAGTTGTGTGTTTTGTATAATAGTATAGCCATTATGTTTAAAATTTCAAAAATGAAGTGGAAACGAGCTTTGCATTTGGGTCGGTTACACTTTTATTTGTTTATTTTTATTTTGAAAATCTCATATTTACATAATTTGTCAAGATTTTGTTGGAAGAGATTATAGTAATATGAGGGAATTAAATTAAAAAGAAACTAAGCTCTGGTGAATCAGTCTCATAATTATGGTTTTCGGTGAACACAAAGTAAGAGACAACTGTTAGAAAATAATGGTTTTTGAAAACTTTAATTTGAAATTAAAGTGGGACCCAATCGCCGGTTGAGATGTGTTTAAGTGGTTTTATATTTTCTTAAGTGAGAAGATTGCAATACATAAATAATGAACTGAAACCATTAAGTTGTGAATGATAATTGTCTCATAAAGTGGGTATCAATAAAGTTGGGTTTAGATTTGGACTTAGTTTTGGTTTGGACTGGGCCTAGACTTGTACTTGTGCATGTACTGGGTTTGGTCTTAGATTTGGACTTGGACCTAGTCTTGAGCTTTGAGCTGAGTTGTGCTGGGCTTAGTTTGTGCATGTGTTTGAGATTGGGCTTAGATCGGGTTGTGACCCAACACTTGTATCTATTTTTCAACCCATCTAGTCTAATTCTCAAAACTTATACATTGTATACATATTATGATTTATATAATGGTTTTGGAGTTTTGAACCTTTGTAACTCTGGCCTTAATGGCTAGTATTGATGACATTTGATGACCCCATTTTTTTTCTTTTTTTGATTGGCACAAAAAAATCTTTATTGATGAGAACATACAAAGTATGAAATTACATCAATAAAGAGGAGCTTGGAGCTAGCTTAAGCTCCTAGCTCCAGTTGGTGAACCACCAACCAACAAAGCAAAGAAAAATAAAATAAAATAAAAAATAACAGAGCCAACCAACAAAACAGACTCTAGTTGCATCCCTTGAAAAGCTGAGCAGAAACCACAAAATGTCAAGCAAACCAGTAGAAAATCACCCAAAATAATGCTGAAGCATACTGACATGTATTTAACCAAACACACCCACTAGGAGGCACCAGACTCCATTTACTGTGTTGCCTTCAAAACTGATATCCATGGGAATCTAGACACAACTTGAGATACACCAGCTCCTACACTTCTGTAACTGATGGTATATGTCACGCCCCAAAATTTGGACAATTAAATATAAAATTCAAACTAAACCCCAATTAATATTTCATCATCCAAATCTTAGGGGTGAAACAAAAAAAAAAAAAAAAAAAAATTAAACGCCAACCAAATCATCCACCATAATTTCATAACTAGCCAATACCTCCAACATTAAAGTAACAATACATAGTCAAAATAACTTCAATAATGTACGGTTACAAACCATGCCAAATTATCCCAATACTAAAGTAATAATAATAATAATAATAATAATAATAATAATAATAATAATAATAAATACATAACCTAATATCAACGCTAAGCTCAAGAAAACGAAAGAAGTTCAAACGACATGTCCTACGATCATAGTTATTTCTTATCACCACCATAGCCTCAACTAACGCTGCAAAAGAAGCTCGGCTGCGCTCAAACAAAATGCACCCGAGTTGCCAAGAGACAAAACGGGTCAGTATACAGGTATACTGGTATGAGTACGAGATTTAACACCCACGTGTTCACTAGACACAAACAAAAATACATTCAATTCTTGTTATAGGACAAAACAAGCAGTTCCATCTACACCGAGACAAATGAGTAGTTTCTCGAGATACGGTGGCATTTAGTTTCTTACCCGTACACAACGAAATATAAATTGAGTATAAAATAAACAAAATAATAATAAAAATATGGTGGGTCAGCCCTGCATTAAAAGTTAGTAAGACCCACCATCTTGCAAAAAAATAAAGTTAATATAATTTAATTATAAGTAACTTGCTGAAAAAGTATAAAAAAACACCGTTTCATGCTTAAATAATTTGAATTGACCAAAACTCAAAGAATAAAAGTTGTACATAATCAAATTTCCTAAAATGTAACATGAACGAATTTAGTAGAAACTAAACAGGTTGAGATAAAAACTTAATAGAAAATCCTAACCGAAATTCGATCGAAAAATCTGGAACTGAAAACAAAAAGAACTGCTGTAAGATGATTTTTTTCGAAAAAGTTCAAAACATGAAAAGTGTTCAGAATAATGTTTAATTCAGTTTACGCGTAACCAATAAAAATGAGCTCTTTTAATGGGTTAAAACAGCCTCTAAAATCTGCATTGCTAAAATGAATCGAAACTACTATAATCAAGATCATCTGATTATAAATTTTAATCGATCTTTTTAATAAAAATTTAAAACACAAAAGTTGTCTAGAATCACGTATACATGCCTCTGCTCAAATTTCATAATTTATTGAGGTCGTTTACTATTTTTCAAGATGTACAACTCAATACAATTCACACTATACCAATAAACTTATAATTAAATTATTTGTACCTTAACTCCACCACTTCGGTCTCTACTTCCGGCCTACACATATATCCCATGTGCTTCCCGTATACCTAACATCGCTCTGAAGCCAAACTTGCACGGGGATATCGTCCTGAGTTTGACTCACACTCCCCAGATGGTTAGCATATACGTACGCGCGTAAATCAAAGCACTCGTCTACTCATGAGAACGAAGCAATAATATATATCTACAAAACATCTCACTCATAAGAACAAACATAACGATGCCAAGCCTAAGGCATTTAAATAAATCTCATAATCCTCACTTTTTTTTATACACTCTTTCTCACCAACACTCAAATAAAACAACAATCCATGGAGTCATGGTGGAGTGTAAGTAATTTATCTATGTGTTCCTAATTTATTTTAATTTCATATATTCATAAGTGTGATTACAACCATAAAATAAATACATATAAAAGAATAATACCTGGTAGCTCGAAAATTAGTGGCCCGAATCGCCTCGAAGCCCAAAACGACGTCGTTTTGGGTTTTTTTTTTCCTCCTTTATTTGCTTTTGAATACAGACCAAAGAGAGAAAAGAGACAGAGAAGAGAAGAGAAGGGGAAGAGTGAAGAGGCGAGAGAGATGAGGAGGAAGAGAAGAAGATGGTGATGGCAGTGATCGCCGGTGGGTATCGTCGATCGCCACTTTCTCTGTTTTCTCTACTTTTTTTTTTCTAGTGGATCTGGATCTAAAGATGAAGGAAGAAAAAAAAAAAAAATTTGTTGGCTGATGATGACGTGTTGATGATGATGATGTTGATGAAGGTGTTGTTGTTGATGATGATGATGCGTTGATGAAGATGTTGTTGTTGATTTTTTATTTATTTTTTTTTCTGTGGATCTGGATCTGAAGAAAAAAAAATTGTTGGCTGATGATGATGTTGTTGAAGATCCAGCTTCTTATTCTTCTTCTGCTTCAGAATGTGTTTTAGAGGAAGACTGAGATTCTAGCAAATGATCATGTTCTTCTAGCAAACATATTGATCATTTTCAGAAAAAACAGAATAAGGCACACATATTGATCATTTGGCAAATATTCTAGCAAACATATTGATCATATTCTTCTTCTCCTCTGAAACACATTCTCGTAATGAATCAACAAGTTCTTTTGGATCTTCTTCAGAAAAACAAGAAAGAAAAAAAAAAAAAACCCCCCCAAAACGACGTCGTTTTGGGTTTTGAGCCAATTCTAGCCAACTATTTTCGAGCTACCAAACGGAACTGCATATAAAAATCCTAAACCTGACATACACAACCAATCAAAATAATTAAAATCAATCAATCACCTAAAAACCCTAAACCTGGCATACAAAACTAATCAAAATAATTAAAATCAATCAATCATCTAAAAACCCTAGACCTTACATATACAACTAATCAAAGTAATTAAAATCAATCAATCGTCTAAAAACCCTAAACTTTACATACACAACTAATCAAAATAATTAAAATCAATCAATCATTTAAAAACATTAAACCTTACTGTAGACACCCCATTTTTGACCGACCTTAAGACTCAGACGTCACTGATTGAGCGCTCGGTGATAGTGCATTTTGTGCTCGTTCTGAGGTTACGGAGTCTCGGCTGAGAGCCTTGCCTCCGGACTTCGAGACTCTATTGTGCTTTGCCTCGGTTTGCGAACCAGGTTCTGTTTTCTCTTTCCCGAAGGGAGGGAGAGGTCTCGTAGACCATCTCTCAGTGGCCGTAGGCTACGTTTCGTGGTCGTAGACCATTTTTCCCGTTTGGAGGCCAGTTTCTGGTTTTTAGAGCCGTCGGCCATGCGCCTCAGTTCGGGACCGCCTAACCACCTCCGTTTGCTCCGGGTTTTGGTACACACCTTGTTTCCTCTCCTTAGAGGGACACTGTGGCCCGAGAGACCACCTTCGTGGTCATGCGCCACCTCCGGTGCTTAACAGCTTGTTTTCGGGGCCCCAGGCCGCGCGTTTTGGCCCCCGAACCCTCGTTTTGCATCGGTTAGGGTTCATTTTTGGTGTGAACCTTTGTTTCATTGCTAGGAAGGTGGTAGGATGGTGGGAGACCAGAAATTCTTTTGAAAAATATTTTCTCTCTCCTCCAGCCGATTTTTTTGACAGAAAGCTGATTTTTCTTACTTTTGAGCCACAATTTCTGGTTTTTCATACCACCATTGTGTTGTGCACACCTGGGAGGCCAGCAATATGGGTAGGCCGACCAGTATTTCTTCTTGACCCTTTTGAACCTTGCTAAAAAGCTGGTTTTCCTCTCTCCTGGGTCACTTTTCTGGTTTTTCACCCTGCAGTTATATTCTACTCATCTGGGAGGCCACCTTTCTGGTATGGCCGACCAGAAATTCACCTTGACCCTTTTGAACCCTGGTCGACCGACCAGGGCATGTGGCCGGCCGACCACTTGAATTGGTCGGCCTACCTTCTGCTTTTTAGCCTTCTCAAGTGCTTCACAGTTGTGCCAACTGTGAAGCATTTGACCCACTGTCCGAGTTTTTAGCCCTCTTTTTGATCCTTTTTAGTTGGTTTTGACCCCCTTGCTTAGCTTCTTGGAGAAGCTTGACTCTTTTGTCAAGCTACTTGAGGAAGCTTGACCCTTTTGGTCTAGCTTCCTCAAGAAGCTTGACCCTTTTGGTTAAGCTTCTTTGAGAAGCTTTGCACCCCTCTTAAGGCTTCTTCAAGAAGCCTTGGCTCTTCTCCTCTATAAAACCAAGCCTCCATCTCCATTTGCAAGGGTTAGAAAAAACCAGCTGAGGCACATACATACAACTCTCCATATCCCTCTCATCCAAGCTCAAAACACCATTTTCCTTGGTCATTTACACTACACCTCATAGTCTACCACCTCTACCATCCATTCCAGCACCTTGGGACTGATTTACAGAGGTTGAAGGTTCACCAACTTGGTCCAGAAGTTGCTGCATTGCTGTGCTACAAGGGTAAGTCTCCATTTCCCATTTTCTTGCATTATTTTGCATGATATCTTAGCCCTGATTGCAAGCATTTTTGGGTTTTGTTATAAACTGTAAAGTGTCTTATTTTGCACTCCTCTTGAACTTTGATTAAGGATACTTTTCTGTTTGAGGTCTCCTACATCCTTGTATGCTTCATCTCTCTTTTAGGGCTTATTTTGCATGATATCTTAGCCTTGCTTGCAAGAATTTTCGAGATTTTCCATGAACTGAAAAAATTCTTATTTTGAGCCCCTCTTGAAGTTTGATTAAGGGCATTTTTCTGTTTGGGGTCATCTTCCTCTTGGCATGCTTCATTTCCTCATGATTAGGGCTATGCATTAGAGCATTCGCATTGGCCTTGGTTTGGCCTCTTAGCCACTGAATGTGTTTTTGAGAGCTAAAATCAGAGGGGGGTGACCCCCTCTCTCCTTGTCTTGTTTGTTGGCCCTTTTGGCCTTCCAAAGGGCCCCTTACTTGCATGTTGTGAAGTCACTTTTTGGGCCCAATTTGGTGAGTTTCAAGGTCTGTCTTAGCTTTGTCCGGAGCCTCTTTGACCATATTTTGTGTCCCTCATACATGTGTGGAACAATCCTCCTCAAGGCCTTTCAAGAGGACCTTTCATTGCATGCTTCCTTGACCCATTTCAGGGCCTTTTTGGTGAGTTTTAGGGCTGTCATAATTGATTTCCAGAGTTGGTTTTGCCATGTTAAGTGTTCTTGTTGTATGTGTTGAGTAACCCCTTGCATGGCCCTCCAAAGGAGCTCATCATTTTTGCATGCATTGGATGCTTTTCAGTGGTTATTTGGGGTTTATTTGACATGTCATGTTACTGTTTTGGGCTGGTTTGGTGACCTCTCTTATGCTTCATATACATGCCATGTAAACCATGCTTACTAGCCTAGGTTGCATGTTGTTTTAGCCCTTCATGTTAGCACTTTTTGGCCATGCTTTGAACTAATATTGTGCATATTTTGGGACTGCCTTGGCTCTGTTTTTGTACTTCATGATCAAATAATCCTTGCTTTGCATGATTATAGTTCAATGCATTTGCCTAGTTTTGAGTTTCGGGGCCTCTTTCATGCATTGGGTGCCATATTTCCATGATTCAGGACCATTGCGCATCATATTTCAGTGCTGGAAATTGCATGTTTGTATGCCATCTTTCATCCCTTGCCATGCTTTGGTAGAGTGGCATTTGATGCCTTAGGTTCGGTCCTTGGTATTCGTGCATGTGTGCACGCATTTCGGTTGTCTCATTTTCATCTAATGGCCACTGATGTGAGTGTGGCTGAGGTTCATTCATGTTGGTGTAAGTCCATCGTGCATTGTGTATGCCATTTCGGTCCATAGCGTTGCATATGCTAGGTTGCATGTTAGAGCATTGTATATGCCATGTTACATCGAGCATTGTGTATGCCATTTCATAGCATTGCGTATGTTAGGTTGTATGTTAGTCGCATTGTGTATGCCATCTCATTTGCATTGTGTTTGGGATAGGAGTTAGCCTAAGCACGAGAAACGAGGGACGTTTCGTACTCCGAGTGACGGAACGTGTCTCAATTCCCGGTTACCGACACTCCGGATTACCCATGATGGAGTTTAGGTCTTGTTGTGTTTTCATGTGCATTCATTTCACATCGAGTCGTGCAATTCGACTCCTCGGCCATCATGCATCGAGATGCGTGATTGGTGGCACGAGGATCGAGGACTACACTCCCTGAAGATTAGTCATGCATACATATGTGAAAATACTTTGCCATGCCCCTTTCTTGCTCTCTGTTGCAGCAAATCAGAAATCAGCAGCCTTCTAGAGCTTTGCACAGCATTCCAGCATTAATTGCAAACAGAGGCGAATTGGGGCATCGCAATGGATTTCCGCGCCAGGCAACTCAAGCATGCATCATTCATCATTTGGAACAGAGCTGAGACGGTCCATGGATTTTCATGCTAGTTTATTCGCTTTCCTAGTTAATTTGTTAATTAATTAGGGTTTTGCAATATTTAATTAGCTAGAGTAGTTAATTATTTATTCGGACTGCATTATTTATTCGGACCCTCCGAGCAAGGGCAATTGTGTAATAAGTGTGCGTGTGTGTGATGTATGTCTTCCAACCCCATGTCTTTCTCCCTTTTATTTACCAGCTTATGATGGTTAGTTTAGGGCATGTTTCAATTAGCATACTTATGCTCGCATGTTTGCATCCATTCATTTGTCTTGCATGCACCGGGCTTGGCGCATCATACTGACTGCATCGTATTTCAATTCCAAGTTGAATACGTGTTAGTGTTGCATTTCACATACCATGTTTAGAATAGCCGAGCTTATCTTAGTTGCATTTTTGCATGTGTTGCATTAGGCATTTCTGTATAGTTAGGATCATGCATTGATTTCTAACATAGCTTCTGTTTTGGCTTGGAGTACTTGGTAAGTGTTTATGCGTTAGCATCCTTGCATGCGTGTGAGTGACTGCCATGATAGCATGCTTACCATGAGGCTATGTGTTTATGTGATATATCTGCCTGAATGCCTGTGGGTGAAGGTTGGATTATTTGGATTGGAACAATTCATTGATTGCGAGTTTTAAGCCCACTAGATAGTGGCAAATCACCATGTTTTCTAAGCCCACCCGAGGGTGGCAAATCCACGTCTTAGCCTACTTGCGAGTAGCATCATCAAACCATTTTCAAATAAACAAACATGAGATGTGTTGTTCTAATTCAGGCGACCCAGTCTATACTTGTATGCCGTGCGCATCACGTAGTAAATCTAGGCTAATAACCGGAATAAGAATGCATAATGTTCTCAAAACTCGATATCTTGGTTAGTAGAGGCCGATCTTTGATCGGGCGAGCGGGGGTGCTCACGAAGTGACCTTCCCCAATCATACCCAAGTTCCCGAGCCGAGGCAACTTTGGTGATGACGGACACGTGGCCTTAGGCAACGAGTCAGGGTTTCCTAAATTCCTCCAAAATAAAATATTTAGGTGGCGACTCTGTATCTGGCAAAGTAGTCCATGTTTGGCACTTCTTTCAAAAAAATCTGTTTTAAAAAACGATTTGCCGGATTTGGACTCTTTGATGATTCATTGGTCTTGCATTGCACTCTGCGAGATTAGATACAGGACCGTGACATTGAGTCCTGAACTGTAGTGAGCCCAAATGAACAAAACGGGATTTCCTCCCGGGACGTTCGGGGACGTCTACACTTACATACACAACTAATCAAAGTAATTAAAATCAATCAATCGTCTAAAATCCCTAAACTTTACATACACCACTAACCAAAATAATTAAAATCAATCTATCATTTTTATGTAAATACAAAATCAAACTAACATCAAATAAATAAAAAATATATAAATAAAAACAACGAATTAAACATAAATCAGGGGAAGTGAATTTTGTACTCACAATTATTTTTTGAAGATCAAGAAAATATTTGAAAAATTAATAGAGCCACCAAAACAAAACCCTAACCCTTTCTTTTCCTTTCTCTCCTCTCTTTTTTTCTTCCTCCCGCCGTTCCTCTCTCTTGGTTGTACTCTCTATTTTGTGATTAATCTCTCTCTCTCTCTCTCTCTCTTTCTCTTTCTCTACCCAGTGGCTACTGCCTTTGTTTTTGTTTTCTCCTTTCTTTTTTTTTTTTTTTTAATTATAACCTAATCACATCCTGTATAACCAAATGGCTATTCTATTATATAATACAAATACAATATAAATATAACATAAATAAATATGATATATATTTTATTTTATTAAATAACTACAACATATATAAATATGCTTTATAAAATCAATACATGTAACACCCTTTTTTTATATATAAATATAAATATTCAAATTAATTATATACAATTAACTATCATATTAAATTAATTAAATACCACATTAAATTAACTAAACAACAAATTAAATTCTCATGTAATTACGCAATTAATAAAGTCAAAAATAAAATAAAGTAATAATAATAAATAATGACTTACGAAAAATCAGGGTCGCTACAGTATATGCATTACCCTCAACCTCCACGACTTTTGAATCTGTACATCTCTGGGCAAAAACAAAGTGGCTTCTTCACTTCTGTAACTGAAGAATAAGCTAGCAAAACAGAGATACCTTGACTTAACCCATCAAAAACTCCACCCAACTCAGTACATCCGAGCTCCTCCAAAGTACAACCTGATCTGCCCTAAATTACAAATGAAATCATTGGTTGAAAAATGAAACTCTTTCAGATATGAATTCAACCACAGAGTAATCCTAGTCTTAATCAATTCACACAACTCAACCAAATTTGGGTTAGCTGCCTGAAAAACACATTCATTTCTAAGTTTCCAAATTGACCACAACAGAACCAATGGGATAGCACTCCAAATCTTTCTTTCCAGCCTCTTCATCCCTCCTCCAGCCCACTATAACAGCAGCTGATCCACTGAGCCTGGTAATGCCCCTTGAGTCCCCCACCAATTCAATATATCAGTCCATACACTCCACACAAAAGGACAACAGATTAACACATGGTTCACAGACTCACTAACTGCCTTGCAAAACACACATAGACCAACCACATTCCCAGTCAGAACACCAATTCTTTGTAAAAACTCAACAGTCTTGATTCCTTTTTTCAAGCTAACCACCCAAATACTTGAACTTTAGGGGGGACAAAATTAAGCCACACCAACTTAGTAATTGGGAGAGTTGGGCCAATATTACAGTCAGCAAACCTATACAATGATGCTACAGAGAACAAACCTGAAGTTGATGTTGTCCAAACAGGCCTATCCACCTGATCAGACCTCACTGCAGGTCTTACTGCTAATTGATTCAGGAGATTTTGGAGCTTCACCTCCTCCCACACATACAACACTCTTCTGAATGATAGATTCCATCCTCCTAGTGTATCTTCCCTATCATAGATATCCCTCAGAGTATCACTTTTCTCTAGGGACAATCTATATAGACTTGGGAACTCATCTTTCAGACAAAGATGATGACACCATCTGTCAACCTAGAAGCTAATCCTTCTGCCATCCCCAACTTTCAACTGAAAATTGTTCACAAAGACTTCTTGAAGATTGTTTCTATGCTCATCAAAAATTGTGATGCCTTTCCACACAGTTGACTGGTTACTTCTAAGAATAGAGAATGACAGCCAGCTTGTAACCTTCAGCTTATACCTGCTGCATATAACTCTCTTCCACAAAGCTTCACTCTCACACCCAAACCTCCACCACCATTTTAGTAATAAGCAAATGACCTCTCTCACTCTCCTAATGCCTAACCCTCCTTGTTTCACACTTTTGCACAACTCCCTGCATCTAACCATATGGATTTTCCTCTTAAGTTCTGATCCACCCCACAGAAATGTAGCTTGGAGCCTCTCAACTTCTTTAGCAACCCCTTCAAACATTCTAAAAAGTGACAGATAATAAATTGGTAATGAAGATAGGATAACTTTAACAAGTGTTAATCTCCCAGCAAAAGACAACAATTTCCTTTTCCACCCAACTAGCCTACATCTAATTTTATCCAAGATAGGCTTTCATGTAGCTTTTTTCTTTGGATTAGCCCCTAGAGGTAACCCAAGATAGCTGATTGGTAGTGCCTTTACTTTGCAGTTCAAGATTGAGGCAAAAGCAACCATATTTTCATCTGAAACCCCCACACCACACACAACACTTTTATGATAGTTAATTCACAGCCCAGATAGTAACTCAAAGCATCTTAGCACCCTTTTCAAGTTCCTCACATGGCTAAGGCTTCATTGATGACCCCATTGATGTTAGTCTTCATGGCTAAGGCTTTCCCCTATTAGTATAAATAAAGGCCTTTCTCTTCTGTAACAACCCCGACCTATGATTAACACTAATTCATGTTTAAGTATGCTAAATAAGTAATTAAGGAGAAATCTCGAGTCGATTATATGTGTATTGCATCATTTTGTGTTTATATCTGTTTAACATAGAAAGATCTGTTCACGTCTTAGGCCTCGTTTGGGAACAGGCTAATTTAGTAACTTCTTGGCTATTTGGCTAAAATATGAGCTAAAAAAAACTAGTATGTTTGGGATGACTTTTTGGCTTTTTACGACAAGATGCGCAAAAAGTAGAGAGAAAATAGAATCTTTGACTTTTTGGTATGGATTGTTAGCTTTTGACTTTTTTAGTAATTTTTTGACTTTTTGGCTAAACCGGTCGCTTCCCAAACGAGGCCTTAGTTTTGATTTGCGAATTGAAGGCCTTATCGGCCTCTGACTCAGAAATTGACTTGATTTATATGTTAATTAGGATTTATGCAATTTTATAGTAAGTTTAATTAAAAGTCAATTTGGAACGATTAAATTAGATTAAATTAATTTCCTTTTATTTGGCTTTAAATTAATTACACCTTTGTCCAAATCTAATTAAGGCATTAGTGAACTTCTTTGAGCACCAAACACTCCCAATTCATTCCTTTGGTGATACAAACGGGAGAGTGAGGGAGAGAAGGGAGATTTGGTCCAAGACTTGAGAATTTGAATTCAAAACCAAGGATTGCTAGAATTGTTGTCTAAGTGAAGAAGATTATAGGGTTTCAACTTCAACTCTTGTAGATTCAAGCCTCTAGGTAAGGGATTAAACTCTTAATTGAGTAATTAAGTTGGGTTCTACAAGATTATTGATGAATTAAGTGAATTCATGTAGGAATTGCACCAGAATTGGGAAGATTTGGGCCATAGCATGCATGCATGTTCATTTCTTCACAAATTGGGCATGCTTTCAAAGACTTCTTTCATGCATGTGTTAATCTCACTTACATTTTGGTTATTTATCATGTTTTCTATCCAATTGTCAAGTTTGATCATGTTTTGAAGAGGTTGAGTTCAAGAAAATTCTTGCATGTTGTGTTCTTAAAACATTCATAAAGTTTATGTTAGAATTTTGTTCAATTGGCATACTTTTGGGCCTTGATTTCATGAAATGATCTTTAAACCATGATGTTTTGTGAGTTTCTAAATATTTTTCAGAATTTTGGCCCAAGAGGATGAGTTTTGAGTTGTTAGGTTCATGTTTTGAAGCTTGGGAGTAAATCTGGAAAATCCAGAATTTTGCTTCCACGCTCGAGCGAGGGATCCTACGCTCGAGCGACCGTCTTTGTTTTCATTCTTCCGCTCGAGCGACAAAAGGCTGGCTCGATCGTAAATTGCAAGCTCTCAGGAATTTGCGTGTTTAGACGCACGCTCGAGCGACAAGACTTGCGCTCGAGCAAGGAGCTGTGTCTCACGCTCGAGCGAGCGTAGAGCGAGCGTCGAGCGGAGATTTCATGCAACCAAAACTTTTTCACATTTTACAGACCGCTCAAGCGAAGGAGTCCACGCTTGAGCGACAACTCACTTTTGGCATGTCCGCTCGAGCGAAGAAAGTCACGCTCGAGCGAGACCCCTGTTTCAACAAAAATTTGGCTAAGTGTTTCAAGTACATTTTTGCATCCTCATTCCATCCTAGACATTCCTAGGCCATGTTTAAGACTCCATAATGAGGTTAAAGGCTAGAGACACACTAAGAACAATGAAATAAGTTATGTTTAAACCAAGCGTGTGTATTCAATGTATGTATCTACCATGTTATGTAGGTCATGCGCCTCAAGATAAGTGAATTGCCCACTTTACCATGTGATTGGAGCTACTGATTATCTGTGAGTAATAAATCTGTAAAATTATGTTTAACTTTAATTATTTTCAGATGATATGAGATGATAAGTTTCTGAAATGCTATGTGTTGTATGAATGAATGATTGTCCAAGTTTCTTTGAACGTAATTGTGGTATCCTTAGCAAAGGCCCTCGCCCAGGGGACATAATACTGTGGCTTATGGTCATGAGGCCCTAGCCCGGGGGTTAATACCATGGCACAGGCCCTCGCCCGGGGGAAACAATACTGTGGCACAGGCCCTCGCCCGGGGGAAATAATACCATGGCCGATGTATGAGATATGATACCTGGTACTGGAGGTTCCTTTATGGGACTTAATAAGCTTGACCCAAGAAACATGTTTGTGCTAATGGATGTACCACACATGAATTTGAATATGGACAAGATTATGATTCTGTTCTGTTATCTGATTATGATTCTCTTTGCTATGAGATTTAAGATATGTTATGGATAACGTTCATTAAAGTCTTTACTCTGTTATTATTCACTGGGCTTTAGCTCACTATTTATATTATGTATGTAGGTGAGCAAGCACATGACCAGGCCCAGAGTTGATGGCCTAAGTCTCAATTTTGGTCAGCCAACCTTTGTGCCTCCCGAGGAGGTTCCGATTGAAGTCAAGTTTCATGGTTGTTTTTGTAATCATGTTAAGTTATGTTTATACCATGTTGTGTTTGGACAAAACGTCTGGTAATGTGTATCTAGAAGTGATGTGTAAAGTTTGTATCACTATTATAAAAAGTTTAAAGTTAACATTTCCATGTATGTCTGCACAGCTCTATGGACTATGTATGTCTTGACTAATTGCTTCCGCAGCCTCTGCTATATGTTATCATGCCAAGAGGCCTTTGGTAATCGAGGGATTACTGGCCGGTTACGATGCTAAACCTATAGGGGCGGGTTTGGGTCGTGACAAAGTGGTATTAGAGCACGAGTTATACCGCACACATGAGTCCATATGAGCTTAGCATGTCCTAGTAAGAAGTAGGGGCATTCCATCTACATGTCTAAGTGTATTTATTTGAAAGTGAAAGCATAAATTCAATTATGATCATGTGAATTTAAATAAAGTAGCAAGGACTATTTGCCTATGTTTACAAAGTTTTGTTTACCTATAGTAAATGGACAATGCAAGAAGTGATGATACAACAGGGTCCTCAGATGCCCGAATGAACAGAATGGAACAAATGCTTACGGCTTTAACTGAAGTAGTAATGTAACAGAAGAGGCAACAACCTTTACCGCCTCCACCCCCGCCGGTTCAAGTTGAAGCGGGCAATAACGACATAATTAACATGACTCAGAAGTTTATGAAGATGAAACCACCGACTTTCTTGGGTGGCATTGAACCACTAAAGGCAGAAACTTGGTTACTGGAAATGGAAAAGTTATTTGAAGTGTTTCCCTGTTCCGAGGTTCAAAAAGTCTTATTGGCCATCTACACTCTGAAGGACGAAGCTCGGAGATGATGGTTATTAGTTCGGAATGGTAATGAGAACATGGCATGGGATCAATTTAATACAATTTTCTATGACAACTACTTTTCCCAGTGCTTCCGAGACTGGAAGGTTTCAGAATTCCAGGAACTCAAACAAGGCAGAATGTCTGTAGCTGAGTATGAGGCTAAGTTTACTGAGTTAGCCAGGTTTGCTCCTCATATGGTGGACACGGACTACAAGAAGGCCCGCAAGTTTGAGAGTGGGTTGGATTTAGATATACTGGATCGGGTGGAAGTTCTTAAGCTCTCCACGTACGTGAATGTTCTAGATAGAGCACTGATGGCAGAGGCCATTCTAGCAGCAAGGAAACAAACTACAATTTCCCCAACTGAATGGAAAGGCAAGAGGGCCGGGTTTAATTTCAGGAAGGGTTGATCATTTTCAAAAAAGCAGAACACAGGATCTTCCAGTAATTCTAGCCAAAGCAGTGGGTCCGTACCAAACTGTACAGATTGTGGCAGGAGACACAGAGAAGTGTGCCATCGTGTGTCAGGTGCCTGTTACCAGTGTGGCAAGGTTGGCCATATGATAAAGGACTGTCCAGTGGGATCTGGGATTGCCAGTCACCCTGCAGTGAGTTCAGCTGGGTCAACTTCAGTGGCCAAATCAAACATCAGAACTAATGCCAGGGGCAATAATGGAAATGAGACATTGAGACAATAGAGAGTATTCGCCTTGGTGCCTGGAGATGTACAAAACACTGAATCAGTAGTGTCAGGTATCATTTCTATCTGTGCTCAGAATGCATATGTGCTGATTGATTCTGGTTCCACACATTCATTCGTATCACATGCGTTTTCCCAGAAATTAAATAGACCATTAGAATCTATGAACTGTTTTCAATCTGTATCTACACCGTCTGGGGATTCTATGATATGTGCTTATGTTTATCCGGCATGTGATCTTATGATTGGCGAAATGACATTGTATCTTGATTTATTACTCTTGAGCATCGATTATTTTGATTGTATTCTATGTATGGACTGGTTGACTAAGTACTGTGCCACCATTGATTGTGTGAATAAATCTGTTGTATTTCGTCCACCCGGTATGCCTGAGTTTACTTTCACTGGAAATAGGGTAGTTCCTCCGCCATACTTGATTTCACTTATGAAAGCTAAAAGGCTGCTAAGAAAGGGGTGTCGGGGCTATTTGTGTAGCGTGTTGACTGTGCCTCTAGATAGTGCCAGTGTAGAACCTATTCTTGTGGTTTGTGACTTCCCTGATGTGTTTCCCGATGATCTACCCGGGAATTTAATTGATAGAGAAATTGAATTTACCATCGATGTAATACCTGGAACACAACCCATCTCCAAGACTCCATATAGGATGTCGACTTTTGAATTGAAGGAATTAAAAGTCCAACTTCAAGAACTCTTAGACAAGAAATTCATTCGCTCGAGTACCTTACCTTGGGGTGCTCCAGTCCTATTTGTCAAAAAGAAAGACGGATCTTTGAGGCTATGTATTGACTATCGGGAATTGAACAAGGTGACCATTAAGAACAAATATCCATTACCTCGAATAGATGATTTGTTTGATCAACTCCAAGGAGCCAAAGCGTTCTCTAAAATTGATCTTAGGTCCGGTTATCATCAGTTAAAGGTTAAAGCGGAAGACGTAGAGAAAACTGCATTCAGGACTAGATATGGACACTATGAATTCTTGGTAATGCCATTTGGAGTAACAAATGCACCTGTAGCTTTTATGGATCTAATGAACAGGGTTTTCAAACAATATCTCGATGAATTTATCGTTGTGTTTATTGATGACATTTTGATTTATTCTAAAGACATGGAAGAACATGAGAATCATTTGAGAACTACCTTACAGATCCTGAGAGAAAAGAAATTGTATGCTAAATTGTCCAAATGTGAATTTTGGCTTGACAATGTGGCATTTTTGGGGCATGTAATCAACAAGGATGGTGTCTCTGTTGACTCTCAGAAAGTCGAAGCTATTGTGGACTGGCCTAGACCGACAAATGTAACAGAAGTTAGACGTTTTCTGGGACTGGCTGGTTATTATAGAAGATTTGTGAAAGATTTCTCAAAGCTTGCAATGCCATTGACACAATTAACGCAGAAGAATGTACAATTTGATTGGAATGGTCAGCGTGAATCAGCCTTTCAAGAATTGAAAACCAGACTGGTGACTGCACTAATCCTAACTTTACCTAATGGTACTGATGGGTTTCAAATTTACAGTGATGCTTCGTATAAAGGGCTGGGCTGTGTATTGATGCAAAATGGAAAGGTAATTGCCTATGCTTCGCGACAACTCTATCCTCATGAAAAGAATTACCCGACCCATGATCTTGAACTGGCAGCTGTGGTGTTTGCCTTGAAAATCTGGCGTCACTACTTGTATGGGGTAACTTGTGAAGTGTCTACTGATCATAAAAGCTTGAAATATTTCTTCACCCAAAAAGAATTGAACGTGAGACAGAGGAGATGGTTAGAGCTAATCAAAGATTATGATCTATAGATTTTGTATCACCCAGGGAAAGCTAATACCATAGCAGATGCCTTGAGCCGAAAGTCAATGGGGAACCTGTCATGTTTGCTTACTAGCCAGAAAGAATTGTTATATGACTTGGAAAAGAATGAGATTGAGATTGTGATGCGTGAACAGGGCGGAATACTAGCCGTTATTTGCGCTCAGCCTGCAATTGTAAAAGAGATCAAAGAGAAGCAACTTGAAGATGAATACTTGAAAAAGGTTGTAGAATAACTTGATTCAAAATCGAGGCTAGGGTTTGTACTTGAGAATAATGTGCTGAAATTTCAGAATTGTCTTTGTGTGCCTAATTGTTATGACTTGAGAAAACGTGTTATGTCTGAAGCCCACAATACTAAATTTGCTATGCATCCAAGGAATACAAAGATGTACCATGATTTGAAATAGAACTTCTGGTGGCCTGGAATGAAAAAGGGTATTGTAGATTTTGTGGCTAGGTGTTTACATTGCCAACAAGTCAAAGCTGAACACCAACGACCCGCTGGTTTATTACAGCCGCTTCCAATACCGGAATGGAAATGGGAGCACATTACCATGGATTTCATTGTGGGATTGCCTCGCTCTTCTCGAGGTATGGATTCTATTTGGGTTATAGTTGATCATTTGACTAAGTCTGCTCATTTCCTGCCTGTTAAAACTATTTATAATGCGGATAAGTTGGCTAACATGTTGTAGACGCGCCCGTGGGCTTCACTCTACAGTTCGGACTCCCTTTTTTGTGTGTTGCGGTTCTAAATCTGAACCAAAGAGTCCAACTCTGGCAAATCGTTTTGAAGAAAAACAGATTTTTGAAAAGAAGTGCCAAACATGGACTGCTTTGCCAGATTACAGAGTCGCCACCTAAATATTTTTAAAATGGGAAATTTAGGAAACCCTGACTCGGTGCCGAAGGCCACGTGTCCGTCATCACCAAAGTGGTCTTGGCTCGGGAGCTTGGGTACGATCGGGGAAGGTCAGCTATGAGCACCCCCTTTCGCCCGGTCCGAAGACCGGCCTCTACTAACCGTGATATCCGTTTTTGAAAACATTATGCGTTCTTATCCCAATTATTAGCCTAGAATTACTATGTTATGCGCACAGCAAACAAGTATAGACTAGATTGCCTAATTTGGAAATAAACATTGCATATCCGTTTTGTCTCGAAAAACGTGTTGGTTTTTGCTACTCGCAAGTAGGCTAAAATACGGATTTCAATGAGTTGTTCCAACTCACGCAATCCAACCTTCACCCACAGGCATTCAAACAGTTTATCTCACGTAAGCATTTAGCCGCATGGCAAGCATACTGTCATGGCAACATTCACACGCATGCGCTATGCTAAAGCATAAAAACTTACATCGTTCTCCGTGCCAAAACAGTAAACTAGTTAGCAAACATGCATGACCTAGTTTATGTTAAGTGACTAATGCATCGCATACGGGATGTAATCTAGACAGGCTCGGCTATCCTAAGCATGGTACGTGAAATGTTACAATTATCACGTTTTCAAATTGGAATTGGAAATACGGTGCAGTTTGAATGATGTACCGAGCCCGGTGTATGTTTAACAAATGCATGAATGCACGCACGCATTGCATAAGGTATGCTAATTTGGATGTGCCCTAATCTACCACCGTAAGCAGGTAAATAAAAGGGAAGAAAGAAATGGGGATTGGAAGACATACACCCACTCACACACACTTATTACAAATTATGCCCTCGCTCGAAGGGACCAAAATAATAATACAGATTCACTAACTACGCAAGCTAATTAATTATTACAAATTAACTAAATTAATCAGATAAATTAACTAAGTTAATTGAAGCAGTAAACCGCCTCGGGATGAGGTCCGGATGCAACACGCGCTCGGGATTGGCTCGGAACCACACTGCCATGCACGGATTGCCTCTGTTTCCTCTGCTCTCCTCCTCAGAAAATTACCAAAATCCCAGGAGTGCCTCTCAGGGCACTGGGGAGTACCACCGGCTGGGGTAGAACACCACCGGCTGAAGGAGGAGGCCACCGGCACTAGATTCACTCATCGGCTGCCGATTGGCTGCCGGTCGGCACTAAACAGTGCCGGTCGGCACAAAATACCTGCAGAACCTGCAACTCACAGCAGCAGAGGGCAACAAATTGCATGGCAATGTAATTCAAGTCATTTATGCACTAAACATGCCCCTTATCATGTTAGTGACTCAAGGGGGCATGTGCCTCGATTCCCGGACCACCAATCGCGCATTTCCATGCGTGATGGCCCAAAGGATCAAGTGTGCAAATTTGATTTCAAATGCATGCAAATCACATAGGCACAAAAGGGTGCCAAACCTCTATCAAACTCACTTCAAGAGACTTGGCATGCATGTCAATGTGATGAAGCCCTAAGCATGTTAACTAGGCATGCAACATGGACAATGCAAGGTGCTCATGCAAGCATGCAAACAAGCATATAAGGCAAGCATGAAAACCAATGAAATGATAGACTTAGACATGGATTAGGTGACTCAAGAAGGCCTAAAATTAGTAGCCAAATGCTAAGTCATGAGGGCCAAATACACATGCACATATACGCATGTTAAGGCACCAACACTTAAGCATAACAAACAACATTCAAGCACACTTGAAATGAGGCACAAGCATGGACTAAAAGCATGCATTAAAAGCTCTGAAATTCATTTCAAACATGATGCCAGATCATGCAATGAAGCATGCCAAACAAAGCATGCAAATGACCTAGGCTTAAGGCAAGCTAATAGGGCATTGAACCACACCTATGCAAGACAATTATGGCATGCCTTAATCAACCCAAAACGGACTTTTAGCATGTCAAAATAGGCCCAAAGGACCACTTAGATGGCATCTAAGAAGCTTGAAATCAAGGGCATGCAACATGACCAAAACATGGGGCATTTAACACTAGCTTAAGAAGTCACAAAGAGGCATGCAATGTAAACATACAAGCACTTCTAGGGGACTAAAATTGCATGTCAAGTGGCCCCAAACCACCAAAATAATGCAAACAACACATGCTACACATGCATGCTCTTAAGGCCAACAAGCCAAATGCAAAGGGGCTATATTAAACATGCTAAGATTGACCAAAATACTTATGGACAGACCTAAAACATGGTAATATGAGCACGAAATCTTCACAAACACAAGTCTAAAACATGCTAGAAATGGAGGCATACAACCTAAGCATGTTAAGGCATAAAGAGGCATTACAAGGCAACTATACTAAGCATGCATAGGAGACCAAAACCAACTTAGAGGCATGTTATATCATGGCAATATAAGCATGGAAAACAACCAACGCATGCTCAACACACACTCAAGCATGAAGCTCCATAAGGAAGCCAAAACTTGCCCTTTTCAAGGACATCAAGGAGAGGGGGTGGCCCTCCCCTTTCTAGGACTTTAAGGCACCATCTCCACCACTGAAATCCCTCAAGATTTCAGTGGTGGAAAGGTCCAAGCACACAAGTCTCGGATCTCTCCAAAATAGCACAAAAATGAGCCCTTTTCAAGGCCTAAAGGGGGTCAAACTCCCCCAAACCACAAAACACTCTTAATAAACAATAAAGAGGGTTAAAAAACAGAACTCTTTTGTGTTATAGACCAGGCACAAAAACTATTTTAAACTAGGCAAAAATGGAGTGCAAAAATGGGGTAAATAAAGTAAGTTTCTTACCCTTGATGATCAACTTCACAAAGGTTGGAGTTGTTGGTTCCTTGAGCTCCAAACCAGCCAAGAACACCAAGAACAAGCCCTTAGCACTTCAATTCCAAGAGGAAGGTGAAACACTAGGTGTTGGTGAGCAATAGTAAGTCACAAACACCTAGTGTACAAAACAAGAGAGAAAGAGAGAGATAGGATAGATACACAAAATCTAACCTAAAACCAGAGCTTCTCCCTCTCCTAAAATGTCTAACTCTCCAAATCTTCTAACCCTTGAGCCAAGAGAAGAGCCTTCTCTTGTATAGGCATGAAAACTTACAAGTTAAGCAAGCCTAAAGGCTCATCCCTCCATACACGTGTATGGAGGGGAGCAAAAAGTGATACAGCTGTCTAAAAATATCTGATAAAGCAGCTGCACAACAGTCGGCAGGGCAAAATGGTCATTTTGCCAAAAATAGTGCCGACCGGCACAAAATAGTGCCGATGGCAACTCTAGCCAGCCGGTGGCCTCTAGCCCCAGCCGGTGGTGTGTAGGGATGCCTCACAAAGCATTTCCTGCCCTTCCAAGGCAAAACACAAGTGTTGGGTGCAAAACCAAACACAAAACGGTCGAGTTCGGAAGTCCTGAGGCAAGGCGCACGAGCCGAGAACTCCGGGAACTCCAAACGAACACAAACATGGATAATCACCGAGTGTTCCAACGGTGACGTCCAAGTCTTGAGGACGGTCAAAAATGGGGTGTCTACACATGTATGTGAACGAAATTGTGAGATTGCATGGTGTACCAGTATCTATTATACCTGACAGAGATTCGAAGTTTACATCAAGATTCTGGCAAAGCTTGCAACAAGCCTTGGGGACAGAATTTAGGTTAAGCAGCGCCTACCACCCACAGACAGATGGTCAGACAGAGCGGACCAATCAAACCTTGGAGGACATGCTCAGAATGTGTGTGTTAGACTTCCAAGGAAATTGGGTGACTTATTTACCATTGGCTGAATTTGTGTATAACAACAGTTACCATTCGAGCATTGGAATGGCTCCCTATGAAGCCTTGAACGGAAGGAAATGCCGATCTCCGATATGTTGGGCCGAGGTAGGCGAGAAGCCGTTGTTGGCCTAAGTCTCAGTTTTGGTCCAGAGTTGAGCAGGCACATGATCAGGCCCAGAGTTGATGGCCTAAGTCTCAGTTTTGGTCAGCCAACCATTGTGCCTCCCCGAGGAGGTTCCGATTAAAGTCAAGTTTCATGGCTGTTTTTGTAATCATGTTAAGCTATGTTTATACCATGTTGTGTTTGGACAAAACGTCTGGTAATGTGTATCTGGAAGTGATGTGTAAAGTTTGTATCACTTTTATAAAAAGTTTTAAGTTATTGGTTCCATGTATGTCTGCACAACTCTATGGACTATGTATGTCTTGACTAATTACTTCTGCAACCCCTGCTATATGTTTATCATGCCAAGAGGCCTTTGGTAATCCAAGGATTACTGGTCGGTTACAATGCTAAACCTATAGGGGCGGGTTTGAGTCGTGACATCTTCCAACTTAGTAGGTTGTTTTTTAGAGAAGTTTTGTGATGGAAAATGAGATGATGCTTTGAAATAAAAAGTTGGAGATGATTTTTCACACCAAGAAAATTTTTTCCTATCTTCTTTTGTTAACATTTTCTTTAGTTCTTGTTAGAGAGAGTGCACAATTGTCAAATTCGCCAAAGCTATTCAGAAGGTGCTTCTGTATTAGCTGGTTTCGACCGTCGTATCCTGTGAGGCAGACGCTAGCATGCCTCCAGCCCCCATCGAGAGGCAGTGAATTTATTTTAAGAAAACTGTGGTATCAAATAAGCTTCGGTTTGCTTCTTTTCTTATTATTTGTTCTTTAATTTTTCAGAATTTAGTTTACCACGACGAATTCTGATATTTAGTTATCCATGTTAATAATTTGTTCTTTTAGTAATGTAATCTAATTTAATTTATTTCTGAATTTAGTTGTGTCGTTTATTCTGTATTTCATTCTTTAATAAAAAAATTATTTTGTCATTTCTATTTAATTTATTTTATATATTTTTCTTGTATTATTATGAAAAAATATCAATAACAACAATTGGAGAGCCGTTACCATACCATCGAATCATGGGTTGGAATTTCATATTTTATTTGAAATTTCATTTTTATTTCTCCATTGAATATATTTTTGAAGGATTTTGAATTTGTAGATAAATTTTCAAAAAAAATGTGAAGAATATTAGTCTTATATTTATTTTACTTTTATTTTTTACATTTTGTTTTAAATTGTTTTAATATTGGGATTTTGGTGTTTTATGAGTCATCACTGTTCAAGGTGGAGCAACATGAACTTGAGTACGGTCAAGTAATCCTAAATCTGAAAAACCAAAAAAAAGAAAAAAGAAACATTTAACCTACATATAATTTTGCAACATTTTTTTAGGAATTATAAATTTTTTGTACATATTGATGTGGTATTTATTATATTATTAAACGAGTTTGATGTTTAAAATTTCAAAGTTTTATTATTACATTTTTTTTTATCAGTAAAGAAAAATTTCATTAACAGTATGAAATTAAAGGTACAGGAAGAAAAATTTTATTATTACATAATACAGTTAATTAAAAAAATTGTAAGAATTATTAGTTTATGTAATATTTTCTTTGATTAGGGTGTGATTGATTTACATATAAAGAATTAAATAAATTAATTACAACGGATTAAATGAAACAGGATGAGAAAAGCAAATTTTGTCCATTTGTCCCCCTTTTTGCTTTCTTATCGAAGTGAAAAATTCACACTTGACGGGCAAGTAATGCCGGAACATTCGAATCAAGATCAACCTTTTTTTCATTCTTAGATTACTCTTATGTAATTCTGGATTTCAAATTTTATAAGTTTTTTTTTTAAACTTTTTAACAGCACATTCATATACATTTTAGTCTTAGATTACACTTTGTAACGGTTGATTTTAAATTTTATAATTTTTTTTTTTTTTTAACTTTTTAACAGCATACTCATATACATTTCAGTCTTAGATTACACTTATGTAACGGCTGATTTCAAATATTATAATTTTTTTTAAAACTTTTTAACAGCACACTCATATACATTTTACTCTTAGGTCATGTTTGATTCATAAGATTAATAGTGAAATATTAATAATTCTATTAAATTAGTGTGGTATTCACTATCCAATTGGATTAATATCCATTGGATTAATAATCTCACTCCTACCTCATTACTAATAATCTTACAAATTTGTTGGATTAATTATCCATTGGATTAATAATCCTAAACCAAAATGTTAAAACAAACATAGGATAATTGGGCCCACAGATTAATAATCCCAATCTCATCCTCTAATCCACCGAATCAAACATGCCCTTAGATTACACTTATGTAACGATTTATTTTAAATTTTATAATTTTTTTTCAAATTTTGCACACTCATATCTTATTCACATAATCCATACATTCCCTTCATGAAAAAATGTTAGAGATCTTAAATATTTTATCAATATTTATACTAAATATCTTGTATGAGTGTGAGACCCATACCATGTAAATTTCATGTGAGTCATACACCCATGTTAAATATTTAATAAAAATATTAATAAAATATTTAGACTCCCTGACATTACTCTTCCCTCCACTGTGCAATCTTCCGTTAAATGACAGCGCAGATCCACGCTGGCTCTGCATGACAAAAGCCAACATTTACTTCACATTCATGCATGCCTTTCTTGCACCCCCACACACACTTAATGAGAAATTGAAATATTTTATTTTTCTAAAAATAAATACTTAATTAAGCCAATCCTGTTACAAAATGGATCCAATAAGAGTTGGGACCTCATTTACAGTATTTTAATTATTTTATTTTATTTTTAGTGATTTTTATTAATTTGTGTAAAAAAAAAATGACATTTTCAATTCGTCTTGGTATAGAAGAATCTAAAAAATATTTAAAAATCCAAAAAAAAAAGTTAATTTAAATCTAAAAATTTACTTTTTAATTTTTTTTTATTAGTCTAGTCAAGTAAATCTCACAAGTTTTATTTTTTTTAGAGAAATTATTGATTAGTGTGATTTTTTCAAAATAATTATTAATTGATGAAAAAATTTATAATTTGAAAAAAAAATTACAAACAAACACTGAACTGTTATTAAAAAATAAAATAAAATAAAAAAAAACTATTAAAATAAAAAAATAAAAAAAAAGTTCAAAAAAAATCAATCCCAAACCAAACATTCATGTAGGACCCACAAGCTATTGTGGTCCCGCAGATGATGGTGTTTGGTGGGAATTATAAATGTAGCTTAATAGCTTATTTTAGTATAAGAATTTGTGTCAAACTGTTTAGTACATTAGAGGGGAGGGTGGAGGGGGGAGAGCGCCATCCACAGTTTGAGATCATTTTGATAAGGTTATGGGGATCGATGGAAAGCATAGAGCCGTATGCAAATATTGTAAGAAAGAGTATTTGGCTGACTCTAGACTTTATGGGACTAGCAATTTGAGGAGTCATACATCCAATTGTAAAGAATATCCAAATAGGGATAGAGATGGTCAACAAATATTAAATCTTAAACAGAAACAAAATAAAGAGGGTGTTGAGGTTGCAGCAACAACTTTTAATTTTGATGCTTGTAAAAGGTCTCTTGCATAAATGGTTGTCATTGATGAGTTGTCATTTAGATTTGTGGAGGGAGTTGGGTTTAGAAGATTTTGTAATGTTATGCAATCGAAATTCACACCAATCCTCTCTCGTTATACCATATCTAGAGAAGTGCTTAACATATTCAAGAATGAAAGAGATAAGTCAAAGAAGGCCATGAAGGGTCGTAGAATTTGCTTTACTATGGACACTTGGACATCTATTCAGAATTTGTTTACATGTGTTTGACTACTCATTTCATTGATGATAACTGGAAATTTCAAAAAAATCATAAATTTTCAACAAGTTGAAGATCACAAAGGAGAAACATTGGGTAGAAAAATTGAGTCGTGTTTGATTGAGTGGAACATTGATAGCATATTCACCTTAACAGTTGATAATGCTAGTTCTAATAATCTTACCATTCAATATTTGAAAACAATAACCAAAGATTGGAATGAGACTATTTTGCAACATGAGTTTATTCACATGCATTGTTGTGCACATATTCTTAATCTCGTTGTGAGTGATAGATTGAAAGAAATGGACGATTCTATTGCCATCATTAGACTTGCAGTGAGATATGTGAGGTCTTCTCCTCATAGGCATGATGCTTTTTAAGAAATGTGCAGCCACACTCAAACTTGATTCAAAAGCTATTGTATGCCTAGATGTACCAACTAGGTGGAACTTTACCTATTTGATGTTGGAGGCCGCCGAAAAGTATGAGAAGTCTTTTAACCGCTTGAAGTTTGTAGATTCCAATTTTGAACCTTATTTCAAGGATGTTGATGGTGGCATAAGGAGAAGTCCTAATGAGTTGGATTGGAAAAAATGTAGATTGTTTTTAAGGTTTCTAAAATTATTTTATTTTGCAACTAAGAAGTTTTCGGGGTCTCTCTTTGTTACTTCCAATGCTTTTTACAAAGAAATGTTTGTTATTGAAAGCAAAATTAACCAATTAATTTTGGAAGAGGTTGATACTTTGAGCACAATGGCAAAGACTAAGAAACAAAAGTTTAGCAAGTATTGAGGGGATGGAAGTAAGATCAATTTGTTATTATATGTTGCGGTTGTTCTTGATCCTACCAAAAAAATGGCATACTTAGAGTTTTGCTTTTCAAATTTATTTCTTGGAGATAATACAAAGGTGGAAGATATGATAGACAAGGTTAAGGGTTGTTTGAGTCGTTTGTATAGCCATTACGTCACACTTTATCCTTCAAATGAGAAACTTCCAAGTGTGAGTGAAGTTGTGAATATGGTGGAAGATGATGATGATGATCCTTATTCTTTGGTTGACTCCCAATTTAATTCTTATTTGGAAGGGTGATGCCCTAGTGGATCTAAGTCGTAATTGGAACAATATTAGTCCGAGGTTGAATATTTTGCAAAGTATTAAACATTTGAGATTTTGGATTATTGGAAGGTGAATGTAACTAAATATAGAGTGCTACTGCAACTTGCAAGTGATGTGTTAGCCATGCCTATTTCTACCGTTGTATCGGAGTCGGCTTTTAGTACGGCCGGAGGGGGGGGGGAGGGGGCGTATTCTTGACCCATTTCGTAGTTCACTTTCGCCTTCTATGGTTGAAGCTCTTGTATGCACTCAAAATTAGCTTCGAAGCAACCTTCCAATTTCTCTTCGAAAGGCAATGGATGATGTGGAGGAATCTGAGCAATATGACTCAGGTAATATGAAAATTTATTTATCTTTATTTTTCTTTGTATTGTTCATTTTCTAATGTAAGTTTTATTGATCTTCTCTTGTTGACTCTTAATTAGGTACTTTGGAGTTGAGCTCATCTTCAAGTTCAACCTATAATGTTGATGTTAATACCATAATTGAACTCTAGTCCATTTGCTCATTGGTAAATTTTTCATATACTCAATACATTTTCTTACTATATTGAGATGCAATATATAGAAATTTGTTTATCTTTTTATTACTTTATTCTTTTACACTTTTTTTGTCAAAGGAATTATGAAGATTAAAGATTAATTTTTTTATTTTTCAGTTTGTTTTTGTGCAGGGTTTATCAACCAAATGCATGGAATTGAAATTTTTGAAACTTGGATGTGATTGATTCATGATGATGGAGTTGGAGATATTGTGTTACAAATTTTTTTATTTTATTTGACAATAATTTTATTTTATTTTTTTATTGCATTTTGGATGAATGTAATAGTTAATGAAGTTTGTTTGATAACAATTTTATTTTATTTTTTTCATTATATTATTGCATTTTGGATGAATGTAATAGTTAATGAAGAATTACTTTTAGATAAGCTTAGGATTTTGAATGATTTTATTTTAATTTTGTATTATTGAGTAGTAGTAGATGGTGAATGTTGAAAAAGTAGTTGAAGAATGAGATTGATGATTTAGCTTAGGATTGTGAATGATTTTACTTTAATTGTATTGTTGATTAGTAGATTAATTTTGAATGATTTTAGGGATTTGAATGATTTTAGGATTTTCAATGATTTTAGGATTTTAAATAATTTGTTTGTGTTAGGAATTGATTTTGTTGTGTTTTTAATTTTATAAGTTTTAATTCATTAATTATTAATGTTGGAGCATTTTAGAAAATTGGAAGAAAATGACCTAAAATAAATATTTACAAAATGGAGAAAAAATGCAAAAGTTAATTTTTAAAGAAAAAATCTAAACCGCAAACAACTTGTAACCGCCTGCACATTCGCAAACCTTATCCGCGCAAACCGCAAACCGCACTGCGGGTGGTTGCGGTTTGACTTTTTCCCAAACCGCATAGGTGCAAACCGCACAAAACCAATCTGCTAGCACCACTAATAATTGTCCATATTTGATATAATTCTCTTCTCATATTTGTGAATATTCTACATGTTAATTTAAAAAAAGGAAGAAGTTACATTGGACCCACACTTTCGTAGCAATCACTTATAGGGAAAGGATGCGTTTGTCAATTAACTAATATATAGTATAAAAAAAAAAAAGTCCAATCTTTTCCAAACACTCAAAGTTTTTTCATTTCATATTTTTTTCAAAAAAAGAAAAAAACTAAAACTAAAACAATTTACCTCCCAAAGTAACCCAAAATTTACAAACTTAGGATCATGACCAAACGCAATACCAAAGAAGAGTCAAAGCTAGAACAACCCAATTTAAAATTCATACCAAATTAAGCTCTTTCTCAATTAATATATGAGATGATGATGACGACGACGATGACGACTCTATCCAAAAAGGACATTGTCCTTTGAAATTCGGAAATTTGAGAAAACTACCGTATATTAATGGAGTCCGGATCCTCTCCAGCCCTCCTCTCCAACCCTTCTTCCGGTCAACAGCCAAGATTTGGCCACGTCACTCCTAACCAAATCTATGGCTCAGATCAGATTAACTAACAAAAAAAAAAAAAATGATTTTCATTCAACACAGCAAAGCAAAACAGAGCTTCCTGAAATTGTGTTCGGCGGCAAACGAACATCAACGGCGACGACTCGATGAACGAACGAACATCGACGAACGAACACAAAGCACCATCGGCGGCGAACATTGACGGCTCCTTCTCGGGTCTCTCCCTCTATTTATCTATCTCAACAATACATATATTTTGCTTCATATATTCATTGAAGAATAAACAGAGCAATCCTTGAAATTCTTGCCCTTCAAATATCCACTTCCTCCATTCCTTCTCATCTAATATATATATATGTTCATATAATTTCTTTGTTTTGTTCATTCTCTCTCTGTCTCTCTCTCTGTCTCTCTCTCTCTCTCTCTCTCTCTCTGTCTCTCTCTCTCTCTCAATACACAGAAATAGAGCAATCCTAAAAACACCTTCTTTCAAACAAACCACAAATGCCCTCTCTCAATGGTGCATGTCACGACCCGAACCCGCCCCTATGGGTTAAGGCCATAACCGACCAGTAATCACGAGATTACCTACGGCCTCAAACCAAATAAAACAAAACTCATCAGAGTAAAAGGGCCAAACGGAAGCAAATTTAAAACTTTGTCCATAGAGCTGTGCTTATATGCACACCATAACATTCCAAACATTTATATGTTAATAACTCACATCAAAATATGTACTAACACAGAACACTATACATACAGGATCATACAAGTTTAAGTCAGTCGAACCCAAGACTTGTATACAAAAGTAGTCCAATGCTTTCGCCAACATAACAAAACTATGAACAAAGGACAAAGGCGAAGACAGTCTTGTGCGTGAGACGTTTGGGCTGACTCCTCAAAATTTTGACTGTTTCTCACAATTTCACCAAGGTTGGTCCGGGACGTCTCTTGGCTCACCTACATGTACATGAATGAACGTAAGCGAAAACCCAGCGAATAATATCGAATAAGGAAGATACATAAGCAATCTTTAAAACAGTTACAGCAGACGGCCTTCGGCCCAATCACGTGTATCAGTCGGCTTTCGGTCCAATCATTTATGTCAATCGGCCTTCGGCCCAATCATTCATGTCAATCAGTGTCCACCATTCAAATTAATGAACTTACAAAACTTACATAGAAGTAACCAATTGGACAACAAAATATCTTGTTAAGATATTATTCACAGTGATCGGCTTGTGGATTTGCCCTGGAGCTTGACCCTACACATCATATAGCACATATGGGTTACAAACGATTCAATCCGTTCTTTAATTCACATATTCCTCTTTAGGCTTCATTCTTATCTCTTTAACTCAATTACAATGCTTAATGCATGCCTAAGAGTGCTTGCAAGTGAAAGAGAACGGAAAACGAAACATCGAATACACTTTCAAAATTTCAGAAAACAGGGTCCTCGCTCGAGCGTGGGATTCCCCGCTCGAGCGGACCCATTAGGTCTGCAAAAGTGCTGGTTGTATCATTTTTACGCTCGAGCGTGAACTCGGATGCTCGAGCGGAAGTTCATCCTACATAGCTCCCCGCTCAAGCGTGAACTTCCCCGCTCGAGTAGGCACCATGCTTGCAAGAAAATACTGGGAGCTCGTATTCCTCGCTCGAGCGGCGGTTCCCCCGCTCGAGCGGACGTCAAAGTTTCTAGGTTTTCCAGCAATGTTCTTGAGCTCAATTTCAACATTTCAACCAACATTTCTTGCATGCCATGGCTCAAATTTCAAATATATTTATGCTATCATGATACAAACACCCAATTACATCAATATGGAGCTCAATTTCATGAATCAAACACATGTATGTCCCAAATTGACACCAAACTCATTTCCATCATAACACATTTATGCATTCAAAGCTCCTATTCTCATAAATTGTACATGCATGTGATGTATTACTCTCATTCTCAACTTAGAGGATACAAATGGTGATTACAACATGAGCTTTAACCAAAACTCTACATGAATCATGTATTTCAAGCTCAAACATGCAAATTCAAAACAATTTCTTACATGCATGCACATATTGGCCCTCAATTCAACAAAACCAATTCAATTTCATCATGCTCAATTAAATTCATGTTCTTGGCCACTAATCAAACTCGAATTTACAAATTACAAACAAAAATCCATGAGTTTACTTACCTAAGAGTTCAATCTTCCAAACTATAACAATTTCTTGAGTTTAATCTTCAAATTCCCCAAACCTTAAGCCAAGATTACACAATTCTCTCCCTCTCTCTCTCTATAGCCGGCCCTCTCTCTATTTTTGAGTTCAAATCAGCCAAATGAAGTTATCAAGAGAGAATAGAGGGTGTAGTGCCTTATTACAACAAACCCCACCAATTTCAATTTAATAATAATAAATAATTGGGTACTAATTCATCGATTAAATCAATTAATTCTGATCTGAATCAATTTCCAATCAAATTTCACCGTAGGCTCTAAAAATTACGCTAATCACAATGGCGCAATCAATTTCGAGTTATGTGGCCGATAAGGCCTTCAATTAAATTTCCAAAGCAGATAATCAAACAGATATTCCTACGGTGAACAGATAGAAATTCAAAACCACATATTTTTACATAATGGCTCACAAAATCATATTAAACACATAATCATGCTCATATTAAGGACCAATTAATATATTACGGAATAGGGATATCACAGTGCATGATCAGAGATATCACCCATTGAAGAAGGGTCTAAAGGTTATTATGTAGGAAATGAGTTACAGAGTAGCCTTGTGGCCTTATGGGTTTAATCTTTTAGTCACAATTCAATGTCCGTTCGCAAGAAAAACATGGACTGTGGCTGTGTTGTGGTAGAGATGTGGCTGTATGGTGGCAGTCGACTTGGATTCGCCGCCGTCGATGTTAGGAGATGGAGTCGCCAGAGCTCAAGATATGGGAGGAAGATCTATTTTGCTTTGCTGTGTTGAATAAAATTCATTTTTTTTTTTTTTTGGTTAGCTAATTTGATCTGAGCCGTAGACTTGGTTAGGAGTGACGTGGCCAAATCCTGGCCGTTAACCGAAGGAAGGGCTGGAGAGGAGAGCTGGAGAGGATCCAGACTCATATTAATTGGAAAAGTATGTGTTAGTGGCATTTTCAGAAAATATTAGGCCTAGTTTGGGATATTTAAAAATATTTAAAAAGTCAAAAAATTATTAAAAAAATTAAAAAGTTATCACTATTCACCAAAAAAAAGAATTTTACACACAAATTATTACAAACAACTCTGACATCACACATGCACAAAGCTGAGTTTTTTGAAAAAATTGCACATACAGGGTGCACAAATAACACAGTGTTGTTCGGCCCATGGGGGCCCATCACGGGTCCCGTTTTGATAATCTGAACCGTTCAATGTGTATAACTCATCAAGTACTATATTTTTGTAAAAAATACGTTGATCGGATATCGCTAACTACATGATCAAATCAGTTTTGTATACAAAAAATGGATGGTGTTATAGTTAACGGTTGAAAAAAAACTAATCTGATCAAATAGCTGTCAATATTTGATCAACGTGGTTTTTTACAGGCATATAGTAATTGACGAGTTTTACATATTGAACGGTTCAGATTATCAAAACGGGACCCGTGCAGGCCCCCAAGGGCCGAACAACACCGTCCAATGTAATGTCTGAAAAGTAGGCAACCATTTCCTAAAGTCAATTCACTCTGCCCAAACGGACGGCCATACTGCCTATGTCCTTATCTTCTCCTGCATACTAATTTATATAATTTTTTAATACATATTTTTTCGTAAAAAGTCAAAAAGTTAACCTAAATAACCATATTTTTTTCCTTAATTTTTTAGTCTAAAAAGTCAAAAAATACACTTATTTAGGACACCCCAAACAACCCCTTAATAAATTAATGAAAAAACTTAGGGGTTTAATTATTAAAGTGTGTAAGATTTATCACTTGCTGCTTTTATATCTGAATGAAATACTTTTTATTAGATACCTTCCCTCTTAGATACAGGTGTTCCTGTTATACATTACATTACATTGCCATAGATTTCAATGATTTATGAAATTGTATTAAATTGTCCGACCAAACAAGGTTAATGTTGGTGTACTTCTTTCAGTACTCCCAACTAGTTAGATTTTAATTAGGAAAATGATTTTTACTTTTCAAAAGTTTTAATGTTTTATTCCTAAATAAGTTCGTATTCATTGATATGAAAAATATTTGCATTCACTTTCATATTTTGACATTCTAAATGTCGTTATTTTTACTCACTCACTTATTTATTTTTTTCTTTGTGTAATATTAATGAGCCTATAATTATTAAAAGCTTTCTATACAAGTGTATCTCAAATTTAGATTCATTTTGAATGATTCTATATACACACTAAATATTTAATTACATTCATTTATACCATACTTTCTTGGTAAGCTATATATATTATAATACATATCATAGGTGTAATGTGAAATTTATTGTGTGTAATTAGAAGCACCTTTTGTTGGCATGAAGATGATGCCCTATTAGTTTACCAAAAAAAGGAAGATGATACCCCATTTTCAAGTTATGTTTGAAATAGGCCATAATTTTAGGCTACAAAATTATTGGGCCCATATCAAACAACCCAAGTGTAGCCAGCACAGTTCAAGATGTTGGGCTCAGCTTAGATTTGCCCCAACACACACACACACACACACACATTGTCAGAAAAATAACAGAAGAATATTTTAAAATTTTTTTAGTAGAATATTAATGAGCCTATAATTATTAAAAGGTCTTATTAACATGTGCTTTAAGAACATATAATAAAGAAATTTAAAAGTACTATACACCTATTATATTTATTTTCATGCATAACATATAAACAGACAAAATATCTTAACATATATCCTAAGAATACACGTTAACAAAATCCATTATTAAAAACTCTCTAAACAAGTGTTACATATTAGGTTCATTTGGGATGTGAGTTGGTTTTTTAGTTTTCCAGTTATTTTAGCTTAGAGCCAAAATAGCCTCGTTTGAAATGGACTTTTTGACTTTTTTAACTTTGTAAGAGAAAAAATGAAATAATTATAATTTAGATATGATAACTTTTAGTCTGGAACTAAAAAAATTATTTTATTTTTTTGTGGTTAAAATAACCCTAACCCATGCCAAACTCACATGCCAAACAAATACATTATTTGAGACTAATGTTTATTTTAAATATTTAGCCTAATAGTTCAACCAATTTTATTTTATCTATTTATTTATTTATTTTTGGACTTCGAGATTTGACTGTTTGTAGCATGGGAGCAGATTACCCCAAAATAAATAAATAAAAATAATTTTTTTTTCATTACATTTTAAAATTCTTATTTTATTATAATTTTATCTTACGCTCCGCTGTATGGGTAAAAAATATTAATACGAAAAATATTTTTCTTAATTTGGTTGTGGCAACGGCGATAGTGTCACTAACCGTTTTGATGATGGTGTGATAATGGAGGTGAGAGTGGCACTAGTTGCGTGGTGTAATTAATAAAATTTAGTCTGGAAAACTTTTTCTACCTTTTAAAAATAGAAAACATTTTTTGCCCATATAGGCTTGTTTTCTGTTGATCATGAAAAATATTTTTCGTTGATTTTTATTTTTCATTGTACCGAACATCAGAAAATACAAAAAATATTTTTTAAAAAAGTTTTTCGCCTAAACAAATGGAGCGTTAATGTAAAATTCTAGTCCAACTCTTTTTCCTAATAGAGAAATTTATTTATATATCATATTTAGAGGATTTATGAACCAATAGGTCTCGTTTGGGAACAGATTATTTTAGTAAATTTTTAGCTTTTTACAAAAAGATGTACAAAAAAGTAGAGAAAATGATCTGCCAACTTATAGTGAATTTTTGGCTAAAATATGCAGTTGACAAACGATGCATAAGTCTACAAAGCATTTTTGTGTTCCATCTAATCTCATACATTTGAACTTACATTTCAATAGATCTTTTTCACATATTAGAAGTATTATGTGGACTATTTTACCCTTGTAGGCTTTTATTATAATATATATATATATGTGTGTGTGTGTGTGTATTCAGGGATAGAACTAAGAAAAGATTATAAGGGATTATAACCCCTCTGTTTCTATGAAAAATTTTGTTTACCATAACACTTCTAAAAATATATATATTATTTCATAAATAAAATGATCTCTTAATATAAACGGTATATATCTCGTTCTTTTTCCATCTTTTATTTTCTTTTTATTTTCTACTAAAAAAATTCTTTATCCTATTAGAGATTGTTCCTATGGTATTGATTTTTTTTTTTTTTATGTGTATATATGTACATATATAATTTATATATCATATTATACATACATGTGTGTTTGTATATAGGGTGAAAAATTTTATTTGTCTTCTGACTCCTCCAATGATGAAATCCTAATTCTGTTCCTATATACATTATATTATATATCTAAGAGAGAGAACCATCATTTATTATATATATTTCATTTATAATACATATAAAATATTGTATATAAATATAGAAGATTATTATTATTGGTGTTTTATTTATCTCAATATGAGAGATTCACTTTATCAAAAATCTTCCTTCATCATTATTGTACAATAAGCTTCTGCCATGGAAGAACATTTAGAAGAGAAAATTAATTGTACATGTAGACGATGATAGAGATGATGATGGACTCACAATAGAGATGATGGTAAACTGACGATTAACAATATTTTTTGTCATTGTTATACATAAATTGTAGTCTCTTCGTCGGTTTGTGTAGTCATCCATATTGTGTAGTTTATTCATCGATATTATGCTGGAGTTGGTTATATATATATATATTTTTTTTAAAAGGTGCGTCAATATATATTAACTATTTGATGATTTGTTATATATTTTTTGTTACTATACTTGTTAGTTGAACAATCATTTTTATTGCAATTGAACAATAGAAATAGTTGATTTTTACTTTCTTTCAATTTTGTTTCGTGTTTTCACATTGCAGTGTGAATGTTTACATTGGTATAAATTTAGTTTTTTTAAAGACTAGTTGTATGTTGATTGTAAATTGTGAACATTCACATTGTATTTTGGTATAATTTTTTTTTTTTGAATGTTAGTTGTATGTTTGTTGTTTTTATTACTATACTTATTGATTGAACAATCATTTTTATTACTATTAAACAATTAAAATAGTCGATTTTTACTTTTTTTCAATTTTGTTTTATATTTTCATGTTGCAGTCACATTGGTATGAGTTTAGGTTTCGTTTGGAATGTGGGTTAGCTTTTCGATTTTTTGGCTTTTTTAGCTTAGGGCTAAAATAGCCTCGTTTGAGATGAGGTTTTTGGTTTTTTTTTTTTTTTACTTTTGTAAAAGGAAAATATAATGATTATTTTTTGGATGTGACAACTTGTAGCTTGAGGCTAAAAAAATTATTGTTTTTTTGTGGCTAAAATAGCCCCAACTCATGCTGCCAAATGAGTATTTAATTTTTTTAATGGTACTTGTATGTTAATTATAAACTGTGAACATTCACATTGTATTTTAGTATAAGTTTTATTTCTTTGGAAGGTTAGTTATATGTTTGTTGTTTATTGTGAACATTCATATTGTACTTTGGTGTATTCTTTATTTTTTCAAAGGTTACTTGTATATTTCTCATTGCGTTATTTTTAAATTTTCACATTATAAAAAAGTGTGAAAATAGGATATTTATTAGCTTCCATAATTTTCTCCTCATATATCTATATATATAAGGAAAATGGACTTTTTAGGAACATTGATTGTGGGAGCTCCAAACTCCCAAACTAATTTTGTTAATTTTTAAAGAAATAAAAAAAAAAAAACTCTATTGGTTAGTTCAAAAAAAAAAAAAAAAAAAAAACCTCTAATTATCTATGATTTTGAATTTTAAAATTCAAAATAACATGATAAGTCACCCTCACTTTTTCAACAATAATATTGTTCAAAACAATTCAAATAAACACTACAACAAAATGCACTTTGGCGACTAAAAAAAATTTAGTAGCCAAAAGTTGTGGAATTGGTGACCAAATTTTTTTTTAGTCGGCAAAAGTATAATATTTAGCTACTAATTTTTTTTAGTCGGGGTATATTGATTATTGGTGACTAAAAAAAAAATTTAGTCGCCAAAAATGCTGTAATTGGAGACTAAAAAAAAATTTAGTCGCCAAAAATGCTACAATTGGGCACTAAAAAATGTTTTAGTCATTGTATGATTTGTTTTGGCTACTAAAATTAGTTAGTCGCCGAATGAAAAATAAAAATTTAATTTTTATCTTTGGTGACCAAATTTTTGGTCGCCAAAAGTGTGTTTTCAGCAACTAAAAAATTTTTAGTCGCTGTATGATTAGTTTTGGCTACTAAAATTATTTAGTCGCCGAATGTAAAATAAAAATTTAATTTTTATCTTTGGCAACCAAACTTTTGGTCGGCAAAAGTGTGTTTTCAACGACTAAATAATTTTTTAGTCGCCAAAAAATTAAAATATTTGAAGGGAGATATTTCAAATTTTGGAGGGATTTATCAAATTAATTGGCGACTAAAAAATTTTTGGTCGCTAATTGTGTAAAATGATATATATATTTTCAGCGCCTCTCTCTCTCTCTCTCTCTCTCTCTCTCTCATCCTCTTCTCTTCACCTATGGTGGGTCTCTCTCATCACTCAAATCTTCTTCAAGGTGTTGTAGTACAGAGAAAGAAATGGGTGTTGTAGTACAGAGAAAGAGATGGGTATTGTGTTCACCACCCGTAATCTTCTTCAACATCAGTCTACTGCCATAGCAACTCCACGACTGTCCGCCACCATTGAAGAGAAAGATCAACAAAGAGCAAAAACCCAATGCAGCATTGACACCCACCCTCGCTCTTCGCTACTGACGCTGAATTCCCCAAATCAGAGGTATTTTTCTTAGTTCTTTGTACTCTGAATTCCCCAAATCAGAGCCTTTTTGGACTTGCAATTAGTAACGATTGAACTGTATTATTGTATACGTACATACATAGATGTAGACGTCCCCGAATGTCCCGGGAGGGAAATCCCGTTCTGTTCATTTGGGCTCACTACGGTTCAAGGACTCAATGTCATGGTCCTGTATCTAATCTCGCAGAGTGCAATGCAAGACCGATGAAATCATCAAAGAGTCCAAATCCGGCAAATCATTTTTGAAAACAGATTTTTTGAAAGAAGTGCCAAACATGGACTGCTTTGCCAGATACAGAGTCGCCACCTAAATATTTTATTTTGGGGAATTTAGGAAACCTGACTCGTTGCCCTAAGGCCACGTGTCCGTCATCACCAAAGTTGCCTCGGCTCGGGAAGTTGGGTACGATTGGGGAAGGTCACTTCGTGAGCACCCCCGCTCGCCCGATCAAAGATCGACCTCTACTAACTATGATATCTAGTTTTGAAAACATTATGCATTCTTGTTCCGGTTATTAGCCTAGATTTACTACGTGATGCACGCAGCATACAAGTATAGACCGGGTCGCCTGAATTGGAACAAAACATTTCATGTTTGTTTTTGAAAGATGGTTTGCTACTCGCAAGTAGGCTTAAAAATGCAGATTTTGCCACCCTCGGGTGGGCTTAGAAAAAGATGGTTTTGCCACTATCTAGTGGGCTTAAAACTCACAGTCGATGATTTGTTCCAATCCAAATAACCCAACCTTCACCCACAGGCATTCAGGCAGTTATATCACATAAGCATATAGCCTTATGATAAGCATGCTATCATGGCAGTCACTCACACACATGCAAGGATGCTAAAGCATAAAACTTACCTAGTACTCTAAGCCAAAAAAGAAGCTATGTTAGAAATCCATGCATGACCCTAATTATACAGAAATGCCTAAAGCAACAATGCAAAAATGCAACTATAGTAGGCTCGGCTATTCTAAATATGGCATATGAAATGCTACAGTTAACATGTATTCAACTCGGAATTGAAATACAAATGCAGTTAGTATGATGCGCCGAGCCCGGTGCATGCAAACAGATGAATGAATGCAAACATGCTATCATACTGTATGCTAATTGAAACATGCCCTAATCTAACTATCGTAAGCTGGTAAATGAAAGGGAGAAAGAGGTGGGGTTGGAAGACATACATCACACGCACGCACACTTATTACAATTGTGCCCTCGCTCGGAGGGTCCGAATAAATAGTGTACAGTCCAAATAAATAATATAGTCCGAATAAATACAAAACCCTAATTAATTAACAAATTAATCTAGGAAAGCAAGTAAATTAGCATGCAAGCCTTGGACTGCCTCAGCTCTGTTCCGAATGATGAAAGATGCATGCTTAAGTTGCTTGGCGCGGAAATCCATTGCGATGCCCCGATTCGCCTCTATTTGCAATTAATGCCGGAATGCTGTCCGAAGCTCTAGAAGGCTGTTGATTTCTGATTTACTGCAACAGAGAGCAAGAAAGGGGCATAGCAAAGTAGTTTCACATATTTATGCACACCTCGATCCTCGTGCCACCTATCACGCATCTCGATGCATGGTGACCGAGGAGTCGAATTGCACGACTCAATGTGAAATGAATGCACATATAAACACAACAAGACCTAGACTCCATCATGGGTAATCCGGAGTGTCGGCGACCGGGAATTGAGACACGTTCCGTCACTCGGAGTACGAAACGTCCCTCGTTTCCCGTGCTTGGGCTAACTCCTATCCCAAACACAATGCAAATGAGATGGCATACACAATGCGACTAACATACAACCTAGCATACATAATGCTATGAAATGGCATACACAATGCTCGATGTAACATGGCATACACAATGCTCTAATATGCAACCTAGCATACGAATTGCTATGGACCGAAGTGGCATACACAATGCACGATGGACTTACACCAACATGAGTGGACCTCAGCCACACTCACATCAGTGGCCATTAGGTGAAAATGAGACAACCGAAATGCGTGCACACATGCACGAATACCAAGGACCGAACCTAAGGCATCAAATGCCACTCTACCAAAGCATGGCAAGGGATGCAATATGGCATACAAACACATATGATACAGCTCTGAAACATGATAAACAATGGTCCCGATTCATGCAAACATGGCACACTATGCAAGCTAGGGGGCCCGGGTACCGAAACTAGTGAAGTGCGTTGCACTAGAGGTACCCAAAGCAATGCACCAAAGGCAAAACCAACCCCAAACAGACCCGAGGCAGGGTTGAAACAGTGGGAAATTGGCCTAAAATGATGGCTCAACATGCATGAAAATGAAGCTCATTCATTGGTCGGTAAACAAGGCATTCACGCACAACTCTCAAGCGCACTTAAAGAGATGAAAACATGGCAATATGGCATTCAAACCAGCTCTGAAATATGATGAAAAATGACCTCAAAACATGAACACACCTCAGCACATGCATGCAATGGACCTCAAAACTCAAAGTTAGGCAAGTGCATCAAACTACAAGTATGCAAAATAGATATCATTCGACCACAAGACCTAAAAATAGAGCTAGGGCAGCCCAAACTAAGCACATTATCAGTTTTAAGCATGGCCAAAAAGTGCCAACATGAAGGGCCAAAACAACATGCAACAAAAGCTAGTGAACTATGAGTTGTTCTACAACTATATGAAGCATACGAGGGCTCACCAAACCAGCCAAAAAAAGAACTATTTCATGCCAAATAAACCCCAAATAACCACTGAAATGCATCCAATGCATGCAAAAATGATGAGCTCCTTTGGAGGGCCATGCAAGGGATTACTCAGCACATACAATAAGAACACTTAACATGGTAAAACCAACTCTGGAAATCAATTATGACAGCCCTAAAACTCACCAAATTGGCCCTAAAATGGGTCAAGGAAGCGTGCAATGAAAGGCCCCTTTGAAAGGTCTTGGATGAGATTGCTCTACACATGCATCATAGACATAAAATGTGACCAAAAGGGCCTCAAAAAGAGCTAAGGCAGACCTTGAAACTCACCAAATTGGGCCCAAAAAGTGACTTCACAACATGCAAAATGGGGGTCCTTTGGAAGGCCAACAATGCTAGTAAAGAGAATGAGGGGTGAGAGGGTCACCCCTCCATGATTTTGAAGCTCAAAGATACATCTAAGCCACTGAAAATCTGCTGGATTTTAGTGGCTAAAAGGCCAAATCAAGGCCAATGCAAATGCTCACATGCATAGCTCAAAACATGAAGAAATAAAGCATGAAAGGGGGGAGATGACCCCAAACAGAGGGGTGACCTTAAGTAAACATGTTTATAAGATCAAAACAAAACTTTTTCTAGTTTATGACAAATCTTGAAAATGCCCACAAGTAGGACTAAGATATGATGCAAAATAGGCCTACAAAGAGGGATAAAGCATGCAAGGATGTAGGAGACCTCAAACAGAAAAGTGTCCTTATACAATCTTCAAGAGGAGCTCAAAATATGACACTTTTTAGTTTATGACAAAGTCCAGAAATACATTCAAATGGAGCTAAAGTATAGAGCAAAATAGTGCAAAAAAGGGGTAAATGAAGACTTACCCTTGTAGCACAGCAATGCAGCAACTTCTGGACCAAGAATGTGAGTTCTCAACCTCTGCAAATGACCTCCAAGGTGCTGGAATGGATGGTGGAGGTGGTAGGCTATGAGGTGTAGTGTAAAATGGCCAAGAATATTAGGGTTTGGAGGCTTGAAGTATAGAGATTGAGGGAGTTGTATGTATGCTCCAGCCAAAACTTTCTCTAACCCTTGCAAAATGAGATGAAGGGTTGGTTATATAGAGGGAGAAGGCCATGGCTTCTTGGAGAAGCCTCAAAGGGGGGTCAAAGCTTCTAAAAGAAGCTTGACCAAAAGGGTCAAGCTTCTTGAGGAAGCTAAACCAAAAGGGTCAAGCTTCCTCAAGAAGCTTGACCAAAGGGTCAAACTTCCTTTGGAAGCTAAGCAAAGGGTGCAAAACCACCTTTAAAAGGATCAAAACAAGGACAAAACCCTTGAACAGTGGGTCAAGTGCAAAACAGCTGGCACAGCTGGAACACACTCACAGAGGCAAGATTGGTCGGCCAGCTCAAAAGGTTCAAGGTGGTCGGCCGACCACCTCCCTGGTCGGCCAACCAAGGGTCAAAAGGTTCAAGGAGAATTGCTGGTCGGCCTACCCAGAAAGGTGGCCTCCCAGATGAGTAGAATATAGCTGTATGGAGAAAAACCAGAAAAAGTGACCCAAGAGGGAGAAAAACCAGCTTTTTAGAGGGGTTCAAAAGGGTCAAGAAGAATTACTAGTCAGCCTACCCATATTGGTGGTCTCCCAGATGAGTAGAGCACAATGGTGGTGTGAAAAACCAGAAATTGTGGCTCAAAAGTGAGAAAAACCAGCTTTCTGTCAGAAAAACCAGCTGGAGGAGAGAGAAAATGGAGAAAGCTAGTTTTTTAGGGGAAAAGGTGGCCTCCCACCATATCACCACCTTCATAACCATGAAAATAGGGCCCCTGCCAAAAATGGGCCAAGACGGGTGCAAAACGGAGGTTCGGGGGCCGAAACGCGCGGCCCGGGGCCCCGAAAACTAACTATAAGGCAGCAGAGGTGGCGTTCGACCACGAAGTTGGTCTCTCAGGCCACAGTGTCCCTCAAAAGAGGGGAAACAAGGTGTGTGCTAAAAACCGGAGCAAACGGAGGTAGTTAAGCAGTCCCGAACCGAGGCACACGGCCGACGGCTCCGAAAACCAGAAACCAGGCTCCAAACGGGAAAAATGGCCTGCGACCACGAAACGTAGCCTACGGCCACTGAGAGATGGTCTACAAGACCTCTCCCTCCCCTCGGGAATAGAAAATGGAGAAAATGGGACCCGATTCGCAAACCGAGGCAAAGCACAAAAGAGTCCGAAAGTTCGGAGGCAAGGCTCGCAGCCGAGACTCTAAAACCTCAGAACGAGCACAATATGCAACATCACCGAGCGCTCAGTTGGTGACGTCTGAGTCTTAAGGTCGGTCAAAAATGGGGTGTCTACAGTTGCCCCTCTTTGACAGAACTCGGAAGTCATAAGTGACGGGAGTGAATGTCAAAGCCCAGAGACGACCCATTTTTGACAAGGCCGAAGACTTAGACAAACAGGCGAGATAAACAGAGAGATGTGCCCGCAGGCAGGGGAAAAATGCAACTGACAATGCAAGAAGCCGAACGTACCTCATGATCATGCAAATGCAGCAAGCTGTAATGAAGCAAGTATTCACAAATAGATGCAACAGTTTTAAGCAAGAATGCAAAGCAACAACTACATTTCATGCAGTTTAAGAATGCAGAGAATTATTCAATTCTCGCCACGTCTCACACGGAGAAGATACAATACCTGCGCGATTCGTCTGGTCGCACTAGCCTCAAATGAACCGTACATACAATATCGTGCCTGCAAGAGAGAGAAACTTAACAAGCACGACATAGTTAGCAACATATGTTCAACACTATATCGAATACAAACAAGCATGGTGCCGATGGAAAGGCGCATCACAATGCGAGGAGAACGTGCGTGACAACGCAGGTCGAGCATGGAGGCATGACAATACCAATGAAACGTGCATAACAATGCAAGTGGTGTGCATGAGAATGCAAGTGATTGGCATGACAATGCAGGATAAGTGCAAACTCGAACGCATATTTGACACAAAACAACGAGCAAAGAAATGCGAGTTTCGACAAGAACGACTCAATTGCGACCTTCGGTTTACCTCCCGGAGGGGTCACGACATATTCAAAAAGGATACACCTCGCTCTTGATGAGTAACGATGAGACACACATCGAAAGTTGGAGTTGAAGTTCCCGCGGAGGGATTTTGCGACGAAAAGTGCACTTTCCTTGTACTTTCTCGGGTGCCGGGGACTCCGATCATCACCAAAATTTGCAGAGACCTTGGAGACCATCTTGGGAACACCACCGACCAGGTTTGGTCCAAGGGGGAGGCCACCGACCAGGTTTTTGGAAAGGGGGTGGTCGGCCTACCAGAAAAGGTGGTCGGCCGACCACCTAGCCCAAATCCGGGGCAATTTTGTCCTTTCACTCTCATTTCTTTAAATGCACAAAGCCAAACACCTTTTGCTCATAACTTCAGCTCCGAAATTGCCTCCTCCTTCTTCCTAGACACTTTCTCTCTCAGATCTGCGCTCTATACGCGTTTTCCAACGCCCCACGCAAAGTTGTTTTGCGAAATCTTTCAGTTTTCGTCACTTTGAACCGATTAGATTTTGATTTCGGTGCTTCTTTCTTCATTTCCGCCACTTGAGGTGAGCTTGTCTCAATATTTGGAAGATTTTCTCGGGAGTTGACTTTTGTTGACTTTTTCATTTCCCGAGAGTTGACTTTTGTTGACTTTTTCCAATTTTGGCTCATTTTGCTCCTTTTTGCAGATTTTTCGAAATGGCCGGTCACTTTCCTCAAGGTGGAGGTCCTCCAGGCGCCGGAGATGATCCAGATATTATGGCTCTGCCTCCGAGGGTTCGACCATTTATTCCTGAGAGGTACGACCCTCCGACACATGTCCTCCCTCAGGCAGTTTTCTATCATTTCACTGATTTCGATGATCGAGCACCGGTGGATCTTTTATTGCGGGAGTCGGAGTCCCACCTCTCCCATCAGGCGCGGGAGGTATGTACTTTACTTTTTACATTTCCTGCCTTATATTTTGCATCTTTTGTGTATTTCATGCCATGTATGCTTATCTGCTCGTTCTGAACACTTGGTTTATAACGTAATATTCTGTTCGCATTTTGAATACACAGCTCAAACACTTGAATTCCTGAACCCGCAGTCCATGTATTGATTGTGAACACACAGCACACACTTGTTGAAAGTTGAACACGCAGCACACACTGGTTGAAAGTTGAACACGCAGCCCAAACTTTGATGATGAACACGCAACCCATATTTGATTGTGAACACGCAGCACACACTGGTTGAAAGTTGAACACGCAGCCCAAACTTTGATGATGAACACGCAGCCCATATTTGATTGTGAACACGCAGCACACACTTGTCGAAAGTTGAACACGCAGCCCAAACTTTGATGATGAACACGCAGCCCATATCTGATTGTGAACACGCAGCACACACTTGTTGAAAGTTGAACACGCAGCCCAAACTTTGATGATGAACACGCAGCCCATATTTGATTGTGAACACGCAGCCCACACTGATTGAAATCTGAACACACAGCCCAAACTTTGATGATGAACACGCAGCTCAAATACTCGACGTTAAACACACAGTTCGTCATACAACACTGCTTAATCTGAACAAACAGCTCATAACACAGCACTTGGTTTGCACACAGCTCATATATTTCTTCTGAAACTGAATACATGTGTTCACTATGAATGCAGGTGTCTTCCCGCGTTACACGAGGATACGGCTCCATTGCTGCGAGGGAGTGGTATACAGAGCTCCCGGAGGCTGTTCGGGATTGGGTTGACCAGGCAGGGTTTGGACCCTTCTGCACTGGGATTTCTCGCTATCCTGCCAGCAAGACGTTGATGAGTGCCCTTGTAGAGAGATGGTGGGACACCACCAACTCCTTCCATTTCTCCGCTACCGGGGACATGACTATGACCCCATTCGACTTTGCTGTACTGACCGGCCTTGACGTGGGAGGCTGGGCGATCCCTTATGACGAGGACATGGGCAAGTGGGAGGCCGCCTGGATTTATCTGTTAGGAGCTCGCCCACCAGTTGACAGATCTTCAGGCAGAGTCCGGTATACCTGGTTTTCTTCATATTTCAGACGGAGGGTGCCCGAGACTCCCGAGGAGATAGCACAGTACACCCGAGGATTTTTGATGTTCCTCTTCGGGACCACTCTGTTCGCCGATAGGGGGAACACCGTTGGGCTATATCTGCTGAGTGCCCTGGTAGACCTTTCGCAGATCAGTCAGTATGACTGGGGTGGCACCGGCTTGGCTACCCTTTATTGCTACATGAGCGCGACCTCCCGCGGACGGGGGAACATAGTCGGCGGCTATTGGAGAGCCTGGGAGGTACTTTCTGCCCTCTTGACTTACATTTCTGCTTTTCATTATCTGTACATTGCACACACGGCACACTTTACATTCTGTATTCCCATTCTGCACTCAGCATTCTGTATTCAGATTCTGCACTCAGCATTCTGTATTCTGATGGCTTTTGCCCTGTTTTCCACAGCTATGGGTTTTCGCGTACTTCCCGATGCTAGCCCCAGAGCTCGAGGTGGAGGCCCCCCTCATGACCCCCTACTCACTCGTTTTCAAGGGCCAGTACCGGCCGCGGGCCCGGGAGACTCTCCTCTACCTGCAACAGTATTTTGACACGGTGCGGGCGACCGAGGTACTTCAGAACTCTCAACCCTCCATGTTTTCATCTTTGATTTATTTTGCACATTTGTGATTTCTAATCGGCTTATGCATTGGTTATCCGCAGATCTTATGGCAGCCCTGGGTGCCTTTGGGTGGGGAACTCCGATTCCAGTTTGCCGGAGGATGGGCCGCTTCCCGGTACAAGATCTTGTTCGAGGGGCCAGTTGGTAGGGCCTGGTTCTTGGGGGACCGCTTCCTTCGCCAGACTATGGGCTTTCCTGAGCTGAGTGTTCCCTCAGCACCTCCAAATGATATGCGATCCGCTGATAGGCTCACTCTCCAGGGTGTTATTGACGCCAGGTTGGGCACTGATGCACTGCTGCATTTGGAGGACGGGGAGTACGCGACCTACCGTCACACCTACTTGATGCCTCCATTGGCGGGTGTCCGTATTCCCACGAGGAGGTCTACTGGCATGCCATCTTCGAGTCGCACCCGAGCCAGAGACATTCCTTCGACCAGTAGGGCTGGCACATCTAGAGGTGGGGCTGGACTGGTTCCCCCGATTCCTCCGACTTATCATTATGCCGGATGGCCAAATATCCCGACTTAATTGACGGGATGGCGATACGGGACTTCCTACCCGATTCCGATAGAGCCTCTTATGCCAGATCACCCATACACCAGAGACCCGGATTCACCACCGGTATACTTTACAGCTTTGATTTATCACTCAGATACTTGGACATTCATTCATTCACTGATGATTTGCACTTGCATCTGCAGCCTACCACGGAGTATACTGAGGGGTTGCTCGGGTTAGTGGCCTCACTCGAGGGCATGGTCTTGCGGAGAGAGGCACAACTGTCCATCATGGGTGTCTCGGTATTCTTTAGTTTTCTTGCATTTATCATACTTCTGATGACAGGCTGAACTTGACCATTTCACTGCATTGATTGACCGACTGTATGTGTAGAGCACATCTGACACACACGCCACATTCATGTACTATATCTGCATACATCCACTCCTTGTAGCTTTTTATCTGTACATCTGATATACATATTTTGGCTGATGCGTTCAATATTGCACTCTTTCTTTTCAGATGCCTCCGATATATACCGGGCCACAGGCCGGGCCACCTGGGCCTTCCCGGGGAGCTAGACCATCTAGGCCTTCTCGAGGAGCTGGGAGAGGGGAGTCGTCTCACAGACGAGGCGGGCGTAGGGCACATGTCATAGAGGAGGAGTCCAGCGAGGAGGAGGAGTCCAGTGAAGAGGAGGAGTCCGCGCATCCTCAGTCAGAGACATCTGCAGGCAGAGAGGAGGACTCTGAGCCTGGTTCTGAGGGTGGAGGTGATGCCGAGGAGGGTTCCGAGGACGGCAGCTCTGATTCTGATGATGGTGCTGGTAGAGATGGTGCAGGGACTTCTCAGCCGAAGAGGACGAAGAGGGCCTCTTATTCTTGCACTTGAGCACCGATGCAGATGTTCCTGCTTTATTTGCCTTTTTTACTAGTAGTTGTAGCACATTGTACATTATTAGGCAGTTTTATTTTCTGTAAAACTTGTACCCTTGTTGTAAAATGTTGTAACAAAGGAAGCATGATGGAATGAAACAGCTTTTGAGAAAGTGTTGTATTTTATATTCTTAGCATCGTATCGCATCATTTTGCACCAAAAATGAGATTGAATGGAAATGTGCATTGTGTATTCGCCAAGTCAGGTAGTGAACCGACGCAACAAACTAAACAACCCAACTTAACTAAGAAACAACGAAACCTTAGCAAGTTTACAACTCGATAAGCAAGATACAACAATGTTAATAAACAAAGAGTAACGACTCAATGCACGAAACTTGATGACTCGATAAACAAGACTCGATAAACAAAACAGCTCGACAAACAAAAACAACAACTCGATAAGCAAAACAACAACTCGATAAGCAAAACTTAACAACAACTCGATAAACAAAGTGCATTTCGGACGATTGTAGTGACGGAACGCATCCGAAACTGAGGAAAACTCGCACCTTCAACACTCCCGATGCATGGAAATGCTAGGAACTTCCTTCTAGAGGCTAGAACAAGACCAAAGCCCCACTTTGCAGCATGGCCGACCACCTTTGGGAGCTGGCCGACCAGCTTTTTCATTTGGAGACCAAGGGGGTGGTCGGCCTACCAGAAAAGGTGGTCGGCCGACCACCTAGCTCAGCAACCATCAGTTTTTCTACACGTGTCCCCCGAACAGTGCCTTATCCTCTTTAAAAGTCCTAGCTCCGTGGCTTATTCATTTTACCTCAGTTTTGCACCAAAATGGAGGCGTTTCTCGTCGAAAATCTCGCAGCTTGGATTGCTACTTTAGACGGCTCGGAAAAGTTGAACTTCCGGGGCTTCGGCTTGAATGCACTATTCACGCTGAGCCGTACTCCGCTGCACCTTCCTTTCCTCCATGCCGCGGCGAGGTTTTGGAACCCGGTAACACATGTTTTCAGTTTCGGCGGGCAAGAGATGTGTCCGACCTTCGAAGATTTTTAAGTTTTGATGGAATCTGAACGCCATGAAGAGATTTTGCCTCAGTTTCGCTTTGGCCACGCCCAAGCTTTAGGGCGGATGTGTGGACTCACCATGCATGACGCTCGGTCTCTGATCTGTAACGGGGAACTGGACATCCTCGGCTTGATTCATCGTTTTTCTGATGCCGGTGACCGCAGTGACCATCACTGGCAAGGTTTTCGGCAACACGCCCTTTGCTTGTGCATGCTATCTCACTTTTTGCTTGCCCCAGGCTTTAGTGGATCTAGCATTCGTCTGATTCAAGTTGCTCAAGGCTTGAAGGAAGGAAAGAGCTGCATTGCCATGACATTGGCCGAGAGACTAATGGGCTTGGATGCTTTCTATCGCCAGGAGACGACCAGATTTGCAGGGAGTCCACTACTGCTGCAGGTAATGTTTCCCACCCAATCTCACATATGTTTGCTCACATCACTCGGCCCTCAGGCTCGGTTTTTCTCACAAAACCCTTTTCTTACTTTTCTCTCATCGTACATCTCTCTATTCTTTATTCTCTCATTTTTCATCCCTCCCCAGGTATGGTTGATGGATAAATTGCAGGTTGTGGACTCTTGCCCAGCCTACTCAGCCTGCGGCTACTTTTTCCGACAACGTCTAGTTGATGCCCTTGATGAGGGATGGTGGTTCGACTGGATGTGCAATTTGTCCGCAGATCGCATTGCTTGGCGCTGTCGTTGACTCAATCTCTCGGCGATGAGCTATAGCATGTCCCGGCAGACCGGGATCCAGTTGATTGGTCTGACCCACTGTGTGTTCTACTTTCCGTTCCGGTTCCAACCCCAGTTCGGTCATGATCAAACTTGCCCGCCAGAGGGGATAGAGTATCCTGCCGCATTCCCGGTCTGAGGTGCATAGCTTGCCTGGTATGCCATAGCATGGAGGACTAGAGAGCTCCTGGCCTCCGCTCCCATTTTCAGTTGCACTTTGTCTGACGAGTGCTTGGATTGGCTCAATGAAGAGGCACAGATTGGGCTCAGCTTGGCATCAAATGCTTCGACCAGCTCGTGAAGGGGGCACAGGAACACCTGACTTATCTATGCCCCGGATTTATTGCTTTATCAGTACTTTCAAGTCTTCTTTATGAATGTAATAAAAAGCAACTTCAATTTGTATGCAAGAGCAGGAGAACTTTGTATTGAAATCAATGAAATTGAAGGTTGTGGGTACTGAAAATTTTTCGCTTTGGTCCAAAAATGGTCTAAGTTGTAAAAAGATTAATTTTGAACAAAGTCAACTTTTATTAAAACTTTTCAAAAACATTTTCGATATGGATCAAAACTGGACACGCCTGAGATCTGTCACTGAGATGCACAACCCCTGATCCTAGCAACTGGAAAGTTGCCCCTAGTCTGACTAGTACCGCGGCACTGCATAGCAACGGAAAGTTGCCCCTAGTCTGAAAAGCACTGCACTAGAGATCATAACCGAACTCTTGAATGCTGAATAGACAAAGATGGCCGAGATGATCAAATGGACAAAGTTGATCGGGGAAAAGTTTATGCCTGAACTTCAGGATGAAGTTGCCTACGTATCCCAAAGGTGGGAATCAAGCCTTACGTAGTTCAGGCTCGGGGTCACTCGAGTATTTTCACTCTCCTTTTACGCTCTAACTTTTGCCAAGGCTGCCCTTTGCAGGTTTTCAACCTTGCGAGCTCAGTTTTTATAATTTCAAATTTTTTGTGCTCTGAGTTTTGCCTAGGTCGCCCTTTCGAGTTTTCGGCCTAGCGAGCCTCTCAAGGATAATATTTCTTCAACTTGTCCATATTGATCGGCTGTGAGAACTCTAGGCCATCTAGATCAATCAGAACCACAGCTCTACCTGACCAGATAGACTTAATGATGTAGGGACCAGTCCAATTGGGTCTGAACTTGCCCCTTGGGTCGTGGATGGGAGCTCGGTTGTCCTTGAGCACCAAATCTCCTTCATTTAGATTCCTGGACTTAACTTTCTTGTTGAAAGCCCGGGCAATTCTGCGCTGATAACCTTGAACATGGTACAGTGCTTTCAATTTTCTCTCATCAAAGAGCATGAATTCCTCAAACCTGCTCTGCTGCCAATCTGCTTCGGCTATTTGACACTCAGCCAGTACTCGCAAAGACGGAACCTCAATTTCAATAGGTAGAACGGCCTCCATCCCATAAACCAATGAATACGGCGCTGCCCCAGTAGAAGTTCTGATTGAAGTCTGGTAGCCCCACAGCGCAAACGGCAGCTTATCTGGCCAATCTCGGTAGGTCTCCACCATCTTTTGCGGTATGTGTTTGATGTTCTTGTTGGCGGCCTCAACTGCTCCATTGGTCTGCGGCTGATAGGTGGATGACTTATGGAAAGCCACATTGTATTTTTTCAACAAATCAATCACTTCCTTCTTGAAGTGGGAACCGTTATCTGAAATAATCTCGTTTGGGACTCCGTAGCGACATATGATGTTGTTTCTGATAAACTTTGCAACGTGCGAAGCCTTCAACACCGCATAAGATTGGGCCTCGACCCACTTCGTGAAATAATTTATCGCGACCAGGATGAACTCATGCCCATTTGACCCCTTCAGAGTGACAGCCCTGATCACATCAATTCCCCAGACTGAAAATGGCCATGGCGAAGTCATATTGTACAGCTTCGACGGCGGAATGTTCATGCGATTTGCATGAATTTGACATTTGTGGCATCGCCGAACAAAACCGATACAATCCTCCTCCATGGTGGACCAGTAGTAACCCTGTCTGAGGATCTTTCGTGCTAGCATTACTCTGTTCATATGCGCACCGCATTCCCCTCCATGGATGGCCTCTATTAAGCACTTCGATTCTTCGGCATCGACACACAGCTTATGCATTCCCAGATGACCTCTCTTATATAGCTTACCCCCGCAGATGATGAACTGAATGACCATTCTTCTGATTGCCCTTTTATCCTTGGCATTTACCCCTGATGGATATGCTTCCTTCTCCAAGAAATTCCAAATATCGTAATACCAGGGGTTTTCGTCTTGAACCTCATCTATAGCAGCAATCGTCTCGTAGGCTGGCGCAAATTTCTGGTCAATGATGACTGGACGCATCCGGACTCCGAACGGGATGTCTATCATGGAAGATAGAGTTGCTAAAGAATCTGTGAACCTGTTGTTCTCTCTTAGTAGATGAGAAAAGTTTAGCTTCTCAAACCGAGGAATTAACAAATCCAAGGTCTGGTGATACATCATCATCTTTTCTTCTTTGACTTTCCAGTCTCCTTTTGCTTGAGACACAACAAGGTTCGAGTCCCCGATGACGTCCAACCGTCTTGCCCCTAGTTCCAGGCTGCTTCTAGACCGGCAATGCATGCCTCATATTCTGCTTCGTTGTTCGAGACTTTGAACCGGAGTTTGAAGGCTAGAGGGATACGGGACTTGTCAGGTGCTATCAGCAACACTCCTATCCCATACCCGTACTGGTTTGACGCTCCGTCAAAGTACATCGTCCAAAATTCGTCGTCGATATGCAAAATGGCCTCATCTGGGAATAAGTACTCAACTGCTTCACCCCCTTCCACTGGATGATCGGCTAAGAATTCTGCTACTGTTCTTCCCTTGACTGACTTGCGCGTTACATATTTCAGATCGAATTCGGAGAGCAACAGCAACCAACGAGCTAGCCTACCCGTAAGTGCTGGTTTCTCGAAAAGATATTTGATGGGATCGAGTCGTGAAACCAACATTACGGAGTGAGCTAACAGGTAATGCCGCAGCTTCCTGGTAGCCCATACCAAAGCTAAGCAAGCCTTCTCCAACAGTGTATAGCGAGTCTCATACTCTAGCATCTTCTTGCTCAGATAGTAGATGGCTCTTTCCACTTTGTCTTCAGATTCTTGCGCGAGCATGCAGCCCATTGTAGTCTCAGTTACTGAAAGATACAATATCAACGGTCTCCCCGGCTCTGGAGGTGACAACACGGGTGGGTTTTGTAAATATTCCTTGATCTGTTCAAAAGCAGCTTGGCATCGGCCGTCCCATTGGAATTTCTTTCCTTTTTTCAGGAGACCAAAGAGTGGTTCACAAGTCAAGGTTAATTTTGAGATAAACCGTCTTATGAATTGCACTTTACCCAGAAAGCCTCGCACCTCCTTTTCAGTCCTTGGTGGTGGCATTTCTAAGATGGCCTTGATTTTGGAAGGGTCGACTTCGATACCTCTCTGTGTAATCAAAAACCCCAGCATTTTTCCCGCTGTAACACCGAACATACACTTCTGAGGATTCAGCTGCAACCGAAATTCTCTGATCCTTTGGAAGAACTTTTGCAAGGCGGTGTAGTGGCCCTCTCTTTCTTTGGACTTGACAATCATGTCGTCCACGTACACCTTAACCTCTTTGTGGATCATGTTGTGCAATATTGTGGTCGCGGCCCGTTGATATAGTAGCTCCGGCGTTCTTCAACCCAAACGGCATTACTCTGTAGCAGTATGTTCCCCACAGGTGTGAATGCAGTTTTTCCCGGTCTTCCGGTGCCATCACTATCTGATTGTACCCTGAGAAGCCATCCATGAATGAAGCAAAGCATGCCCCGCTGTGAAGTCCACCAACTCATCAATGCGGCAAGGGAAAGTCGTCCTTCGGACTGGCTCTATTCAGGTCCCTAAAATCACGCATACCCGGATCCTGCCATCCTTCTTCGGCACTGGAACAATGTTGGCCAACCAAGTCGGGTATTCGGATACCAGCAAAAATCCTGCATCAATTTGCTTGGTGACCTCTTCCTTGATCTTGAGAGCCCAGTTCGGGCGGATCCTCCTAAGTTTCTGCTTGACGGGTCGGGTCTCGGGGTCAAGAGGGATCCGGTGCTGTACAATCTCAGGATCGATCCCAGGTATGTCTTCGTAGGACCACGCGAAAACATCTTTGAAATCTTTTAATAAAGCGACTAAGCGCTCGCGTTCCTCCGAAGACAACGTGGACCCGATCTGGACCAGCCGCGGGTCCTCCTCAGTACCAATATTCACAGTAGTGATTTCATCCATTAAGGGTTTAACAAATCTCTCATGCTCTTGTTCAATTAAGCGTTGCAAAACCGGAGGAATTTCTTCCTTGTCGTTTTCATCAAAATTTTGAAAGTCTGAGTTAATGCAATAAATCAAAGGCACAGAAAAGTACTCAGAAACCACAGCTACTTGATTCTCATTAAGCACGTCCAAATCGTCCGATTCTTCGGTTACAACAGACTCAAAAGAGAAAGAAAAAGACGACCTAGACAAGACTGTGGCATCCGGGTTATCATCCCTAGGATTACCAGACTCAGACTCAGTCGAGCTGGAACCTGATTCTGACTCACAAGACTCGGTGGAATCAGATTCCGGCTCACTACCTAACCCGGTGCTGCTGGACAAAAATCCCTCTTCATACTGCCAAATGAGAGAGGGTGCGATAGATGCATCCAAAATAGTTGCTGGTAGGCCCGCAGCCGTTTCATTCCCGATCACGCATACCGAGAAGTTATCTCCCAAGCACTTCTGTTCGATCAGAGGATCTGAAAGTAGACATGCCAGCGCTACCCCCATTTCACTTTCGGTGTCCTCAGACTCCACTTTTTTACTCTGCTCAGCCTCAGCCAATGGGTCCGTCTGCTCTTCGGCAACGTCATCCCCGGATAACTGCAGATCAAAGAAGATCTCAAAACTTGGTACGCGCTTCTTCTCCGCGTTCAGCCACGGCTCCAGGAAGCCACAAAACGGAAAGTCCTCCCCCTCCCGGACGAAGCGTCCGTTTAGGGTACCCTGAATGGGCCTATGCATCAGCTCAAAAGGCTTCCCAGCCTGCTTTGCTTTGGCTCTCCCAGCCATTTCCTTTCCCTTCCTTATCCAATCCTCTTTGGTGGGCAGATAACCCAAACCAAAGGTATGGGGGTTGTGTGGCACTTCGGCCAATGCTGCGACGCCCTTCCGGCCGCTCTTTCCCAATCCCATCCCGGGGATGTGTTGAAGCTTGTTCATGAGGTATACAGATTGAGCACTGACATACACTCCCTCATTAACAGCCATGATGTTTTGCACAACCCGAGCCTCGGCTAAGGTAAAACCTGACATAAACACATCCTCCATGCCGTGCTCAATTTCCAAGACTGGTGTAGGTACCTCCGGCGGTGGATGGATCGATGAATTCCCAAACACGATGGCTACTCCCTTCCCATGGGGGTATTTCACCATCTGATGTAAGGTGGACGACACTGCCTTTACCTGGTGTAGCCACGGCCGTCCTAAAAGCAGGTTGAAAGTTGCAGGAACCTCTAAGACATGGAAATCTATCTCATGCTGTCCCGGCCCAACTTTGGTCTGGATTTTTACTGTCCCCATGACTTCTCGGCTCGTGTTGTCATATGCCCGAATTACCTGGGCAGTCAGCACAAAATCCGCGGTCTTTAAACCGATTGCATACGCCGTCCTCGCCGGGCAGACGTTGATGGCGGATCCTGTGTCGATAAGCACCACGGGTATCCATTTGTTTCTACACTCCACAGAGATGTAGAGTGGCCTGTTATGGTTCACACCCTCAGGTGGCAGTTCCTGATCGGAGAAAGTCAACATCGGGGTAGCTCCTCCCGAAAAAACTAAGCCCACCAGCTGTTCGGGCGTGGTGTCTATAGAAAGCTTGGCCTTGTCCATGGCCGATAAGACAGCTTGTCTGTGTACTCGTGATGCCATAAGCAGTCCCCAGATGGAGATGTCTGCTTGTATCTTTTTCAATTGCTTCAATACTGCCTCTTCTTCGATTTGCTTCTCTTTTTGTCTCTTAGCTTCCTTATCCTTCCCAGATGCCTCTGGCTGGTCTAGGTGCGGGGGCTTGAAATACCGCCCACTTCTCGTCATATGATCAACCTCACCGATATACCAGGTGTCGTCTGGTTGATTGCTTCCCCAATCCTCATCTGTGTGGGCAAGACATAAATCATCGTCCTCCCACCACATTCCATCGGCCGCCGACAGACACCTGTCCAGCTCTGGTATGATTGTACTCGCAGTACTTTCAGCCCACATGCTCGCAGCATCTTCTGTCCTTGTGCCCACAGCACTTTCAATCCCCTCATGGGTTTTAGTTTTCCTGATTCTCTCAGAATCCCAAAACCTTTCTCGTTCCACCTGCGTCGGCGCAGTTTGTTGTTCAGCTTTCCCTGCATTCACAATGCCCCAGTCCTGAGCGAAATTCTTCGTACCGGCGCTCTCCGGCAATGTATTCTAACTTTCGGCCCTTCCGGCCACAACTGATATCCTCCCCCCTGCCGGGCCCTGTTCTGGTTGGAACTCTTCCACAACATCCGGTTGATCATCCAGCCATCCGGTAGCCTCTGCCGATTCCTCATAATCAAACCAGTTGACCGCCGCGTCCCCCGATTCTTGGTCGTTGAAAAACTGGAGGTTGGCAAAGTCCTCTTCTACAGCCACCAAATCACTTGTCCCCTGCTCAAATCTATCCCCCTAGATCACACACAGTTCTGCCCTCTCTGGCAATTCTACACTTGGCTCAACCTGGCCCACTGACAGAATGTAATCACTCGGATCGTAGGCTTCCCCAGCAAAATTCCCAGACTGCTCAAACCCTGACTCAACAATTCCATCCTCCTCTGCAACCTCCCCTGTTCTGTCTTCGACAGCCACCACCATTGGCTCAGGTTGGGTTGTGGAGATGTCCAACATGCACAAAAAGTCAGTGCAGTTAGAAAGGAGCACCTCCGGCTTAGGTAGATGGGAAGGAGTGATATAGATGCTAGGATCGTAAGACACGACCCCAGTCTGGATAAAGTTGATTCTTTTGGGAGGTGGAGCTTGGTTGTGTGTAGGGAGCGGGTTGGTTGTGACATTGGGTCTTTCTGGTGGCAAAATCACCTGTTTGTCAACGAGGTCTTGAATCTCGTGACGTAATCTGAAACATTGGTCGGTGTCATGACCGTGTTGTTGGTGATATGCGCAATATTTGGCTGGGTTGTGAGTGGGGGGGAGTGGATTTGGCAACGGCCTCGGCTCCAGGGGTTTTAGATGCCCTTTTCTGATTAAGACCCCTAGAGCCTTGGACAGGGGCATATACAATGGGGTGAAGGTTCTTTGGCCTCTGGGTTGGTATTTGGTGGTTTGTGGATTGCTTCCGGATGCACTGGAGAAAGGTGTGGCTGCCACGGGTCTTGGAAGGGGAGGGCAAATGGTGGCGACCATGCTTACCTCCGAAGCTCTTGCAGTTACAGCGCCACTCGGGCCTGCATTGTTGTTGCGGTTAAAGGTTCTTCGGGGCTGATCTCTGTCTTGGTCAATCAGACCCTGTTTCATTGCATCTTCAATTTGTACCCCCATCTCGTGCAGATCTGAAAAGGTGGGGAAGGGGAGCACAATCATTTTTTGCATCAGTTTTGGCTGGAGATTGCACACAATCATCCGAATCTAGTCCTTATCAGTGGGCCTTAGGGTCATCATCGAGGCCTTCGCCCTCCACCGGGTTACGAATTTCGAGAAGCTCTCTTTAGGCTCTTGCCTTGTTGTTTCGAGATCATGGGTTGTAATCTCGATTTGAGTGTTGTAAGGGTATTGCGCAACGAAGGCCTCAGCCATCTCATCCCAACTCCGCTTGACATCGTCCTCTAACTTCGCGTACCAGATAGCGGCCACACCCGACAGGGTTCGGCCGAATAGTGAAAGCTTCTGCGGTCTGGTGAGGCCTATTGGCCGTAGTATGTCTGAGAATAACCGGAGGTGGACCATGGGATCCCCAGATCCGTCGAAGCGATCGATCTGCGGCATTTTGAACCTATCCGGCAACGTCACAGCCACATTGGTATATCCATCCTCGATATCCGGGATAGCCTTTACCCCTTGGGATTTCTTGAATAGCTTCTCGAGTTTGCTCGACTTCAGTGCTGTAGGGTCTACTTCGAACTCGAAGGAAGAGTCTGGGTGGTTGATGGGTGTATGTGCCTTGGATAATTGAGGTGGAAGCGGGGGCGGAGCTGGCCCCATTGGAATGTCTGTGTCCTCTTGGATGGTATGGACATTTGGCAAGATGTTCTGAGCATTTGGCAGGACATTCTGGGCAGTTGGTGTCTGCTCGGGTAGCGGGACCCCTAGTGGGGAGGAACTGGATGTGAGGCTGATGCTCCGGCTTACTGCTGGAGCCGGGTAATTAGCTCCGTCTGCTGGGCCATGATTGTGGCCTGCTGTTTAGAGAACTCTGCTTGGGGGACAGCGTCCTCCTGCATTTGCTTCATACTCTCTTGGAGCTGGCGCATCATTTCTTCCATTCCGGCCATGTTCTGCTGATCCTGCTGACTGACTGGTATGTGTATCTCTATGGCAGAAATTGAGACCTCAGCTCGACTGTTCACTGCTAGGGTAGACCACTGCTCTGGTAACCTCTGCTCAGACACACTGCGCTTTCTCGGCCTCCGTCTGACAACCGGGGGTAGAGAATGAAACACTGGTTGTCCGTCAACCAGATCCTCAGATCGATTGAGTCGGCGACCTCTTGTCCAGAGTGCTTGGGGAATATCTGCTTGGTTTAAAGCAATTGTGCTAAAACTACCCTAGCAAAAAGAGAAATAAAGCAATAAGGAAATAAATAACCAGATAAACGAACAGCATAACAGCTTAAAATAAACACACAACACACAGTTGGGCATAACAACACACGGTCGGTAAGCTAAATACACACTGTCCTCAAACACTGATCATTATCCCTGAATCACCGTCCCCGAAAACTGAATCTGATACCGCAGATAACTGATTCTCAAACACTGACTGATGCCCGCAGTCCTGATGCCCAAACTCGTAAACTGATACATGCATTTCCCTATAGAGACGCACTCTAAAAGCACATAACAGATAAGTGAGAGCCAAAACACCCCTATGTTGGGGTAGGGTTTCCCTGTCCTATTTTGTCAGGAGCTAGGGTTTCACTACGCACGCAGCGGTTTCAAACAACCTATATCGGGTAAGCAACCTGTCCTAGTTTGGAATGGTCACTACAGATTCCGAATATGCACTAGGTCGAATGGTCAAAAGGGTGCCCTGGTAAAACCGGGGTTTGTGTTTTCATACTGGCAGAGCCCGTAACCGGTAAGCCTTATGGCACACAGCCTCTGGCAAACCGCTCAGGAATAGCAGATGGCAAACACGGTGTCCTAGGCGCACCAATGCACATGCAATGCAAAGAAACACATAAGTGTAATCAAAACAAGATATCATGAGTTCGAGTCAAGCTCTCTAAATCCCCAGCAGAGTCGCCAGAAACTGTAGACGTCCCCGAACGTCCCGGGAGGGAAATCCCGTTCTGTTCATTTGGGCTCACTACGGTTCGAGGACTCAATGTCACGGTCCTATATCTAATCTCGCAGAGTGCAATGCAAGACCGATGAAATCATCAAAGAGTCAAAATCCGGCAAATCGTTTTTGAAAACATATTTTTTGAAAGAAGTGCCAAACATGGACTGCTTTGCTAGATACAGAGTCGCCACCTAAACATTTTATTTTGGGGAATTTAGGAAACCCTGACTCGTTGCCCTAAGGCCACGTGTCCGTCATCACAAAAGTTGCCTCGGCTTGGGAACTTGGGTACGATTGGGGAAGGTCACTTCGTGAGCACCCCCGCTCGCCCGATCAAAGATCGGCCTCTACTAACTATGATATCTAGTTTGAAAATATTACGCGTTCTTGTTCCAGTTATTAGCCTAGATTTACTACGTGATGCGCGCAGCATACAAGTATAGACCGGGTCGCCTGAATTGGAACAAAACATTTCATGTTTGTTTTTGAAAGATGGTTTGCTACTCGCAAGTAGGCTTAAAAATGCAGATTTTGCCACCCTCGGGTGGGCTTAGAAAAAGATGGTTTTGCCACTATCTAGTGGGCTTAAAACTCACAGTCGATGATTTGTTCCAATCCAAATAACCCAACCTTCACCCACAGGCATTCAGGCAGTTATATCACATAAGGATATAGCCTCATGATAAGCATGCTATCATGGCAGTCACTCACACACATGCAAGGATGCTAAAGCATAAAACTTACCTAGTACTCCAAGCCAAAAAAGAAGCTATGTTAGAAATCCATGCATGACCCTAATTATACAGAAATGCCTAATGCAACACATGCAAAAATGCAACTATAGTAGGCTCGGCTATTCTAAATATGGCATATGAAATGCTACAGTTAACATGTATTCAACTCGGAATTGAAATACAAATGCAGTTAGTATAATGCGCCGAGCCCAGTGCATGCAAAACAGATGAATGAATGCAAACATGCTATCATACTGTATGCTAATTGAAACATGCCCTAATCTAACCATCGTAAGCTGGTAAATGAAAGGGAGAAAGACGTGGGGTTGGAAGACATACATCACACGCACGCACACTTATTACAATTGTGCCCTCGCTCGGAGGGTCCGAATAAATAGTGTACAGTCCAAATAAAAAATATAGTCCGAATAAATACAAAACCCTAATTAATTAACAAATTAATCTAGGAAAGCAAGTAAATTAGCATGCAAGCCTTGGACTGCCTCAGCTCTGTTCCGAATGATGAAAGATGCATGCTTAAGTTGCTTGGCGTGGAAATCCATTGCGATGCCCCGATTCGCCTCTGTTTGCAATTAATGCCGGAATGCTGTGCGAAGCTCTAGAAGGCTGTTGATTTCTGATTTACTGCAACAGAGAGCAAGAAAGGGGCATAGCGAAGTATTTTCACATATGTATGCACACCTCGATCCTCGTGCCACTCATCACGCATCTCGATGCATGGTGACCGAGGAGTCGAATTGCACGACTTAATGTGAAATGAATGCACATATAAACACAACAAGACCTAAACTCCATCATGGGTAATCTGGAGTGTCGGCGACCGGGAATTGAGACACGTTCCGTCACTCGGAGTACGAAACGTCCCTCGTTTCCCGTGCTTGGGCTAACTCCTATCCCAAACACAATGCAAATGAGATGGCATACACAATGCGACTAACATACAAGCTAGCATACGTAATGCTATGAAATGGCATACACAATACGCGATGTAACATGGCATACACAATGCTCTAACATGCAACCTAGCATACGCAATGCTATGGACTGAAATGGCATACAAAATGCACGATGAACTTACACCAACATGAGTGGACCTCAGCCACACTCACATCAGTGGCCATTAGGTGAAAATGAGACAACCGAAATGCGTGCACACATGCACGAATACCAAGGACCGAACCTAAGGCATCAAATGCCACTCTACCAAAGCATGGCAAGGGATGCAATATGGCATACAAACACATATGATACAGCTCTGAAACATGATAAACAATGGTCCCGAATCATGCAAACATGGCACACTATGCAAGCTAGGGGGCCCGGGTACCGAAACTAGTGAAGTGCATTGCACTAGAGGTACCCAAAGCAATGCACCAAAGGCAAAACCAACCCCAAACAGACCCGAGGTAGGGTTGAAACAGTGGGAAATTGGCCTAAAATGATGGCTCAACATGCATGAAAATGAAGCTCATTCATTGGTCGGTAAACAAGGCATTCACGCACAACTCTCAAGCGCACTTAAAGAGATGAAAACATGGCAATATGGCATTCAAACCAGCTCTGAAATATGATGAAAAATGACCTCAAAACATGAACACACCTCAGCACATGCATGCAATGGACCTCAAAACTCAAAGTTAGGCAAGTGCATCAAACTACAAGTATGCAAAATAAATATCATTCGACCACAAGACCCAAAAACAGAGCTAGGGCAGTCCAAAATAAGCACATTATCAGTTTTAAGCATGGCCAAAAAGTGCCAACATGAAGGGCCAAAACAACATGCAACAAAAGCTAGTGAACCATGAGTTGTTCTACAACTATATGAAGCATACGAGGGCTCACCAAACCAGCCAAAAAAAGAACTATTTCATGCCAAATAAACCCCAAATAACCACTGAAATGCATCCAATTCATGCAAAAATGATGAGCTCCTTTGGAGGGCCATGCAAGGGATTACTCAACACATACAATAAGAACACTTAACATGGTAAAACCAACTCCGGAAATCAATTATGAAAGCCCTAAAACTCACCAAATTGGCCCTAAAATGGGTCAAGGAAGCGTGCAATGAAAGGCCCCTTTGAAAGGCCTTGGATGAGATTGCTCTACACATGCATCATAGACATAAAATATGACCAAAAGGGCCTCAAAAAGAGCTAAGGCAGACCTTTAAACTCACCAAATTGGGCCCAAAAAGTGACTTCACAACATGCAAAATGGGGGTCCTTTGGAAGGCCAACAATGCTAGTAAAGAGAATGAGGGGTGAGAGGGTCACCCCTCCATGCTTTTGAAGCTCAAAGATACATCTAAGCCACTGAAAATCTGCTAGATTTTAGTGGCTGAAAGGCCAAATCAAGGCCAATGCAAATGCTCACATGCATAGCTCAAAACATGAAGAAATAAAGTATGAAAGGGGGGAGATGACCCCAAACAGAGGAGTGACCTTAAGTAAAAATGTTTATAAGATCAAAAGGAAACTTTTTCTAGTTTATGACAAATTTCGAAAATGCTCACAAGTAGGACGAAGATATGATGCAAAATAGGCCTACAAAGAGGGATAAAGCATACAAGGATGTAGGAGACCTCAAACAGAAATGTGTCCTTATACAATCTTCAAGAGGAGCTCAAAAAATGACACTTTTTAGTTTATGAAAAAGTCCATAAATGCTTTCAAATGGAGCTAAAGTATAGGGCAAAATAGTGCAAAAAAGGGGTAAATGAAGACTTACTCTTGTAGCACAGCAATGCAGCAACTTCTGGACCAAGAATGTGAGTTCTCAACCTTTGCAAATGACCTCCAAGGTGTTGGAATGGATGGTGGAGGTGGTAGGCTATGAGGTGTAGTGTAAAATGGCCAAGAATATTAGGGTTTGGAGGCTTGAAGTATAGAGATAGAGGGAGTTGTATGTATGCTCCAGCCAAAACTTTCTCTAACCCTTGCAACATGAGATGGAGGGTTGGTTATATAGAGGGAGAAGGCCATGGCTTCTTGGAGAAGCCTCAAAGGGGGGTCAAAGCTTCTAAAAGAAGCTTGACCAAAGGGTCAAACTTCCTTTGGAAGCTAAGCAAAGGGTGCAAAACCACCTTTAAAAGGATCAAAACAAGGACAAAACCCTCGGACAGTGGGTCAAGTGCAAAACAGCTGGCACAGCTGGAACACACTCACAGAGGCAAGACTGGCCGCCAGCTCAAAAGGTTCAAGGTGGTCGGCCGACCACCTCCCTGGTCGGCCAACCAAGGGTCAAAAGGTTCAAGGAGAATTGCTGGTCGGCCTACCCAGAAAGGTGGCCTCCCAGATGAGTAGAATATAGCTGTATGGAGAAAAACCAGAAAAAGTGACTCAGGAGGGAGAAAAGCCAACTTTTTAGAGGGGTTCAAAAGGGTCAAGAAGAATTACTGGTCGGCCTACCCATATTGGTGGTCTCCCAGATGAGTAGAGCACAATGGTGGTGTGAAAAACCAGAAATTGTGGCTCAAAAGTGAGAAAAACTAGCTTTCTGTAAAAAAAACCAGCTGGAGGAGAGAGAAAAAGGAGAAAGCTGGTTTTTCAGGGGAAAAGGTGGCCTCCCACCATACCACCACCTTCATAACCATGAAAATAGGGCCCCTGCCAAAAATGGGCCAAGACGGGTGCAAAACGGAGGTTCGGGGGCCGAAACGTGAGGCCCGGGGCGCCGAAAACTGACTATAAGGCACCGGAGGTGGCGTTCGACCATGAAGTTGGTCTCTCGGGCCACAGTGTCCCTCAAAAGAGGGGAAACAAGGTGTGTGCCAAAAACCGGAGCAAACAGAGGTAGTTAAGCGGTCCCGAACCGAGGCACACGGCTGACGGCTCCGAAAATCGGAAACCGGAAACCGGGCTCCAAACGGGAAAAATGGCATACGACCACGAAACGTAGCCTACGGCCACTGAAAGATGGTCCACAAGACCTCTCCCTCCCCTCGGGAAGAGAAAACAGAGAAAACGGGACCCGATTCGCAAACCGAGGCAAAGCACAAAAGAGTCCGGAAGTCCGGAGGCAAGGCTCGCAGCCGAGACTCTAAAACCTCAGAACGAGCACAATATGCAACATCACCGAGCGCTCAGTTGGTGACGTCTGAGTCTTAAGGTCGGTCAAAAATGGGGTGTCTACAACAGATTGATGAGATATATATCTATGATGAGAAAAAGAAAAGGGAGTGGTCTGATTTTTGTTCCATTGTGTTTGCTTGATGGGAAATTGTCTTTGCCTCTCTGTTTTTTAGTTTGGTTTGTGCTGATACATGTGTGGTTTGCCATGAATTTCTACTTCTGCTCACAAACTGTTTGATGTAATGCCTAAATGAAAAATTCACCGTAGACCAAATTATTTGTCCTCTTTTATTTTGATTAGTGATATCTGTCCTTTGTTTTCCGTCTTCATGAACTAATTTAAATTCTGGTACAAATCTCTATGAGAAGGTCATAATCTCCTTTGGTTTCTAATATTTTTTAAAGATCAAAATTCTCAATTAGTCATGATAGTCAGCGTGAAATACATTTAAACACCTAGCTGGTAACATATATATGTTTTATTAAAAAATATATATATATATTTTCCTTTTAAGATTTGTAAAAACAGTTTCATTATGAAAATCTGTTCATGCATGTCTTTGTAACAGGTTTACTGATTTAGGATGGAGAAATTGGGGCATCAGAGGCTAACATGTATGCTTGTGGCATGGTCGACATTGCTTGTTCAAATCTTCTTCATTCATGCTGCACATTGTAGTCAACATAATGGGTGAGAAACTAAAAGAAGCTTTTTATTGTGAATTTTCTTTCACTGCTTTTCTATTGGTTTTATTATGATAATCTCTTATATTGTTTCCTAACTTCAGTTACAATGTTTGACCATTAAAACCGTAGATAATTGTTGCAAAGTTTACAAGTGAAATTGCTACAAGTGGTTTATGAAGCTTGGCTGTGTTAAATGTAACTGAAGGTGTTGCCTTTGCTCATTCACTTTGATGTCACTTATGGTGAACCATAAGTGTCTTCTTCTTTTTTTTTTTTTTGGTTTGATCGACAAAAAAAATCCTTTATTAATGAATAAAGAAATCATTACACTTATTGATGAACCATAAGTGTCTTGATGCATTAAGAATTGATACACCTAATAAACAGGATTAGTGAGAACACAAAACAAAAACATAAATAAGAATAAGAAACAAAGATCAAATATAAATGAACACAAAAAATTTACATGATTCTTTCCAAAAACTAGTTATGGTTTGTAATATGACCAGAAAGTTATAATATCTAGAGCTAGCCTTTTCTCCCCTCAATTATAAGTACATAGAAATTAGAGCAACATGTGTGTAAAAATATCAAAATATCCTTACTCTAAAATTCGGGATCAAATGGTTAGTATTCAGTCCTTATCAAGATCCACACCACCCTAAAATGATGCTCTAGCTAATGTGGCTTGATACATCCCAACCATTCCTCTCCCGGTAGATAAGGCTAAAGTAGTAATTTCAATATCAAAAAAAAAAAAAAAAAGGAACTCTAGAATGATACTGTAGTTCTTGTTAGCAATCCTAAACATAGAAGCCCTCTGAGTCCTGTAGTCATTTTAAATGAGCATCACTAGCTACTACTGTAGATTAAATCTCTTATTGACATTCATAAAAAACCACTTAGATAAGGATGTTGTATAATCTGTAGCTGTTTCTATTCTCTATACAAAAATGTAGTTGAGTTATACATGGTGACTTGTTCATTAATGTTGTCTGTGAGTTGGGTATATTAGGCATCAACACTTTTTATTAACTTAAGATATCCCGTTAATTAGTAATTTTTGGGTGATGATTCAGATTAACTCGTCATTTAGTGGGGTGTGTGCCCTTAATTTATAAACTCAGGAACTCATGTTGATCTTGTTGCTCACCAAGTTGGTTAGTTTTTTTAGTTTCAAATTTTAAAAGTGTCATAACTTTCATTGTATACATCCATTTGTTATAACAGTTATATTTTTAAAAAATTTTGGTTGAGATTTGTTGGAAGATATCAATATTGGATATGAAATTATGTTTAAAAAAATGAAAATTTCAAGCTTTGAAAAACATTATTTATGAAATTGTGAAACTTGTTTTTGTCCTTAAAAAAAGGGAGAAATGAAACACGGTGGAATACAACCGATAGATGGTCCGCAACCATTTGAGCCTATGCAAACTCTACAATTTAATCTTGCATAGTTCATTTAAGGACACATACATTTTCTAAATTTGTTGTCTTTTGGTGTTAATAGTTGTTATTAAAAACAAATAAATAAATAAATAAATAATCCATAATATGATATTCTTAAGCTCCATCTTGTACAAAGACAAGCTAGATTCAGGAAACAATCCTACATAACTTGCACTCCTACTAATCTTATATTATGACAATTGTCAATAAAATAGGATAACACCATCATAATATAATGATAATAGAGTTCAAATAATTAATGCAGACTTTCTTCCAGTCTTAGTTGTTCAATTAAAGCAAATGGATTTGTTTTTATGTTCATCTCCAAGATATTTATTAAACATTGTAATTGCTTTCTTATTTTGTCCTCCATGAGCTATCTAGTTGCAGCTTACGCTTTAATGAACCTTATCATTATTTTTATAGCTGGTTATTATATGCTAACGTCTGGATAATATGAATGCATTTGACTAAAAAAATTATCCTCAAATTTGTTATAGGACCCTTACATACTCTGCTGGGACATACGCAAACATAGTTCTACATTTTCCAGTCTGTGTTGCTTTAAATGGCTTGTTCTTTCTGTTCATGCAAATTTTGGATTACCCTCTTTAATCACTAAATTTAAAGAAGGGCTTTGACTGATTGTTTTGCCTGTGTGCATCCTGTAATTAGGCTGTATCGATCTTCAGAAAATATCAATCAGCGGATACTGTTTGATAGTGATCCTTTTGGTCAGCATCTTGGTACAGGCAGTGAGGTATTATTCTAGTGTTCATCCTCGTCCCTTTTCCAAGTATGATGCTAATCAGTTCAATGCCTTAATGTTCTTGCATTCTTTGCCTTAATTTTCTGGCTTATGGTATGATGGAAATAAGGATAGCAAATATGAAGATCATTAAAATGCAGGGAAACAATATATGTGAGTACAGGGTCATAGTAGCTAAACAAAAAGTAGATTACAGCAAGTCATTCAAATGCAGGGGAAAAAAAACAAATAGTGTATTTTCCTCCAAATTAATCTGGGTATAGTTCCAACTGGTGAATGTAGAACTAGAAGAGGGGGAGAGAGAGAGAGAGAGAGAGAGAGAGAGAGAGAGAGAGCGCATTCTAAAAGATGAAATTGTGAGTGGAAAAAACTAGCATAGGATGGTAACTTAAATTCTAGAATTCGGGGGAATCGATCAAGTCCTCAAAAAGAATGGTAACTTAATATAAGGTCATTATCAAAGAAACATGATACATTTCTGTCATTATACCCATGAATCTTCATAAGGACCACAGCCATTTGTTTGGAAGTGATGAGAAGTTATTGGCCTATAGATCCAAGGTTAGTGTTGAATATATTTTTAATTTAATAGGTTGAGTTCTCTACGAGTTTTGGTAGCATTTACAGATTTTAGAGTTAAGATCAAAGCTACTTCTAGGTTTTAATGTTGATCTTTGCAATGAAGAAAATACATGTTGAGTATGTAGTGAATCATACTTCTCAACCTGTTGATGCCGTCTTATAAAAGCATATGTAGCCAACATGGAAAATCATTTGTTCTCTTATCATGGAGATACTTAAGTTGTGCCTCTAGTGGTTGCCAACCACAGTAAAGTTGTGACCAAAATCCTGCTATGAGATGCATTGTTGAGTAAATCTTTTGGATGTCAATGTTGCTTGTGTCAATATCATTGAGGCATCTTTATTAATTTTTTTAGATACTAATATTTAGAATTTCATTCACGGTCACAAGTAAACAATAATTTTTAAATCACTTGCTACTGATATGTCTGATTCATCTACTAAATATTTGGAGTCATGCATGTTGTTGGTCTTTCTAAGGGTGGGTCTTCTTGTTTCATTTCATCCTCCTCTTCCTTGTATATAAATATAAACTTATTTCTGTATTTATATTTATACCTTCCTGGAGAGACACTTATGCATAGTTAACTGCTTTAAAAATGACTAGGTTCAGATACATGCATAGTTAACTACTTTAAAAACCTAGAATTCTGTAAGAGTTGAGTTTTAATGACTAGGACCTAACATTCCCTTTGCCAACATGTAGGATTGCTGATCTCTCCACTCATGTATTTGAACCTCGCAAGCAAAACTTGTTTTTGCAAAGTTTATACAAAGAGGAGCAGGAGAAATCATATATGACAAATGGTAACAACAACAGGAAGCATGCTTTTCATAGTGACATTCAAGATAAGAATATAGTTGAAGCTCTAGAAAATGAGGTTCAATATTAGACAGACTTTTCAAAAGTTCACTATCATCCTCAGAGTCTATATGAATATAATGGTTTTCATATGATTCTCTATTTTGTATGGAATCATTATTTTAGATTGGAATATACTTAGTTTGTATGGAATTTGACATTAAAAGTTATTCCTTTGTGGATGGTTGGAAGTAAAATGGATGTAAATTGAGAAATGATTGATAATACATATATTGTTTTGTTTTTATACATAGTATAGGTTGCACGTAATATGTATAGGTTATGGACAAATTTAAAAATAATAATAATATCATGTTTTTGGCTACTAAATAATTGGTAGCCAAAAAAGAAGTAAATATTTTTAACCACTAAATAGTTAGTAGCTAAAAAAAAAAAAATTGAAAAAAATACTTTTGGCTACTAAAATTTTAGTAGCAAAATAAAAAAAAAAGACTTTAGGCGACTAAATTTTTAGTAGCTAAAAAGAATTACACTTTAGGCGACTAAAACATTTAGTAGTTAAAAAAAATAAGATGAACAAAAAACTTTTTGACTACTAAATAAATTAGTCGTGGAAAATAAATTTAGTTTTGGCTACTAAATGTTTTAGTCGTTGAAAATGCGATATAAATTTTTTTTGAAAACTTTTGGCGACTAAAAGATTGGTCAACCAATTTAGCCTATCAACGACTAAAGTTTTTTTTGTCGCCAACACCTTTACTTTTGGCGACTACTTGTTTAGTCGCCAATTTAGGACTTTCGGCGACTAAAATTTTTTTAGTCGCCAATACCTTCGCCGACCGTCTTTCAGCGACCAAGTTGGCGACCAAACTATTTGGTCGGGAAAACCTTTTGGCGACTAAAAATATGACTTTTGGCGACTAAAAATTTAGTCGCCAAAAGTGCAATTTCTTGTAGTGAAGGAAACAATAAAGGCACTAATTATCTATGATTTTAAATTTTAAAATTCAAAATAATATGGTAAGTCATCCTTATCGTTTCCGAAAATAATATAAATCCTAAAAGTTTAAAAACCCAATCAACTTAAAAATTCAATACAATTCTCTCTTTATATAGATACGGAAAATGGACTTTTTAAGAACATTGATTGTGGGAGCTCCAAACTCCCAAACTAATTTTGTTAATTTGTTAATTTTTAAAGAAATATTTAAAAAAAAAAACTCCATTGGTTAGTTCCTTAAGTCAAAAAAAAAAAAAAACTCTAATTATCTATGATTTTGAATTTAAAAATTCAAAACAACATGATAAGTTACCCTCACTCTTTTCAAAAATAATATTGATCAAAACAATTCAAATAAAGAAACAATAAAGGCACTAATTATATAGCGTTTCTGATTTAGATCCGACCCATTTTGTATTCTAGACTCGGGGTTTCATAGCCTCATATGGTTGTTCATGTCTTTTCCCTCTTACTTTTTTCTTAAATTTGGTTATTGGATTGTAGTGGGTGTGTTTGGAACAGGTTGGTTGCTTAGTTTTTAAACTTTTGTTGCCCAAGATTTTGGTTCTCCACTTGAGCGACACTTCTTGCGCTCGAGCGGGATTGCACTCGAGCGGGATTTGCAAACTTTCAGTACTTTTGTAGGTTTGCAAACTACTGGGAGAGTGTATTCAACGCTCGAACGGCATTTCCTTTTCTCAAGCGGGTGTGTGCTCGAGCATCTATTCTTGCGCTCGAGGGATGTTCTTTTGTCTGCAAAACTATTGGATGTGTGTATTCTGCGCTCGAGCAGTCATTTCTTGCACTCGAGCGGAACAACTTATTGTGTCTGATGCTCGAGCGTCAACTCTTGCACTTGAGCAGACTGTGCGTATATTAGTTCGCAACAGCCTACTTTTTTTTTTATCACTTTTTCATTTATTTTCCTTCAAAAACCCTAGATTGGGACTCTCTCTCTCTCTCTCTCTTTAAAACTCCCATTCTCTCTATATTTTCATCTAGATCTAGTGATCTCTCTACCCGTGTGCCTTCGTTAAAAAGGTAGAGCATCTCAAGAGCTCCGTTTTGATCCGAGTAGAAGTTGGTTTCGACATCTTTGAAGTTCCACCCTTGTTGCATTGGTTTTCTAAGCATGAGGTAGGGGCTTTCTATACTCTCTATGAGTTTTAACTTGGTTCTTTCTTGATGTGTAAGAAACATTAGGTTTTGAGGTGATTTTAACAAACCTAGGGTTTGGGGTTTAAATTCAAAAATGGGGTTTTCAAAAGGATGTTTTGGGAATGATCATGAGAATGAATATGAACTTGTGTTGCTTTAAAATAGATGATTTGGTAGTTGGGATGAGATTTGGAAAGAAATGGGGTTTTGCCCTAAAATGTTCAAATAATTATTTTGCATAAATAATGAAATTGGAAATGGGAACATGAAATTAGTTAAATGTTTATATAAGTGGTGGAGTTGGATGTATGTCATCTCCCATCTACGGAAATTTGGATAATTTATCTATTGTAAGATTGTATATCTGCTTAGAAATATCTATTTTGGACCATTGGTGGAGGATGGTTATGATTGTTGTAGAAATTGCATGAGGATTAAGTAAATTGAAACAAATCTTTTGTCAATTGTCATTGAATATGATTGTGTTTAATACATTGTATATGTATGATATCTGGGAGGAGAAATGAGATGTACTCCATGTTTGGAAGGAGAAAGAGGATGGACTCTATTAAATTAAGTTGGCTTGTGTGTCCTGAGTGCAAATCCTGAAAACCGCGCGTATACATGGGTGTTGATTTCCTTGGACGAAATTTTCGTAAAATGGCAAATTGAAGTGTTTGTGTGTAATGATGGTGTAGTAAAAAAAACCATTGAGTTGTAGTTTCAGTTGGGTTGTTTGAATAACAATGGATATGACTCATGAATTGAGGAAATATAAAATGACATGAAACGAACTGATATAAAATGGATTGGGATATAGTGCTTGGCCTAAGGCGGTTATGGAAGAAGACTCGTAAATGATTTTATCTTGAGCATTGAACATACGCATCATATTTATAACTTTGTTAAAGTTCATATATTGTGTTAGATTGTTTCTACTAAGCTTTGGCTGACCCTTTTTGGGAAAAATATTTTCAGGTGCTGGTGATATGCCTTCACCAAGGACTTAGCTTGGGAGGAATGTGGAGCTAAAGGCTCAATTTTTTATTTTGTACTTAATTTTTGTTCAGCCGAAGGGCTTTAAATGTATTGGACTGAAAGTCCACTTTTGTTGTAACCGAAAACTATCTTGGAAAGATGTAAGCCTGTAGGGCATTTGTTTTTTCGATCATTAAATTGGTATCACATGCTATAGATTCAGGGTAGAGCTCGTGAATGTATATTGTATGTGTCCTTTTTGTAAATTAACTCTGATTAATGAAAGACAACTACTTCGTTTATGTCATTGTGAATATGTTGTTGGAGACCGATTTATGGCATTTATTTCAGGGCGTTACAAATTATCTATGATTTTAAATTTTAAAATTCAGGACTGGTTTGGCATCCATGAAAAAAGATAAAAAGTCAAAAAGTTACTAAAAAAGTCAAAAAGATATCACTATTCACAAAAAAATATATAAAAAAATAAATTTACAAAAAAAAAGTACAAGTCAAAAACTGTATTGAAGTGATGTGCTATCTGCAGTGCTGCTGGTACACATTAGGCAGCCGGATGCACTTCTCATGATACACAAAACAATGCTATTCACCCCGTGGAGGCCCATCATGGGTCCCATTTTGATAATCTGAACCGTTCAATGTGTAGAACTCTTCGAGTACTATATGGCTGTAAAAAATCACGTTGATCGGATATCGATAACTATATGATCAAATTAGTTTTGTATAAAAAAAAAATGGACGGTGCACAAAGTAACGGTTGACAAAAAACTAATTCGATCAGATAGCTATCGATATCCGATCAACGTGATATTTTACAAGCATATAGTACTCGACGAGTTTTACATATTAAAAGGTTACAATTATCAAAACGACACCCGTGATGGGCCCTCCCGGGTTGAACAACACCATCCAGTCCGAATAGCACCGTAGGCAATCTGGACCTATACATCTTGCTACCCACCGTATGCTTGACGGTACCATCACTGTCAGTAAGCATTTATATATTTAGGGGTAATTTGATAATTTTGCTATTTGTTACAGTATTTTAATACACATTTTTTCGTAAAAAGTCAAAAAGTTATCTCAAAAATACATCTTTTTTTCCTCTACTTTGTTACTAAAAAATTAAAAAGTACACTTATTTAGTCTCTCTTTTTGTCAATAGTCCAAACTTATTTCAAGTTTGTTTGTTTGTATTTATTTATTATTTTTTTGTAAATTTTTATTTTCGTGTGAGTATTTTTTTTTTCTCTATATGACTTTTTTTTTCCAACTAAATTTATAATATATATATAATTTATAATTTATTTTTGTGTGAGTATTTGTTTAACTATCTTTGTTTTGAGAGTTAATTTGAAGTTTTATTTTTATTTTTTGGCAGCTTTTTCCATAAATCCATCTTTAATTACTTATGTTCCATCCAATCCATATTCTTTTTGACTATTCCATTAGGTCCTATTTGAGATAAGAAGACCAAAATACCATTTTCATCTAATGTTTATTTAGTTCATATTATTTTCTTATGTTTCAATAAGTCCTATGGGTGACATAATTACCAAAATAACCTAATGTGAATGTTCACACCGTCAATGTGAATGTTCATATCGTCAATGTGTAGGGGCCCGACCCATGTACAATGTGAATAATCACATTGACATGTTAACATTCACATTGATAGGAGTGTAAAATTAGCCTGCGGCCTGTGGGCGGCCCGGGGCGAGCCCGGTCCGGCCCATGACAATGTGAATATTCACATTGACATATTAACATTCACATTGATAGGACTGTAAAATTGGCCCGCGGCCTGTGGGCGGCCCGAAGCCCACTCGTTGCCGGAGCGGGCCCGGCCTGTTGATAATGTGAATATTCACATTGATATGTTAACAGTCACATTGATAAGAGTGTAAAATTGACTCACGTCCCATGGGCGGCCCAAAACCCGTGGGCGGCCGGGGGCGAGCCCGGCCCGGCCCGTGACAATGTGAATATTCACATTGACATATTAACATTCACATTGATAGGAGTGTAAAATTGGCCCACGGCCCGAAGCCCGCCCGCTGCCCGAGGCAGGCCCGGCCCAGCCCGTGACAATGTGAATATTCACATTGACATATTAACATTCACATTGATAGGAGTGTAAAATTGGCCCGCGGCCCGAAGACGACAGCCTCGGGTCGGGCCGGTGGGCCTAGGCATAGGCTCGAGCTTAGGTCGGGCTTGGGCGGGCCTGGCCATTTTTTTAAATTCTTTTTAATTTTTTCTACGAAAATTTTATTATTTTCCACAAAAAAAGACATTGTGCCTCAAGCGGGCTGGGCCTCGGACCGAGCCTTGAATGGGCCTTAAGCGGGCCGATGGGCCGGGGCGGGCTTCAAAGGGATGGCCTAGGCCCTAGCCTAGGGTCTCGAACATGCTCGGGCCCGGACCCAAACGAGCCTGCCCCGGGCCGTGGGCGGGCTTCGAGCAGCCCACGGGCAGTGGGCCAATTCTACTTTCCTATCAATGTGCATGTTAACATGTCAATGTGACAATTCACATTGTCAACGGGCCGGGCCGGGCCTACCTCGGGCCGCGGGTGAGCTTCGGGCAGTGGGCAAATTTTACACTCCTATCAATGTTAATGTTAACATGTCAATGTGAATATTCACATTATCACGGGTCGGGCCAAGCTCGCCTCGGGCTGCGGTCGGGCTTCGGGCCGCCTACGGGCTACGGGCCACTTTTACACTCTTATCAATGTGAATGCTAACATGTTAATGTGAATATTCACATTGCCAACGGGCCGGGCCGGGCCGGGCCTACCTCGGGCCGCGGGTGAGCTTCGGGCAGTGGGCAAATTTTACACTTCTATCAATGTTAATGTTAACATGTCAATGTGAATATTCACATTTTCAGGGTCAGGCCAAGCTCGCCTCGGGCTGCGATCGGGCTTCGGGCCGCCCACGGGCTACGGGCCACTTTTACACTCTTATCAATGTGAATGTTAACATGTCAATGTGAATATTCACATTGTCAACGGGCCGGGCCGCCTACCTCGGGCTGCGGGTGAGCTTCGGGCAGTGGGCAAATTTTACACTCCTATCAATGTTAATGTTAACATGTCAATGTGAATATTCACATTGTCACGGGTCGGGCCAAGCTCGCCTCGGGCTGCGGTCGGGCTTCGGGCCGCCCACGGGTTACGGGCCACTTTTACACTCTTATCAATGTGAATGTTAACATGTCAATGTGAATATTCACATTGTCAATGGGCCGGGTCGGGCCCGCCCCGGGCTGCGGGCGGGCTTTTGGCCGCCCATGGGCCGCGGGCCAATTTTATACTCTTATCAATGTGAATGTTAATATGTCCATGTGAATATTCACATTGTCAACAGGCCGGGCCGGGCCCGCCCCGGGCCGCCCACGGGCTGTGGGCGAGTTTTGGGCAGCCACGAGGCACGGGCCAATTTTATACTCTTATCAATGTGAATGTTAACATATCAATGTGAATATTCACATTGTCAACAGGCCGGGCCGGGCCCGCCCCGGGCTGCCTACGGGCCGTGGGCGGGTTTTGGGCAGCCACAGGGCGCGGGCCAATTTTATACTTTTATCAATATGAATATTAACATGTCAATGTGAATATTCACATTGTCAACGGGCCGGGCCCGCCCCGGGCCGCCCACGAGTCGTGAGCGGGTTTCAGGCAGCCATGGGGCGCGGGCTAATTTTACACTTCTATCAATGTGAATGTTAACATGTCAATGTGAATATTCACATTGTTAACGGGCCGCGGGCGGGCTTTTGGCCGCCCACGGGACGCTAGCCAATTTTATACTCTTATCAATGTGAATGTCAACATGTCAATGTGAATATTCACATTGTCAACGTGTCGGGCCGGGCCGGGCCAGCCCCGGGCCGCAGGCGGGCTTTTGGCAGCCCATGGGCCGCAGGCCAATTTTATACTCTTATCAATGTGAATGTTAACATGTCAACGTGAATATTCACATTGTCAACGGCCCGGACCGGCCCCGCCCCGGGCCGGCCATGGATCGCAGGCGGGTTTCGCGCAGCCACAGGATGCGGGCCAATTTTACACTCTTATTAATGTGAATGTTAACATGTCAATGTGAGTATTCACATTATCAACAGGCCGGGCCCTCCCCGGCTCGCAAGTGGTTTTCGGGCCGCCCACGGGCCAATTTTACATTCCTACCAATGTGAATTTTAAAATATAAATGTTCACATCATAAAATTGCTAACCGTTCAAAAAATATTTATAAGGGTATCAAAATTAAATATAAGGGCATAAGTGTCCAAGAAAATAGTGGAAATCAAGAAAAATGACTTTATGGAATAAAACTATACATACATGGGACTAAATGAGTTAAAAAATTCCTTCATGGATTTCTTGGGTTAAAACACTTCTAAATAGGATTTATCAATAATTTTCTCTTATTTTTTTGGTAAATGTTTGTGTATTTTTTATATTGTTGTTATTATTATTTTTGATATATGTAAATTGATGATACAGTTATAAGTTTTTTAATAGAATATGACTTCTTATATTGTTATTTATGAATTGGCCATTTTTTTATAATTTCTTAGACAAAATTTTTAATTTTTTTTATTTGTAAAAAATTAAAAACATTTAATTGACTTGCCCATCAATAAATAAAATTTTAAATAATGAATATTGTTCCATAATTTATGGATTGAAAAAAAATTATTACCCATATATGGAATAAGAAAAACTAAAACCACACATTTTTTTTATTTTTTATTTTTAACTCTTTAAAACTCTAATGGTATCATTTTATTTTCCCAACATTGTCTTTTCAAATTTGCAAAGATAAAAAATTATACCAGAGTTGCATACTTGTTAGTGGCGGTGGTGAGCATGTCAACAATAAGGATGATGATGAGCTCAGTCAGAGTATTGTGTGGGTGAGTTTTGAAAAGGTGAATATTACTTAAAAGAATAGTAGATAGTTTGGGTGATGAATTGATTTAGAAAACAAATGTGTGGTTGAGATTAAGTGTGAATTTTACTATATAAAAATTGAATATGGATCATATATTGTTTTTTTATATATCATTTTGGGTACTTTTGTATAACTATAAAAAATTATTGTGATCACATGTTATTTATCATCTGATATATTGTTACCGTATTATTGTAATGAGTTATTAATGTCTATTATCAATGTAGTGGTGAGATGTCACATGATAAATAAAAATATGTTATGTTATTATTATTATTGATAATATATTTCTTTATTTATTTTTTATAATGTTCAAAAAAATAATTTAGGTTCATTGTTATTTTTTGTAGATGAGAAGTCAAAAATAAATTATATATAATTCAAGTTATAACTAATTTGAGATTGAAAAGGAAAGTTCCAAAAGAAATTATAATTGTATATAATTTTAAAATATTTTTATAAAAATACAAAGAAAATTGGAACTATAAATTATAATTATCAAACAATCTAATTCTATTACGAAAAAAATTAAATGAAAAATTGATCAAATTTAAATTTATAATTATTAAATATTTTTAATAAGTCATCAATTTTTTATTCAAGTTCTACCCTGATCTGCTCTTAAATAATTTTTTAGATATAAATATGTCATAAAATTAATACAATCAATATTAGACATGTTTTAAGAAGGATAAATTATATCGATAGTCCCCGCATTTTATCTCTTGTGTCAATTTTATCTTTGTAATTTTAATTAGCTTGATTTTGACCATTAATTTTAGATTTTGTATCAATTTGGTCCAATTGAAAATATCGGTTAAGGTTTTTAAAATAAAATAGTTATTGAGTTGGTTGACATTAACTTACTGAGTTGAACAAATTTATAATTTTATCTATAAAATTATAACAAATGGTACTCATGTGTATATTTTCAATAATAATAATAAAAACACTAGTAATTATAACAATTGGACCAAATTAAGACAAAATTATAAATTCAGGATCAAAATCGAGTAAATTCAAATTGCAAGGACAAAAATAACACAAGAGTTAAAATATAAGGACTACCAATGTAATTTATTCTTTTAAGAATAACTACATAATTTCTTAATTAATTTTAAAATTGTTAATAAAAATAGACCAAACAAATATGTACATAATTCTTATTTTTGTTTTAAATTTTTTTAAAAATATATTTACTAATTAAAAATTAAATAAATAGGTGGGTCTACTAACTCATGGATTGGACATAAACTAGACAATTCTCCAAGGATTAGGCTTAAATCAAGAATTATTGGCAAAAAATCAACTTAAACTAATTTTTCTTAACTACTTTTTAGTGTTTAATACAATATTAAAACCTCCAAAATTTGCTCATACCAGTCACGAATTGATAAGTTACGATAAAATTTAAATTTATTAGGACTAGAATATGACTTACAATTTAGGGTGGCTCTAGCTTAGATAATTTTTTCATCCATAAATATACATGTGGAGAAGTGGTTTGAAAATACTCTTTGGATCCAATGGGACGCTCGAGATCCTCAGCTAGTCACCTGAAAATGAATAAACACTCCAGTCGGGGGTGCCAGAATTAGCACTTCGACGGACAAGTCGGTGTATACTCTCTTTATTGCTTATATCTCAAGTTTAGACTGTTTTTTTTCATACCTCTTGTTAGATGATACTCTCCTTATTTATAGTTGTTCCTGATGTCGACGGTTAGGCCCACCTTTCTTCCAATGATTAATCCCTCATTCGGCTAACTGTTCGTACTTGGCCTGGTCTACAGTTGATTATTCGGCCTTTGTCCCTCCGGGATGGAGCTGTATAATTCACAATTTGGTTTCTTTCCTCAGGTTATTCGGGCTCCGTACGTAATAGATTTATTTGGCGCCCACAATTGCCCCCCAAACATCCTATTAACATCAGTTAGTCGGCATGTTTGGTCTTTGGACCTAGAGAGTCAGAAAATACGGCGATATCCCTTACTCCAATGCAAGCATCAGGATGCCTACTACTTTTGAGCGTCATTACAATTTCCCGCTCCTTCGTACATTTCATGCATTTAATACGATTTGAAGTCATGTTGTCTTTTCATTTGTATGTTCTTTCTTCAATGCTCAAGATTTCTCGTTGCCTGTCAGTTCAACTCCCTCGCTTCTCGCCTTCTACAACTTCTTTCCGCTCTTCATTGTCCTCTTCATTTTTTGTAAGTTTCTCTTTCTTCCATCTTCACTCCCTTTTCCCTTTTTGTTTGCTGTGTAGAGTGTCCGTTTTTTATGTTGTGATGGCTAGACATTTGAGAGCCCTTCTTTCCGCGGAGAGAGTCTCTGGTTTCTGTCGCCACTTTTCTATCCCTGAACGTTCATCCGTCACTTTTGGCAGAGAACGTGATTGACACGGAGAGGACTGATGAGAGTACATTCGTCTTTCCTCTGCTGTCAATCGTGGAGGGCGGAGTCCGTTTCTTCCTTAATCCACTTTTAAGGGCTGTCCTTCGCCATTGGGGTTTAATCCCTTCTCAATCGAACGTAAACTTTTTTCCGAATAATAATGGGTATTGTAGAACTAAACCGGCGCCTTAGGTTGAACCTCGAAATCCCTGCCATTCGGCATTGTTATGCCTTGGCCATGTCCTCTGGACGGCAAGGGCACTACTTTCTTAGGGCCAAGGACACCGACCATCACTTGGTCATTATGCTTGCCAGCTCTGACACGCGAGTTGACGATGTCATGGTTGTGGTCCGTGGAAAATGAGAATTCGGCGAGGGCGAAGATCGTCAAGATCCAGTGCCCAGGCGAAGGGGTGAACCAAGTGGCCATTTAACTCCCCATGAATTTTTACTAAATACTTCCTATTCAAATTCCATGTGTTTACCGTTTTAATTGTACAGGAAACAATTTGAAGAAAGTTCTAGCTTCGGCCGACAACGACATACTTGCGCAGATACGAACGGTACTCCAGTTCGTTGGCCGTCCGAATCTCCAGAAACAAGGGAGGGCGGTCCATATTCTTCTGCGATACGAGCCGACCTATACCACATTTTCGGCCGCGAAACATATTCTGATTCCAAGGGGCGAACAGCACCTTACGGCGCTTGTTTTTCCGAGCTTCAAGAATCTTAGGTAGATCAGTTTTAAGGCTTCAGATTTAGAGCCGGGGGAAGAACAAGTTGCTGAAGAAGTCGTTGAGCAGCCGAATCAGCCATCTTTGGACGGATTCGATGGACTAGAGAAAGAGGTTGACACGGTACTAAATTTGGCTTTTGAAGAAGCTGGCCTCATCCCTCCCTCCACTTCCGACCGAGCGGACGCGTCTTTCAAGGATATATTTACCGACTTAGGGGACCTACCCGGCTCCTATCTAGACAGCATGGCTGGTGAGTCGCTCACACAATTGGCCAGACGGAAAAACGCCGAGAGAATGGCTGCGCGTAGGAGAGTTGAAGCCGAGCGAGTCCATCCTCCACCCCCCCACCCAATGCTAGGAAGAAACTCCTCCACCTACTCCTGTTGAAGAGGCTGAGACCAAAGTGGCTGAAACGGAACTTGTTGTCGATCAACAGGAGGGTCAAATGACAGAGCACAAGGGCGAAAAATGTACGGCCGATTATTCAGAAGAACCAGTTGACAAACGGCCACGCATGGAAGAACCTAACTTGGTTGTGCCATTTACGATATAACCAAGGATAAGGAACATGCCGATTACCTGATGCATCGGCTATAAGAGACCCAGCAGTGGCCTTGAGCTTGGCGTCCTCCATTTCTCTGCCGGTTGATAGAGCAGCTTTTAGGGCAGAGGCCGATCTGCTAGCCATCGTATTAGCCGCTCAATCAGCGATATTGGTACGTGTCCCTTTGTAATTTTGCAAGGTTGACAGAAAGAAAAGTTTCTATATTAGCTTATTGATCCCTCGTTTTGTAGGCGGCGGGGAGGATAGCCGAAATTGGCCATCGCCAACACGACACTATCGAACAGATCGGCTTTCTTACAACTGAGCTGGAGAACGAGAAGGGAAAGGCGGCAGAGGCCTCTCTCCAGGCCGATTCTGAGGCCATGAAAGCAGCAGCAGAGAGCGCTAGGGCCGATTCCGAAGCAGATAAGGCCAAGACTGCTGTCGAATTAAGAGTGGCCACCGAGAGGAAGGGCAAATGCCAACGAAGAAGCACTAAACTGGCCAACGAAACAATTACCAAGCTGGAGGCCGACTTGGAAGAGTCGAAGAGGGCGATGGCAAACGCCGAGCCCGAAATTTCCAAGTCATTCCTAGCAGGTAAGGATGCCGCCTTGGCAGACTACATAGAAGAGTGCCAAAGTTCAAAAACAAGGGGTTCAAGCACGGCTGGCTTAAAGCCTTGGATGCCGCTAACATGGTATTAGAGCAACCGATTCCATACGAACAGGTAGACATTGAGCCGCTGCCGTCTGACCCCGAAGACTGATCTAGAGTCCAGTATTTAATTTTTTTTTTTTTTAATTTGGTGGTTGTATATGTAGGTTTTGTTGGAATTATTAGGTGTTAACTGTTGGTTTTTGTCAAAAACTGACGTAGGGAGGTTTTCATTTGTAAAATGGCTTATGTTTGTGCTCAATTTATGAATGAAAACTACTTTTCCTTTCTACATGATGAATGTGCTTGTTAACGGCTAAATAAGACGTACAATCTTGAAATGAATTTTCTGCCTGATGAATGTGTTTATTAACGGCTAAGTAGATTGCACAATCATGAAATGAATAGAATAAACTGCTGAATCTAGCCAGCGCGCGAACTATATAGCACTGCAACTTAGCCGAATATATTGATAAATCTGCCCTTGCCCTAGCGAGTTAACGAAGGCCGCCTAATAACGGCAGTTCAGGTGTTTGCTGGGGCATAATGAATATTTGGCTATTAGCTCTAAATTGGCTGATGAATCTGCCGTTCGTGAATTGGCTGGGGCAGCCTGTCTGTTCGGCACAAAGACTTGCGTAAGGCCGAATAGATTAATTAATCTGCCATTGCCCCAACAAGTTGATGAATAGGACCGTCTAAAAACGGCAGTTCAAGTGTTTGCTGGGGCACAACGGATATTTAGGCCGAATAGATTGATGAATCTGTCCTTGCTCCAACGAGTTGATGAAGGCCGCCTAATAACGGCAGTTCAGGTGTTTGCTGGGGCACAATGATATTCGGCTATTAGCTTTGAATTAGCTGATGAATCTGTTGTTCGTGAATTGGCTGTTGCAGCCTGTCTATTCGGCACAAAGACTTGCGTAAGGCCGAATAGATTAATTAATCTGCCCTTGCCCCAGCGGATTAGTGAACATTGTCGCCGATTATCAGGCATTTATGAATTGGTTGGGGTAGCGTTGAAGGGACCGCTTTGGGAGCGGTGTAGCCGTGGTTAATAAAAAGGGGAGTTGCTGCATGCGCATAGGTCCCATTAGCGTGTTAAGACTCAACTCAAACCAGTTTGTCGAAGAGGGCTAGATAAGTGTGAATGTCAGGTAAACTATTCTTCAACAGCAGAGGAAAAGGTAGGACATTGGTTGAGCTAGACTTAGTGATGCATCGAGGTGGGGAACCTTCTCGAACGGGAAGTAGGACATTTGGGGAGCGGGAGAGGCGTCACTCTCCACGTCGTCAGAGCAGGTCACCTAGAAGGGAGAAGCGGCAGCGGGGAAACTCTCTTCATTCGCGAAGCGAGGCCAGTAGGCCATCGCTGTCATGACCCGAACCCGCCCCCATGGGTTAAGGACATAACCGGCCAATAATCAGGAGATTACCTACGACCTCAAACCAAATCAGATATATTTTAACAGAGTTAAGGGGGGCCAAACGGAAGCAATTTCAAACTTTTATCCATAGAGCTGTGCTTACATGGCACGTCATAACATTTCTCAAACATACATTAATAACTCATATCAAGGAAAGTTAACATATAAGTTTTACATAATAGGATCATTCAAGTCATGGCCAGCCAATCAAAACTATATACAACTATAATCCAAAGTTCTCGCCAACATGACAAAATATAACAAAATAGCAAAAGGGTGAAAACAAGTCTCGTGCGTGAGACGCATGGGCTGACTCTTCAAAACCTTGACTGTTTCACGCAAACTTCACTGAGACTGGGTTTGGACCTCCCTTGGCTCACCTACAGACACATGAATGAGTGTAAGCGAAAGCCCAGTGAATAATATCAAATAAAGAAGATACGCGAACGGTATTAAGAACAACATACATCAAACGGCCTTGGGCCCAATTCATACTTCTATCTAGTATATATATATACATATAGGTCAAGTGACTGCGGTTCCAAACACATCAAACGGCCTCGGGCCCAATTCATTCATATCCGATGGCCTTTGGTCCAATCGTTCCTGTCCGACAGTCTTTGGCCCAATCATTTGCGTCAAACGGCCTTTGGCCTATTCATTCATGTCATACGGCCTTTGGCCCATTCAATTGTATCCAACAGCCTTTGGCCCAACCATATGGCATAGCAAACATTTGTCCACAATTCAAATTAACAAACTTATAAGACTTATAGGGAAATAAGCAATTGGACAAATAACATACTTCAAAATATCTTTACTAAGATATTACTCATAGTGTTCTGCCGATGGATTCACCCTTCAGCTCGACCCTACACATTACATAACACATATGGGTCACAAACGATTCAATCCATTCTTAATTCATACATCCCTCTTAGGCTTCTCTCTTATCCTTTTAACTCATTTATAATGTTCAATGCATGCCTAAGAGTGGTTAGACGTGAAAGAGAACGGAAAATGAAACACAGAACACTTTTACAAAATTTCAGAAATAGGGTTCCCCGCTCGAGCGTGGCTTTTGCCGCTCGAGCGGACCCCTATGGTCTGCAAAAATACTGGTTGCCTCATTTTTACGCTCGAGCGTGAATTCGGACGCTTGAGCTGAAGGTCGCACTACATGGCTCCCCGCACGAGCGTGAATCTCCCCGCTCGAGTGGACATTCATGTTTGCAAAAAGTTCTGGGAGCTCGCATTTCATGCTCGAGTGGCGTTTTCCCCGCTCGAGCGGACATGCCAAATTCTGGGTTTTTCCAACAACCATTTGAACTTCAAACTTGACATTCAAACTTATGTTTCTTGCACATGATGACTCATAACTCTCATACACATTTATTAACATGATACAAACACCAAATTTCATCATTATGAGGTTCAATTCCCATGAATCAATTACATGCATGCCTCAAATTATTCCAAACTCATCACCAACATGATGAATTCATGCATTCAAAACTCATACTCTTATGAATTGTACATGCATGTGAGATATAGCTCTCATTCTCAATTTAAATGATGAAGAGATGATCAAAAGCATGAACTTCAATCAAAGATTCAACATGGATCATGTATTTCATGCTCAAACATACAAATTCATGACAATTCCTTGCATGCATGCATCTATTGACTTCAAATTCATCAATTACAACTCAATCCTTGTTCTTGGTCACATAATTACTTGAATTTACATGATTACAAACTCAAATTTATAAATCAAGGGTTGATCACTCACCTAGGAGCTTCAATTCCTCTAATTATAGCTAACTCTTGAGCTAACCCCCTTAGTCTCTTGAATTCTCTAGCAATTCTTCAATGTTGGCCCCTCTCTCTCACTAGATTCGGCCCTCTCTCCCTCTAGAGAGTTAATCTCAGCCAAATAAGTGAAATGAGCTCAAAACTAATGAATGTGAGTGTAATGCCCCTTTTTATAGTTTTCCACTTAATCAAATTGATTAAGGTTAATAATAATGCTCTAATTAATCATTCTTAATCTAATTATTTTAATCCGAATCAATTTTTAATTAAATTTCACCGTAGGCTCTAAAAATTACGCTAATCACATTGGCGTAGTCAATTTCAGTTTCTGCGGCCGATAGGGCCTTCAATTTAAATTCTAAAGCAGAAAGTCAAACAGATTTTCCTACGGCGAACAGATAGAAATTCAAAACCACATATATTCATGTAATTGGCACTCAAAATCATATCAAACACATAATCATATTCATAATAAAGATCAATTAGCATAATACGGAACAGGGGTATCATAACCGCGCTCGTTGAGTTTTTCGATCTTTATCGGGAACAAACCGATGATGGAAGCAGACTCGATCGTCGAGATCCAAGTGTAGCAGTCGAATTTGCATGACAGATTTTTCCGTCGGAAGTCTAGCAGTCGATGATTGGTCGACAAGATTTCGAAGTGTTTTGAGAGGGTGTTCACGGAGCGGTGAAAGGACTATATACCACTTATGAGATCGGCATGTGCCTTCGTGCCACGCGCCGGGAGATCGAGCATAAAGATGAACGTATTCGTAACTTAGAGGCCCATGCAGAGAAGGCCAAGCGGGAGTTAAGAAAAGTCACAACCGCCGAAACTCATTCGGCCGGCCTGGCTAACTCGATTATTGAGGAGAGGGTGACCTAGCATCTTATAAGCCACGCGATTGCCAATCGCGACGTGGCAAGCATGTTTGCAATAGAAGCTGCAAAGACCAGGACTTATGAACAAGGCTTTCATGCAGGCCGAAAAGTTGGGATAGAGAAGACGAAGGAAAAGCTCGCCAAGGAGGTCTGCTGATGTGAGAACCGTGGATTTAAGCACTGGTGGATCAAGGCTCTCCAGGCCGCAGAATCTCTACACATAGCAGGCGTTGATTCGGCATCCCCACTATACCAGAGACATCATTTTCCCTTCGCGACCTTCGAAGTCGAGAAGAGTGATGACGAGGGAGATGCCAAATAAAATTAAACATATTGTACCACTCTAACGTAAATAGGGAGCGAATTATGTATTATCGATTAATGTAATAAAACATATTATTTTACATGTTCGTATGTTGTTTTAGCTTATGTCGCATGTTGTTTTATTTTGTGTTTAAACATATTAACAATCATCTTCCATCCTTCGTCAGTTGAGTTTATGCTTGTTAACAGAATATTCATGAAAAGCATGCCGACGCCGAATGCTTTAAACATGTTTCAGTTTTCTTTTTTTTTTTTTGGCTAATCGTGATATCCACAAAGGGCGCTCCGAATTTGGAGGCTCATTCGGCCCAAAAGTGCCATTCATTGAAAGGCGCTTCGAATCCGAAGGCTTTTTACTTGGCCAATCGTGATATCCACGAAGGGCGCTCCGAATCCGGAGGCTTATTCGGCCAAAAAGTGTCATTCACTGATGGCACTCCAAACCCGGAGGTTTTTTACTTGGCCAATCGTGATATCCACGAAGGGCGCTCCGAATCCGGAGGCTCATTCGGCCCAAAAGTGTCATTCACTGAAGGGCACTTCGAATTCGGAGGCTTTTTACTAGGCTAATCGTGATATCCACGAAGGGCGCTCCGAATTCGGAGGCTCATTCGGCCCAAAAGTGTCATTCACTATAGGGGCTCCGAATCCGGAGGCTTTTTACTTGGCCAATCGTGATATCCACGAAGGGCGCTCCGAATCTGAAGGCTCATTCGGCCCAAAAGTGTCATTCACTAAAGGGTGCTCCGAATTCGGAGGCTTTTTACTTAGCCAATCATGATATCCACGAAGGGCGCTCCGAATCTGGAGGCTTTTTACTTGGCCAATCGTGATATCCACGAAGGGTGCTTCGAATCCGGAGGCTTATTCGGCTCAAAAGTGTCATTCACTGATGGGGCTCCGAATTCGGAGGCTTTTTATCTTCAAACTAAAATTTCTTTAGTGAGATAGGTAATCTTGCATTATAAAAGTGAAAGTTTGTATACGGCGAACATTCAAAATAAATCATCATGCCCCACAAGTCAATTAATGATAGAATTTACGCAAATGCGAAGAATTCCAAGGACGCGGCCGACTTCTTCCTGACATGTCTTTGAGCCGATATGCCCCTTTTCCCGCGATTGAATCGATTTGATAGGGGCCGTCCCAGTTAGGTCCCAGTTTGCCGTCAGCCAGATTCCTGGCAGCTGGGAGTACTTTCTTGAGGACCAATTCCCCCTGGTGTATAACGGCGTAGATGAACACGTTGATTATACGACTTAGCAAGCTGTTGCTGGTACCGTGCCATGGACGCAAGGGCACGGTCTCATCGTTCCTCAATTAGGGTCAAATCCAAGACCAACATCATGTCATTTCGACCCATATCAAAAGCTTTCAATTTCAAGGTTGGGAGGCCGATCTCCAGAGGGATGATTGCCTGGGTTCCAAAGCATAAAGCAAACGGCGTTTCCCCAGTGGATTGCCTCAGCGTAGTGCAATGAGCCCATAACATACTCGGCAATTCTTCGACCCATCTGCCTTTGGCTTTCTCTAGCCTTTTCTTGATGCCGTCCAAGATGGCTTTGTTGGAGGTTTCGGCTTGGCCATTGTTTTTTGGATAAGCCGGCGTCGAGAAATAAGGTCGAATACTATACATGCTGCATGGTTCTCGGTAGACGTCACAGTCAAACTGGGTGCCATTGTCTGAAATAAGTGCTCTAGGAATGCCGAATCATGTAATGATATTTCTCCATACAAAATGCTTAACATCAGTATATCGAATGTGCGTTAATGCCTCCGCTTTGACCCATTTTGTGAAGTAATCTGTTGCGATAATAAAAAATCGCTTGTTGGCCGGTGCACGAGGTAATGGTCCGACGATATCAAGTCCCCATTGGGCGAACGGCCAAAGACTGGTGACAGAGCTTAACTCTTCAGCAGGCAAATGGGTTAAAGGGGAAAACTTCTGGCACTGTTCACATTTCTTGACGTAACACTTGGCATTAGCTCTCATTGTCGGCCAATAATACCCTTGTGTCACAGCTCGATGAGCCAGAGATTGCCCGCCGGAATGGGTACCACAACTACCTTCATGTATTTCAGTCAAGAGTTCTTCGACTTTGTCCAGATTAACGCATTCTAAGTATGGACTAGAAAGGGATTTTTTGTAGAGTTTTTCTTGCGGATCCAAGTAATATCGCAGGGCTTTGTTCCGCAGTTTGTGTGCTTCTTTTTGGTCCGCCGGGAGCTATTCAGAAGATAGGAATGCGGTGATAGGGTCCATCCAGCTTGGACCTGATTCTATGACATCAATTTGGATCGACTCCGAAGAGGCAATGCTCGGCTCAGGGATGAATCCTACTTCAATTGTCCGTTTGATTTCTGAGTTGATGGCGGAGGCTAGGCAGGCCAAGGCATCTACATGCGTGTTCTGATCCTGGGTTATTTGATTTAGTTCATGATGATCGAATTTTGCCAGCAGAGAATTTGCCATTTTCATGTAAGCTGCCATACGGTCATTTTTGGTTGCGTATTCCCCTTTCAATTGGTTGATGACTAGCTTTGAATTGCAGAAAATAAGGAGACGCCGAGCACCAAGGAGATGTGCATTCCGTAGCCGGTTAACAATGCTTCGTATTCGGCCTCATTGTTCGATGCACCGAAACCCAGTTTGACAGCCTGCTCAATTATTGCCCCGTCGAGAGCCATGATAACTACGCCTACCCCACTACCACGTTGGTTGGATGATCTGTCACAATACATCTGCCAAATGTCCCCAACATAAATTCTCCAGTTCAGCTTAGGTTGAATTTGATCAGACTTGAAGTCGGCGAGGCCTCCAGTGAATTCGACCACAAAGTCGGCAAGCACTTACCCCTTGATTGAGGTTCTAGGCAGAAATTGAATATCGTACTGGCCGAGTTCGAGAGCCCACTTTGAAACGCGCCCTGATGCTTCTGCACTACTGAGTACTGACCGGAGGGGGTAGTCCGTTAGTACCCCGATGGTATGCCCTTAAAAGCAATGCATCAGTTTTCTTACTACCATGACGAGGGCTAGGATGAGTTTTTCTAATGGAAGATAACGTGTTTCGGCATCAACCATTGCCTTGCTCACATAATACACTGGCCACTGCTCCCCATGCTCTTCTATTATTAGTATGGCGCTGACGGCCCAGTCAGAAACTGCCAGATATAAAATGAGCGGATCACCTGCCGAAGGTGTTGTCAAGAGTGGAACTGATTGGAGGTAATTCTTCAGACCGTTGAAAGCGGCTTCGCACTCAGAGGTCCATGCAAAAGATTTACCTTGCCGTAGGGTATGAAAGAATTGTCGGAAGCGATCTGTGGAACGACTGATGAACCTGTTGAGTGCGGCGGCCATCCCCATCAACTTTTGAACCTCCTTAACCGATCGAGGAGAGCCGAGTTCCAAGATCGCTGTGATTTTCCTCGGGTTGGCTTCGATTCCGCGGTGGTTGACAATGTAGCCAAGGAATTTGCCTGATCCGATCCCAAACGCACACTTGGAAGCGTTCAGCTTCATGTTGTACTTGCGTAAAATGTCGAATGTCTCTTCCAGATCGGCTAGATGAGTTTGCTCTTCTTTGGACTTGACCACTATATCATCAATGTACACTTCCATAGTATGGCCGAGTTGCTCCTTGAACATGGCAGTGACTAGTCTTTGGTAAGTTGCCGCCGCATTCTTCAGCCCAAAAGGCATAACCTTATAGCAATAGGTTCCTCTTAGGGTGAGGAATGCTGTTTTGTCTTGGTCCTCCGGGTGCATGGCAATTTGATGGTAGCCTTTACAGGCATCGAGGAAGCTCATACGTTGATGACGCGCCGTGGCATCTACGAGTTGGTCTATTCTGGGGAGAGGAAAATAATCCTTGGGATAAGCTTTATTTAAGTCCGTGAAATCCACACAAACACGCCAAGTCCCATTTTTCTTCTTTACAACCACAATATTCGATAGCCATGTAGGATAGGTAACTTCCCGGATTGCCCCGGCATCAAGCAACCGGTTAACTTCTTCAATAACGGTAGCAGTGTGTTCCGCGGCTGACCGCCGGCTTTTCCGAATAATCGGCTTACATTTGGGGTCAACATTTAAACGATGCTGAGAAATAAATGGATCCACCCCTTGCATCTCATACGGTGACCATGCAAATACGTCAAGGTTGTCGAGTAAGAAGGTAATTAGCTGTTGCCTGTCGACTTTATTCAGGGAAGCACCGACCATGAAGAACCTGTCAGGATTCCTATCAATTTTAACTCGATCTAGAGCTTCCGTGGCCTTTTCACTTTGGAGCCGCCCAACATCGTTGGGGCTCTCTCAATCCGGCACCTCAATAGAATTCACTTCCAGTTCTCTTGGTGTCTTTGTGGCAAGGAGATAACAAGCTTGTGCCGATTTTTGAGAACCACAATTTGTTCAATGCCGTGTTCGGTCGGGAAGCGGAGCAGTTGATGATAGGTGCTCGGCACGACTTGCATGGTATGCAGCCAAGTTCGCCCCATGATGAGATTATACGGCGAAAGAAGCTTGACAACCAAGAATTCCACATCCACTGATCGAGAGCCGCTTGAATTGGTAGTGTGATTTTGCCCAATGGGTATTCTGGATTAGTGTTGAAGCTGAATAACGGAAAATGAGCGGGGAGAGATCTGACTCAGTGAAGCTGAGTTTGATGAAGGTTTTGTAGTACATAACTTCCGAAGTACTCCCCTGGTCAATGAGAACACGTTCAACGGTGAATCGATTTATGCGTAGTTCGATGACCAAGGGATCAATGTGCAGAAGCGTTACGCCGACCAAATCAGAATCATCGAAAGCAATACTCGGAGCTTCATGGGGCCATTTCGTCGATGTGATTTGCTTCTGGGGGTCAGGATGTGACTGAATTACATGTACCGCGGATGCCATCGGCAAGCTGTAAATCATATGGATTACACCGAGTGGGGTGAATCTTGTCGTAGAGCAACTGTTTTGGTTGAATTGTTCTTTCGGACGTGTTCCTTAAGCCGACCCTCTTGTACCAACTCCTCAAGATGATCCTTTAAGGCATAACAACTGTCGGTATCATGTCCGTGGTCTCTATGATATTCGCACCATCTATCCTGTCTCTTCATGTCAGGAGGTCCGACTATCTTAGGTGGCCATTTGAAGAACGGAAGATGTTGAATTTTAGACATAACCGTGCTGATCGGCTCCGACAACTCCGTATATTTCTTGTCCACGCGCCTGATGCACCTGCCATCTACTTGAAGTTGTTCACTAGCTCGTTGTGGACATTGGTCATTTGATCGGTGTGAATCTCGTCTTTTGTCTCGTTTAGCCCGATTCCGTGGTTCAGGGCTCCGCGAGGGTACATAATTTATCGGCTGAACGATCTCAAATGGGGCCGTCTTGTTGGCCTTGTGCCCAACTTTAACCGTAGGGCGTCATCCTCCACTTTGCAGTATTTCTTGACTTTCTTCATTAGCAACCAGACTGATTTGGGGGGCCTTCTGGTCAAGGAGCTACGGAGGGCACTATTAGGGTGCAACGCCATTTTGAAGGCGGTGATGGCCATGGAGTCATTGCAGGCATCATCCACGAGATTAAAGCATTCCCAATAGCGCGCCGAATAAGTACGTAGGGTCTCCCCGGGTTGAATTTGCATTGCCCAGAGAGAATCGGCCTGCTTTGGCTGGACCTCATTGGTGATGAACCTTGTCGTGAAGGATTTTTGGAGTTGATGGAAGCTCTTGATCGATGCCGATTCCAATTTATAATACCATCTGACGACCAATGGTCCCAAACTGCTAGGAAATATTCGGCACATGAGGGCCTCGTCGCCTACATGTAGTGTCATGGCTTGCTTGTAGTGACAGATATGATCGGTGGGGTCTGATTTTCCATCATAGAGGGTGAACGATGGAGCTTTGAACTTTTTGGGTAGTACCACCCTTACGATCCATTGCACAAAGGGGTCATGTTAATCCTCTTCGTTTGAATCATTTCTTCTTCGTTTAGTCCTTGCGCGCGGACTCCCTTCGGAAGAGCTGGAGATAGGAGTGGGCGCGGGTTGGTTGCGGCCACGGAACCTCTAATCTGCCATCCGTCTGCCAGATTGGCGGATTGGAGAAAATCAATCTGCATCCGTCCACCAATTCGGCGGATGTGGATTGAGCGGATTGGCAGTTTGGCGGATGGATGTGAATCAGTTTGGCAGTTTAAAATTTTATAAATTTTCAACATAATTTAACTTGTGCACTTCTTCAAAAAAAAAAAAAAAAAAAAAACAAGAAAGTATTACAGTTAATGACTTAAAAAAATATTACAATCACTGCATGCCTCATCCAAAGCAAGAAAGTTTGAAATTTTAGAATATCACAATCACTGCATGCCTCATCCACATACTACAATCACAGCATGCCTCATCCACATAAAGTATTTTAATCTGTGGTTCTTAAAATATAAAAACAATTCAAACCACCAAAACTATGAACAGAGCAATAGTAGAGATTGTATGTCTCTGTATTGTTACATCTATATCAATTTTTGAAAACAAAAACCAACTAGCATATATTATATTTTCTATTTATTATTTTTAGAGATAGATTTAAAAACCAAAAAATATAGATAAATAATACGTTTATTTTTTTCAATTCAAAAAAGATATTCAAGTTGAAAACTTTTTTTCAATAGAATATTTAAACTTTTTTTTTAATTGAAAACGTAAACAAAATATTTAAACAAACTGAAAACACAAAGTTGTATAAATTACTAGGGGTGTTTGCGGTTTGGCGGTTCGGTTGCGGCTAAAGAAATCTCAAATCCACCATTCGTCCGCCAGATTGGTGGATTGGAGAAAATCAATCTGCAACCGTCCACTCGTCATCACGCATCCGTTCAAAATACGGCGGATCGGTTCGGTTCGGTTCGGTCGGTTTTGGGGGATCGGTATATCCGCTGCTCACCCCTAGCTGGAGACTTTGACTCGTCCCTTCTTTTTGGATCCTAGGAATGACGAGTCAGAATCACTACTACTATCTTGTCTTCAAATTCGAAGTCGTCGACCATCCTTTCTCAGAGGTCATCCTGGATCTTGGCACGCAGCCTGTTGGGATTTTGCCACTTCCAAGGCCAAATCCTGTTGAAGGCGCTCGTTCTCAGCTATCATGTTTTCCAACCTCTGTTCGTTTTGCTTCGCCAAATCCATAATTGCTTGCACTATTTCATGCGCTGATGTCGAGGGTGAGGTTTGGGTAGCTGAGTCAAAGTTCAAGGCTCTTCGTGCGGTAATGTTTTCTAGTCCAAGCATGTTGCTTGGAGTGGTGTCAACTCGTGGTGTAAGGTCGTCAGCGACTACCGGAGGATCTTCCGTCACGCCAGCCATGGATATGTTGGAGTATTCCCACAAACGGCGCCAATTGTGGAGAAGTGGTTTGGAAATACTCTTTGGATCCAATGGGACGCTCGAAATCCTCAGCTAGTCACCTGAAAAAGAATGAACACTCGGTCGAGGGTGCCGGAATTAGCACTCCGACGGACAAGTCAATGTATACTCTCTTTATTGCTTATATCTCAAGTTTAGACTATTTTTTTCATACCTCTTGTTAGCTAATACTCTCCTTATTTATAGTCATTCCTGATGTCAATGGTTAGGCCCACCTTTCTTCCAATGATTAATCCCTCATTCGGCTAACTGTTCGTACTCAGCCTGGTCTACAGTTGATTATTCGGCCTTCGTCCCTCCGGGATGGAGCCGTATAATTCACAATTTGGTTTCTTTCCTCAGGTTATTTGGCCTCCGTACGTAATAGATTTATTTGGCCCCTACAATATATAACTATTCATTTAATTGTTTTAAACATAAATATATAGTTTTTTTAAACTAAGTTCAAAATTTTTAATTATTATAAAAAATACTTACCAATATCTATTTACTAATTAATAAATAGATAGGTCAAATGATTCATATAAATTGGGAATAGATAAAGATAATTTTTAATGATTAGGTGAAAGACAAGTTGGCATAAATCTAATGGTAAGCCTAAATTTAATATCACAAGTAAATTCTAATCCATTTTTACATAAATCTTATAACATAATATAAATTATAATTTTGATGCTAAACAAATTTTTAGACTTTACAAAACATAAAAAAATTAATATATTGACAAATGTAATTTACCACTATCATATGATAAATTAAATTTACGAAACTCATAAGATGAAATGTATTTATATTTTATCATAAATATAATTTTTGCGATTTATTTTTTAATTTTTTCCAATTAAATTATGACATGTATTTGTTATTAAGAACTTAGAGTACTGTAGACGTCCCCGAACGCCCCGGGAGGGATGAGTCCCCCGTTCCGTTCGTTTTGGGCTCACTACAGTTCAGGACTCAATTTTGTCACGGTTCTTAATCTGAACCAAAGAGTCCAAATCCGGCAAATCGTTTTGAGAAAAACAGATTTTTTTGAAAGAAGTGCCAAACATGGACTGCTTTGCCAGATACAGAGTCGCCACCTAAATATTTTATTTTGGGAAAATTTAGGAAACCCTGACTCGTTTGCCTAAGGCCACGTGTCCATCATCACCAAAGTTGCCTCGGCTCGGGAACTTGGGTACAATTGGGGAAGGTCACTTCGTGAGCACTCCCGCTCGCCCGATCAAAGATCGGCCTATACTAACCATGATATCGAGTTTTAAAAACCTTATGCATTCTTATTCCGGTTATTAGCCTAGATTTACTATGTGATGCGCACAGCATACAAGTATAGACCGGGTCGCCTGAATTGGAACAAAACATTTCATGTTTGTTTTTTTTGAAAGACGGTTTGCTACTCGCAAGTAGACTTAAAATGTAGATTTTGCCACCCTCAGGTGGGCTTAGAAAAGATGGTTTTGCCACTATCTAGTGGGCTTAAAACTCACAGCCAATGCATTGTTCCAATCCAAATAACCCAACCTTCACCCACAGGCATTCAGGCAGTTATATCACATAAGCAAATAGCCTCATGGTAAGCATGCTATCATGGCACTCACTCACACACATGCAAGGATGCTAAAGCATAAAAACTTACCGAGTACTCCAAGCCAAAACAGAAGCTAATTAGAAATCATGCATGATCCTAACTATACAGAAATGTCTAATGCAACACATGCAAAAATGCAACTTTAGCAGGCTCGGCTATTCTAAACATGGCATATGGAATGCTACAGCTAACAAGTATTCAACTTGGAATTGAAATACAATGCAGTGAGTTATGGTGCGCCGAGCCCAGTGCATGCAAAACAGATGAATGAATGCAAACATGCTATCATACTGTATGCTAATTGAGACATGCCCTAATCTAACCATCATAAGCTGGTAAATAAAAAGGAGAAAGACGTGGGGTTGGAAGACATACATCACACGCACGCACACTTATTACAACATTGCCCTCGCACAGAGGGTCCGAATAAATAATATACAGTCCCAAATGAATAATACAGTCCGAATAAGTACAAAATCCTAATTAATTAACAAATTAATCTAGGAAAGCAATAAATTAGCATGCAAGCTAAGGGCTGCCTCGACTCTGCTCTGGATGATGAACGATGCATGTTCGGGTTGCCTTGCGCGGAAATCCACTGCGATGCCCCAATTAGCCTCTGTTTACAACTAATGCTCGGAATTTTGCACGAAGCTCCAAAAGACTGCTGGTTTTGATTTGATGCAACAGAGAGCAAGAAAGGGGCATGGCAATGTATTTTCACATATGTATGCATGTCTCGATCCTCGTGCCACCAATCACGCATCTCGATGCATGATGGCCGGGAATCGAATTGCACGACTTAATATGAAATGAATGCACACATAAACACAACAAGATCGAGGCTCCATCATGGATAATCCGGAGTGTCGGTGACTGGGAATTGAGACACGTTTCGTCACTCGAAGTACGAAACGTCCCTTGTTTCCCGTGCTCGGGCTAACTCCTATCCCAAACACAATGCAATATGCATGACATGCACCATGCAACTAATATACAACCTAGCATACACAATGCTATGAAATGGCATACACAATGCTCGATGTAACACGACATACACGATGCTCTAACATGCAACCTAGCATACGCAATGCTATGGAATGAAATGGCATACGTAATGCATAATGGACTTATACCAACATGAGTGGACCTCAGCCACACTCACATCAGCGGCCATTAGATGAAAATGAGACACTCGAAATGCGTGCGTGCATGCACGCAAACCGAGGACCGACCCTAAGGCACAAATGCCACTCTAACAAGGCATGGCAAGGCATGAAATATGGCATACAAACATGCAAGTTCCAGCACTAAAATGTGATGCAAAATGATCCGAAACAATGGAAACATGGCACCCGATGCATGGAATGGTCCTGAAACACAAGACTAGGCACATGCATTGGCCTATAGCTATACAAAGCATGCATTATTTGCTCATGAAGCATAAAGACAGAACCAAGGCAGTCCCAAAACATGAACAATTCTAGTTCAAAGCATGGCCAAAAGATGCTAGCAAGATGGACTAAAATAGCATGCGATTTTGACTAGCAAACATGGTTTACATGGAAAGTACATGAAGCAAGTGAGCACTCACCAAACCAGCAAAAATCAGTGAACTAAACATGCCAAAATATGCCCAAATACACATGGAAAGGCAGCCAACACATGCACAAATGAGGGGCTCCTTTGGAGGGCATACGAAGGGGTTATTAAGCACATGCATCAAGGACACTTAGCATGGCACAAAAAACTCTGAAAATCAAATATGATAGCTCCAAAACTGACTAAATTGACCCTGAAATGTGACTTCAAAGCATGCAAGATAGGGTCTCTTTGGAAGGCCAAAATGACCATCAAACAAGTCAAGGTGAGAGGGGGTCATCCCCCTCTGATTTGGAGGCTCAAAACAGCATCAAAGCCACTGGAAAAGCATGCAACAAGAGCTTAGGTGTAGGGCTCAAAACAAGAGACAATCAAGCATACAAGGAGGCATATGATCTCAAACAAAAATGGGACCTTAAACAAACTTGAAGATGAGATTAAAACAAGATATTTTTCAGTTTATGACAACTCTAAAAAATGAACACAAGTAGGGCTAATCTATCATGCAAAAAAGGCCCTAAAAGTGAGATTAGAGACAAAGGACAGTAGCTGGCCCCAAATGGCCAAGAGCCCTTCAACAAAGTTGAAGAGGGACTCAATACAAGACCCTTTACAGTTTATGGAAAGTCTCAAATATGCTCACAAGTAAGGCTACAATATGATGTAAAAATGGCCCTAAAAGAGAGATAGAAAGCGAGAGGCAATAGATGGCCTCAAACAATGAAGAGCCCTTTAACAAAGTTAAAGAGAAGATCAAAATAAAGCACTTTACAGTTTGGCTCGAAGCCCATAAATGCTTACAAACAAGGCTAATATATCATGCAAGATTAGGCCCTAAAAGAGAGATAAGAGGAAAGGGGCAGTAGAAGACCTCAAACAGTGAAGAGTCCTTCAACAAAGTTGAAGAGGGGCTCAAAATAAGATACTTTACAGTTTAGGTCGGAGCCCAAAAATGCAAGAAAAAGGGGCTAAAGTATAGAGCAAAATAATGCAAAAAAATAGGAAATAGAAGCTTACCCTTGTAGAGTTGACCCTCAACGACTTTTGGACCAAGAATGTGAGCTCTCAACCTCTGGAAATCAGCTTCAAGGGGCTGGAATGGATGTTGGAGGTATTAGGCTATGAGTTGTAGTGTAAAGGCCAAGAACCAAGGGGTATTTGAACTTGGAATAGTGAAAATAGAGGGAGAAGGAAGGGGGAAGCTGTAGACACCCCATTTTGACTGGCCCTAAGACTTGGCGCTTTCTTTTGATTACTCGATGATGACAATTAAAATGTGTTTCTCGCAGAATTCTCATTAAAAGAAATGGAATTTGAACTTTAATCCCAACCTTCACCACTATGGCCAAATTATTTTAAAATATTGAATATTTCATTAATTTAGTATTTTTGTAATTTTTCATAATTTTATGTGTTTGTTCATATTTTTGGTGTATTTTATATAAAAGAAAATAATAAAACAAATTATATTATGTGTTTAAATTATTATAGTATATGTTTAGTATTTATATAAAATTATATTAGTATATTATATGTTAGTATTTTAGTATAAATTATATATTTTAGATATTTTATATATTATATTATATATATATATATTATAAAAAAAAGATATAATAATAAATTTGAAAGTGGAGGTCGGCAACGCCGCCTCCACTGAACGCATTTACATATATATATATATATATATATATTTATTATATTCTATATTATTATATTAATATATTATTATATTATTATTATTATATTATATTATTATTACTATTACTCTATGCCTATATAAGGCAAGGCAAAGAAGAGGATTGAGGGGGGCAATTCTGTGGAAGGATTTCAAAGAGGACGGATTGAAAAGAAGGAGGGAATTCTGAAAGAAAGCATTGTGAGAAGAATTTTGAGGGAGAGAAAGAGTCTAGAGAGTGATATTTTTTCTTTCATCAATACACCATTCAAAACTCAACCACTAAAGTTATAATTCCAAATTTTAGATTGAGAATTGAGAAACACATTCCACAGACTTGAGAGTAGTCAAAAGAAAGTTTGTGACTCCGAAAATTCATCATTTCCCCAAAAGGTGAAGTCAAAAAAAGTTTGTGACTCCGAAAATTCATCATTTCCCCAAAAGGTGAATTTTCGTAATTTTCATTTAATTCAAAAATGTGATATAATTTGTGTAAATATTTTATTTACTTCGTTGTATAACTTTTTTTTTTATTACTATCACTTTAATGGGATGGCTGCACCACTGCACCACCTACATATATATAAATTGTTGTCATTTATTACTTTAAATTCCCGGCGGTGAATAGTAACCTCCGGCGGTGAATAGCACCTCCGGCGGTGAATAGTAACCCCAGCGGTGAATAGTTTTATTTACCTCGTTTTAATCGCTTTAATGGGATGGCTGCACCACTGCACCACCTACATATCTGCTGTAATTTAAATATTGTATTGTATAAATTGTTGTCATTTATTACTTTAAATTCCCGGCGGTGAATAGTAACCTCCGGCGGTGAATAGCACCTCCGGCGGTGAATAGTAACCCCAGCGGTGAATAGTACCTAATTTGTTTAAATACTTTATTTACCTCGTTTTAATCGCTTTAATGGGATGGCTGCACCACTGCACCACCTACATATCTGCTGTAATTTAAATATTGTATATAAATTGTTGTCATTTATTACTTTAAATTCCCGGCGGTGAATAGTAACCTCCGGCGGTGAATAGCACCTCCGGCGGTGAATAGTAACCCCAGCTGTGAATAGTACCTAATTTGTTTAAATACTTTATTTACCTCGTTTTAATCGCTTTAATGGGATGGCTGCACCACTGCACCACCTACATATCTGCTGTAATTTAAATATTGTATATAAATTGTTGTCATTTATTACTTTAAATGCCCGG